>VYZV01041695.1:0-21860 GCA_013401275.1 Pandion haliaetus
CATCACAGGCTGTTTCTCACCACCTTCCTCTTTCACTGCTTCCTACTTCTGAGGCCCTTTGGCCAGCAACATATCATTGCCGAGCACTTTGTTCTTTCTGCAGTGTTTTTGGTTTATGTACCTAGGCAGTGTCCCTTGCCTTTTTCTTTCTGACTGCTAGTCTTAACCTTTTACTGTCAACTCCGCCCAACCTTTTTACACAGGTTCTGGCACCCTGAGAAAAGCCCCTTTGTCCCAGTTTCTTTTTTTGCATACAGGTCTGAGTTCTGTCTTTAATTCGTCAAACACATCTGCATCTGGCTTCCTCACCCATCCTTCACCTCCACACACAACTCTCTCTGTTAACTTTCCCACCATCTTCCTGACATGGTCAGTCTGTTTTTTTACCTCTTTGCTGTATCCTAAACTTAGTTTCGGTCTCCTCTCCCATTCCCAGCACTTTGACCTGGGACCTGCAACTGCCTTTTCTTTCACCCTGTCAGTGCTGCCAGAGCCAGCTTGCTCTTTGCCCCTTCTGTTTTGCAACAATAACAAAGAGAAAAATCTATGCAAATACTGACCAACTAAATAACTAGGACATGATTAAAAATATATAACTTAAAAATGTTAGACTCTCCAGGTACAGTCACTTGTCTAGAAAAAGACACTGTACTTCATTATACTAGTGTGTTTTATTGACCTTGCTTGTATTTTTAAAAAAAAACAACCAGCCTTTCCTTCTGATCCTAGCCATACATATTGAATTTTGAGTGTGCAGTATATTCCTTTGGACTCCAAGATAAGCAGGTGAATAAGCTTTTCCCAGGTATTGGAAGGCAAAAAGCAAAGTGTGAATCTGTGGCAGAAAGACCATGGGAGGTGATGAAATAAATGGCGGTGGGTCTGTGTTCAAATGTTTCTTTTTAAGCATTCTCCAAGGTCTCTTGCTTATGTTTGGCTCTGATGTGTAGAATGATTGTAAAGGAAGTGAAGAAAACACCCTTTTCTCCATTATTTTTTAGCTGTTAATTTCTCAGACTGCTAGAACTTCAAATGCTAGAGGCTGCATCAGGGCTGATGGCTTTTATTGTCTCCTTGTATTCATGTGCCTGAGACCAGGACTGACCTTATGCTAATAGAAAGATGGTGTTGGTTGAAAATTCAGCTAATAACGGAAAACTACCTTCCACTGTAGCTATGCAGCAGGCATAAATCTGTCTGTAATAATAAATCTGTCAGGCTTTCTCACTTCATGGTGTTACAAATGTTTGCAGACTTTTTAGCAGAGGGGACATTTTTATAAAGGGAAGGAAGAAAGTTTATATGATTTCTGTCTGATATGCAAGTTTGGTAAAATGTTATGTGTAGCTTTTATAATTTTGAATCTATGGGGGTTTGAGGACTAAGTGTTACTCCCTGGTTTTTGACAATGCTATTTGACAGATTAAGAAATAAAATGCTAAAGTAATCTTGCATCTGAAAACAAAGATGGAAATAGAGCAGATGTCATTTTGCAAATGGGGAGTAAAAAGCTTTTTGTGTTTGCCAGCATGCACAGTTTAGAATAATTTCAGTGCATCAGGAAATGAGCTTTAAATTATTCTAAAGTGGTTGATAAGTGGGAGCAACACAGTTAAATTTATTAAAGCTTTTTTGGTAAATAATTGATATAATGTTGCAATAAGAGTACATTATATATTATAAAATGATACATTATGTAAATAGATGTAGCACACTTTTCCTCCTGCTTGATACTAGATTCCACATTCTGACTAATAATTGTGAAGGAGCTCAGTTTTTCTCCAAGAGTCATGGGTATTTTAGCTGTGGAAAAATAGCAGGTGTGTTATTTAAATTACTTTCTCCATCTCCATACAGCTTTCAGCTTGATTTAGAAATAAAATAACAATAATAATTAAAAACTCAGCCCTAGAGGAGAAGATAGGCCAGCCTGCTTAGTACAAGTGGCTGGAGGAAAAGATGGGAACTTGACGTTTCCCCCGGTGTCACCTGAATGATGTTCAGAGACCTATTGCTCTGAGCGATTTGCTGCTGTTGAACTCGTGTGCTCTTCTATGCCTAATCCAAATGCTGGTTTGAATGCAGTCTTGATTATCTCTGTGGGGAGTAGTATATTTGTGCTTTTATTAAGGCAACAATACTATTAATGTTAAAACAGACTGTTATTTTCAGATTTTCTGGAAGTCAGGTTTAAGGTAGAGCAACTCTTGAGAATTCTTACCTAGTTAACACAGTATTCTCATTTGATAGGGCATGCCTCATACCATGTCTCAGCAAGACCTCGGTAATAATTGCAACGTGAGGATCTGTTCTCTTTTTGCTGTTAACAGATTGCAAAATTTTCTTCACGTTTACTGTCAGGAATGGGACTTGCAGAGTCCATTGTTTGTGTGGGCAGCTTGTATATAAAAGTTTTGCTAAACGGTTTAGGAAAGCTTTACTAAATGTTGAACAAAGGTACGAAGCATAAGTACAAAACAGCTATTATGTCTTCTGCCAGTAAGCTGTGGTGGGTTGACACTGGCTGGACACCAGCTGCCCTCCAAAGCTGCTCGATCACTCCCCTCCTCAGCTGGACAGGGGAGAGAAAATATAATGAAAGGCTTATAGGGAGAGATCACTTGCCAATTACTGTCATGGGTAAAACAGACTCGACTTGAGGAAATTAGCTTATTACCAGTCAAATCAGAGTAGGATAATGAGAAATAAAAACTAAATCTTAAAACACCTTCCCCCCACCCCTCCCTTCTTCCTGGGCTTAACTTTGCTCGCGAGTTCTCTACCTCTTCCACCCCTGAGCGGCATGGGGAATGGGGGGTTAGGGTCAGTTCATCACACATTGTTTCTGCCACTCCTTCCTCCTCAGAGGGAGGACTCCTTATGCTCTGCCCCTGCTCCAGGGTGGGGTCCCCCCAGTGAGAGGCAGTCCTCCATGAACTTCTCCAATATGAGTCCTCCCCACAGGCTGCGGTTCTTCATGAAGTACTCCAGTGTGGGTCCCTTCCATGGGTTCACAAGTCCTGCCAGCAAACCTGCTCCAGTGTGGGCTTCTCTCTCCACGGGTCCGCAGGTCCTGCCCAGGAGCCTGCTCCAGCATGGGTTTACCGTGGGGTCACAGCCTCCTTTCAGCACATCCACCTACTTTGGTGTGGGGTCCTCCATGGGCTGCAGGTGGATATTTGCTCCACTGTGGACCTCTGTGGGCTGCAGGGGGACAGCCTGCCTCACCATGGTCTTCCCCATAGGCTGCAGGGGAATCTCTGCTCTGGCACCTGGAGCGCCTCCTCCCCTTCCTTCTTCACTGACTTTGGTGTCTGCAGAGTTGTTCCTCTCACATATTTTCACTTCTCTGTTCTTGCTGCTGTTGTGCAGCAGTTTCTTCCCCCTTCTTAAATATGTTATTCTAGAGGTGCTACCACTGTCGCTGATGGGCTTGTCCTTGGCCAGCAGCAGGTCCGTCTTGCAGCCAGCTGGCATTGGCTCTGTTGGACATGGGGGAAGCTTCTAGCAGCTTCTCACAGAAGCCACACCTGTAGCCCCCTGCTACCAAAACCTTGCCATGCAAACCCAGTACATAAGTAAGCAAAGAGTAATATCCATCAACTACTGCCTATCATCAGTTGTTAACCCTTTACCAATGAGGTGTTGATGAAGCCTTTATTTAGAATACAGCCAAACTCTTTCTCCAAGTTTCTTAACTCTGAGGGAGAAAACTGGGAATATTTCAGAGCATGAAAATGCACTACTTACCTGCTAAACTGGGTAAGGCTTAGCATCTCATTTAGTGGAGGAGGCACTAAAGTCTCATGACACCATTCTTGTTTGCCACTACAAACTTAATCCCAAACACCACACCCAATCCATGTAGAAAGTCTCTCAAAAAAATTATCCAGGACTGTGTGGCATTGGACTATTACAGCATTACTTCATGAGCATGTGCCTCTATCTTTCTCTTGAATTTTAAACAACACTTTTTCACAACAATGTCCCATCTGTCTGATCTGTCTGGACAGGTAGAGACTCTTTGGTAGAACTACTAGGAATGGCAAGTGAACTTCTACAGCTGACTTCAATCTCCACACTCTTCCTGATCTGTATTTACTAAGGCCTTGTAGGTGGTATGTAAATAACTATGCAGATGACTAATGGGTAATGTATCTCCTCTCACCCCCAAATGCTGTCAAGACATTGCCAGAAGCTATGGAAGGGACATTAAGAAATTAATTTACTCTGGTGATGCAGCAGTGTTGTGGTCAGCAACTGTAATTATTATGTACTTGCAGAAAAGCACTGCATAGGTAACTATCAGAAATCAAGTATATTTGAAATGTCTGCATTTTCCAGTGAGATGAGGAGTCAGAAGTGTCCCTGTAGCATGAGACAGAGATACAGCAATGTTTGATATTGTTGCAAAGAGTGGATAGGGAAGCACCCTCCTTCCCCTTCTGCCTTGCTGCATGATGCAAATTTGTCATGTGGCTATAGTGGTATAAACCCATAGAAACATCACTTCAAGTAAATGGATTTTCTGCTGGTGTGACTCAGAGGAAGTTTTTTTCCCCTCTCTCCAGAGTCTTTATCTAAGCCTGCTGGCATTAGTAAAAGACGACAAATAGTTATACAACAATAGTATGGAAAAAATTGCTGCAATTTTCCTAAATGCATCAAGATATTTGTTACCTTCAATTTAAGTAAAAAAAAAAAAAATATATATGTAAGAAGGGACTGTGGAGTTTAAGCATGGAGCAGAACTTGCTGTGTTATCTCTACCTCTTTTCTTCCTGTGACATTTGCTTGTTTCATTTTCCCCTCTGTTCTTTCCAGGGTGCAAGCTCCTACCTTGAGGAGAACAACAGTCACAGAGTAACCACACTAGTGTCTGCTCAGGTTAGATTGATCTGAAGAATTAATGTAAACTGTGTTCATCGTATTTGTATCACAGGTTGATTCCTCTCAGAGCTGTACCTTTGCTCAGCTGTGATATACCCAATTAGCCCTTCTTGTCGGAGTCCTCCAACATCTGCACCTTCCAGGCTTGTCACACGCCAATATTTTACACCACTCCTTTTCCTCTGTCTTTCTCCGACTGGTTCACCACAGTGCCTTTGAACTGGATGACTCTCTGATCCTTTCAGGTGATCTGAAGAGAAGGCAGTGAGGAACAAAGCACTATGTGGTTTTCTGGTGAAAGTCAGAGGAGTGGTGGGGGCAGGAGGGGAAGCCCACACTGAGGGAAGTGACCCGAAATCCCTCAGTACATGCCTGCGGTCCCTGCCAAGGGATGGGGCCTATGGGAGCCCATGGCAGGTGGGGTAGTTGGAGGGGGACCCAGAACCACTAGACTGGGGAGTAGGGGGACCTTGGCAGAGGATGTACCAAACCCATCACTGCACAGAGGAGGGATGTCTGGTTACTCAAAGTGATGAAAATGGAGGTAATAAGGAGCAAAGAACTGAGGGGTGTTATGAAGCACTTCTCGAGTGCTCATTGAACCTGTTCCTCAGTAACAAGAAAGAAGTATGACCTTTTCACAGTACTCAAATTGAATCAGATAAAGTGTGACCCTTTTGGCTGGGTTTTTGTCCGGGGTTTCTGAATCCAGCTACTACTACTTTTAATCAAAGTCTTCTCTGAGCTCTGTCAGTGCTCTCCTTCAGTGTTGTTTTCTTTTGCCTCCTGCTTTCTCTCTGACGTGTTTCTCCCTGAACCTATGGTTTCAGTTGTGGTTTCAGTCCTTCTCCTGTCTGACTACCTATAAACTTTGAAGTGCAAGGCAGAGTGGAAGGAGTAAGCACACCCTGCGATGGGTTGTGTGGCAGCGGGAGGAGTGACCCCTGAGGATCAGCTCTCTAACAGGGCTTGTGAAGGCAAGGGGAAAAGATAGAATTAATGAGGCAGGCTGTGAAAGTAGTGTTGCTTGTTTTCAGGAGCTCTGCTCTTCTAGTTCAAACTGAGTATTTGAGCTTCCAGGCAGGGTAAGAGGGGGTGCATTTGAAGGTACAGGGGGCATTGAAATAATTAAGATGATGTTCCTGGTTTGGATTATTAGAAACTTTCTCCCTTCAGCTGTTCTATCCTCAGTGCTGGATTTCTGTCTCTTCTTGCCAGCTGCTGGCACTTCTGACCGTTGTCTGGCATTATCACAGTCAGCTTGTCTGGATAGCCTTTTGTAAGGGTTGCCATAGGAAGTTGCTTTGTTCAGGAATGGTTATTCTCTGTTGGTCAGGTACAATACCCATCAGCTTTTATCCTATCTTAATTCACTCTAACACAATCTGATTTCTTGGCAAAAGAGTCCCTTTGAATATGTGTGATGGTGGGATATCACTTGTAGGAAAGGAGTGGATTAGTGTGCTGAAATTGTGTGCAGAACTAGAAAAAGTTGGGTTTTGTTTTTTTTTTTTATATATATAATTGGGTGAGACAGTTTTGTGACAGGAATTTTATGGAAGGTTGGAAGGAAAAGCATTTTGGAGTAGCTCTGATATTCTGCTATGTCCCCAACCCTGGAGCCCATGCAACATTCATGGGGCACTTCTGTTTTCTTCCTAGCTCTTTCCAGCTTGTTAGCCCCAGGCTGTAAAGTGTTTGAATAAATCCCCATAGGAGCTGTAAGAAATACGTGTTTGCTCTTGGCTAGGTTTGCCAGAGTTGGAATTGTGCTTGGAGAGAGCTGTTCAGGTTATTCAGAGGGGGAAGCCTAGTCATCCTGGAAGGCAGGCTAAATGGAAGCAGATCCCCTGCCTCCAGCTCTGACAGCTGATTTCCAGTGCAGGGATTAAAGCAATAACTCCATGCCACAACACTTTTAACTTATTCTTTGTTTTTGTTGGTTTTTTTTTTTCAAATTCTTTTTCCTCCTGCATTATCCAGAATTGAACTGAACTGCATTTCCCCAAGTCCTTTGTGTGTGTGGGCTGGATGCGATGGGAGCAATCAGCAGGAAACAGGCTGTAGATGGACTGAGATACGGAGGCAGGTCAGGCTTAGTGATGGGATGCCAAGTGCTTTGCTTCATGGTGCTTGGTGGTTTGTTAGAGGCACTCTCTTTCCTGCTGGTGGTCTGAGCCTGTTTGTACTCCTGATGCTTATATGTGACAGCCCAGTCTGATCTAACTCTGCCCTAGGTGGGAGAGACAGCCTGACAGGTAGATGCACAACAGGACAGAGGAAACATGTCTAAGCGTAAACAGCAAGTGAGAGCATAATTTCTTCATTGAGACATGCAGCATATGTGCGAAACACCTGTATGAAATGACAAGCAGTAATGACAACAGTTGTGCCAATGAATTTTGTGTGGCACCATCCTCAAGAATAGCTTATTGAAAGTTTTTCCTCTGGAGTTTTCACTAACACCTCTTACATCTCCTATCGTGTGAAAGATGTTCTTTTATATTCAGTTACTTGTTAATACTATATACTGCGTAATAGAATACTATGGCCCATCCCTCCCAACTCTGCAGGTTCTCTGTGATTTGGTAATGAGTGAGTTATTTACTGATCCATGCCTTCATTGGCTGTTTCTCTGAAGACCAGATTGATCTGAGTTTAGCTGAGTGCATGTAGTACTTATTTTTAAGGCGGTCATCTTAAAAGTTGCAAGCATTAAATGCTGTAAAACTGTCGAATGCTTGGCCTGTTCATCAACAGGTGGTGCCCTTTTAGGGCTCTAATAGGTGCTCTCATTTTGAGACCTGCAGACTGTTCTACAGAGTGTTCCTACCAGTTACAGCTTCAGCTGTATCATGTCATTATTAGAGGTGGAACAAAGTCCACAGGTACTCATTTGTGTTGGGATGATAGTTGCCCAGTGGCTTCCTAATCTTCAAACTGGGCACTTCATCTGTACTGTACAGAGCTACTCTCAGGACCATGATAATGGCAAGATCACTGCTATGTCTCTGTTTATGATACTTCACCTCTAGCAGTTTGTGTGCCATGGTAAGTGTTCACCTTGAATAGAAGCTCAAGCTCACGAGTTCACAAGTTACAGCAGAAGTGGACTGTAATCCTTCCCAGGATGATAACTGGAGGATCAAAAGAAAAACTGTATTGGGATCTGTGACTGTTGATTCACAGGCAGGTGAATGTTAGCTGAAACTTAGAGGGCAAAATGGAAGTAATTGATAAAACCCCAATTTACTACAGTGGGACCAAATTGACCCTTAGGGTTTTGTAGATGGTTCTCAACAAGTCACCCAATAGAGAGGCTGATTTTTATCAATTTTAAAGAGGCTTCTCTTCTCCGAGGCATTGAGCTTATTAAAGACTGCTTAAATAAGCTGTTTGTAATCACTGCTGATTGTTTCCCTCTGTTTATTTAACAGACTAAATATATTTATAAAATCCGTTTCTGTTCCCCTGTGACTAGCATTAATGCATTTGGTTATTTTACTTCCCTTATCACTGTCACATAACTCTGAACAGGCTAATATGTATTGTAGTCTGCTGCTTTCTGATTTCTCAGGGCACATTCATTTTTACTGCTGTATCTTTCAGCAGACTCTCTCAAAACCACATTATCCAAACCTTGTGCCTTGCATTTTCTTTTTGGCTAATTTGTAGATCTTTGTAGAGATTTGTAACATGCGAAAGCCACCTTTTTGCTGGCAGTCCTTGTACTTTATACTGTATTCTTAACTTTTTTCTATAGTGTCTGTATATACTTGTACAGTAAAATATGGAAGAACAAGGAGGAACATTTTTCAAGAGGGCTTTTGCCTACGTTATTTAATATTCCATATAACTCCATCAGGAGGAGGGTAGCCATTGTTCAGCTCTGGGTATTGGCTATCTTTTGTATAAAAAGATAGGTATAACAGGGAAAGGAGATGCAGAACTTCATGGATCTTTTGATTGTTTATGTGATAACATAAAAGATGGACAAACAGAAAAACAAGGATTGGTGGATATTTACGCACATTATGGTAACTTTAAGTGACCAGCTCTGGTAGGTCATGTTTGGGTGCTGTGCATTCCTATAATCATCTTGACAATTAAAAAAATCCTGCAGTCAGATTGTCTTCAAAATCTTTGGGGTCTAATGAATTTTCACAGCAATGAAGGCAGCATGTGAAGGGATGCCTGTACAGCTGTGGGGCAGACTCAACAGGAATCAGCTGCAAGCTGCTGGTCTGTAGTTCTGAAGAGANTTCTTCAGAGAAAATAGTCTGTCTTTTTTTTTTTTCTCTTTGGGACACTGTTGTCCTGAGGAGCAGCCATGCCCTAGGAGCTTCCAGTTATCCAAAACTACAATGAAATGTTAATTGCTTGCTATAAAAATGGGATCAAACCCAAACAAATCTTGAACATCTTCCTACCAACTGCATTTCAGATTATCAGCTCTGTTCCTGAACTGTGGTTATTGCAGTAGTTGTAAGCGTAGTCCTCTAAAATTTTTAAAGCTGTCATTTTCTGCCTTAAACATAGGCTTTATATTTTTCCGAGTTGAACTTTCTACATCCCTGCTGAGATGAGCTGAAAATTCCTCCTGTTGAAGAGCATTGACACCCAGATTTCAGAAGAGCTGTGAGCAATATTAGACACAAACCTGTTCTGGGATCATGAAAACACCTAGGGCTAGTACAGTAAGACTAAACACTTTGGAAGGGATGTCTTCCAAAAATCCTGGAAAAGCTTTTGATGTTGAAGACTCTCTCTATCCATATTTGTGGAGACCTACACAGATTATGTTCATATGTGTAGCAGCAAATCTCCCATGAAGCCAAAAGCCACAAGGATATATTGATTTATTAGCCAATGACTATAGCTCTGGTCTTGTTTGCAACTTCTGAAGTTCCTAAACATCATTTTATTTCTGTTTGTCCTGGTGCTGCATCGTTGTACCACAAAGTGCTTCATGATCATTCTCTTAGATGTGTAGTACAAGAGTAAGAGGCATTCCAGCTACAAAACAAGAGCTGAGTGGTGAAGGGCTTGCCCTCCAGCATGCATGGATTTGTTGATTAAGGAAATACCTTGAAACTGCCTCCTTCTGGGCCCTTTTGATCTTTTCTGCCCTCTTATTTCCTGTTGACTGTTTCTTTACTTTTGTAGTGTCTTTAGGGGCTCTTAGAGTTTTCATATTCAAACGGCTGAGGGACATGCCCTCTGTCTAGCAGGCACACAAGTGCCCTGAAGATGTGGTCTAGTTCAGCAAGTGCATAATATAATGCAAGCCTTTCTTCTGTGACATGAGAGCCAGGATTCTGACTAGAATCATGAAATCAACATGTTTCTTTTACAGTGAAAAGAAAAAGCCCATTTATGAGCAGTGTCTGAAGAAATTCATGCTGGGCTAGGCCATTGGGCCATCTCGCACAGTGTTGCCAGGTCCGTTTTCAGAGGAATTTGGCTGTATAGTGCTTGAGACCTTCAACATCATCAATTTTTTTATTTTGGTCGTTCGTTCTTTCTCTCTCTCCCCCCTCCCCCTTAACTAAACTGCTCCCACTGATTGATATGTTTTTAATGATTACCCTCACCATATACTCCATACTATAGTGATTTACAGTCTTTTAAGATCCTTTTTTTATTTGACAGCTCCTTCCTACTCATTTTTTTGTCTCTGCGTGGCAGATACTGCAGTGCTGACAAAATGGGAATTACAAAGAAGCACTTACCAACCTAATGAAGCTGTGGGGGGAGAGGGGAGGAGAGACAATGAGTGTTTAAAACCACTTTCTGTTTAACTCACCCACCTGAGCAATCACTGTTTGTATTGAATGGCCTTGTTCATAATTCTGAAAAAAACCCCAACCAAACCAAAAAACCCAAAAACAACAAATCCCCCAAAACCCACCCCTGCCCCAACCCAGTTGTCTTGAACGATGTTGGTCTGGTCATTTAATGAGAGAATGGCACTTCATGTAGGGCATCTCACAAGGATCTTCATCAGGCAGAGACCCTTTGTATTTCTGTAAAAACATATTTCTTTCCCACAGGGCTGATAATACACTCAGTTGCTAAGATGGTGGCTGTGATATCCAGAGGGCAGAAATGGAGCCCCAGGGACTTGTGTGCTTGTGTGTTAATCTGAGAAGACAGAAATGCCAAACAGAAAGAAAGGTTTCCTGGGATCTAAACGTTCTTAGCTCATTACTGAAAAACAAATTGTATTGGCTTTTACTGTTTCCTATTAACTGATCATAATCTCTCATTTTTGTCATTCCAGCTCTGTTTTGCTTGGTAGGGAGCAGCCTTCTGACAATTCCCTCCCAAGGAGCAGGGTTGCTTTCTGATTGAACACCCCCTGTAAAAATAACCAAGTCATTTAAATGAACAGGATTTGTATCTCCCTTCAGCTTAACTGTTTCCTATTTTCCACAAGACACCCTGTCATTGAGCTACTTAAGCCATATGAACAGCACAGCAACAACGCAAGCAAATCAAGGCTTGGTTTATAGCTTTTTACTGTTTCTTTATGGTCTCACTGTATTGTGGGTGGTATTGTTTCTGAACTGGAGTTGGAGAAAATCTATTTGAAGCAAGCAGCTCGATGAATATGGTCCTTTTATTCTGAAAATGAATTATCTGTGTAGAAACTCACAGGAACAGAAACCTTCGTTGCTAAAAAAATTATCATGAGAATAGTTTAGAAAGAACATATTTTGGCTGACCGTCTGGCGAGAGCGTGTGACTAACATAACTATTACTTTAGTTATTTCCTACACCTAACTTGCTATTTGCTCCTTGTGACTGATGTCCTGTGTCAGGTGGTATTGCTTCCCCCCCCCGTCTGACTCCCAAACCCACAGAGGAGCTATCAAATATTTGGGAAAAGCATGTTCCCTCCATACATTTGACTCTTCTGACAAACAAGAATGTACCTGTACTAAAGTATTTGTGTAAAGTGAGTCAATAGAATAGGAAGGCAATCAAGGAGAATTTACATTTGGACAAGGGTTTACAAGTAGCTGTTTTGCATTCTTTGCCCAGCTGAAGCGTGAACAAAGCTGATTTAAGTACTTTCCTTGTTCATAGATGGCACATTAATAGGGAACTACAAAAGTACTGTGCTCTCTACATAGGTGGATGTTGTTTCTTTTTAAAGTCTCTGCATTTTTTTATATAGCAGTTTCTTGGCTGCTTCTATCTCCCCTATTACCACAGTATCTGAACATCTCATAACCCTTAATGTATTTATCCTCATAATATCGCTCAAAGAAAGGGAGGCACTATTATCTTCTTTTTATGGGTCTCTTATTTAGGGTTCTATTCCTTCAAGACTGGAGATAGTTTGGCTTGAAGAGGTAAAATCCTGTGGTATACACTGCCTTGATCTCCCCCACCAAGTCACTATTAAAGGTTACCATTCCCACTCCACAGCCAGGCTGTGTTAGGAATTCCCTAATGCATTTGGGGCAAAATGAATGGAGGAACCAAACACTATTTAATTTGCAAAAATAATCTAACTCCTTTTGACTGACACCAGGGCTTTTGCCATCATGTGAGCAGCTGAGATGAAAGGTGTGAGGTGACAGTGGCCAGAGGAGAGGAGCTCCGGCAGGATGAAAGTGACGGGAGGAGGAGGTAGATGCTGGCCCTGAAGGGTGTACTGTGGTAGTGTCACTGTGCCAAAACAGTTGTAGGCTGCCTGTGAAAAGGAGTATTCAGTTCATGTGTCCTAGCTGGGTGCTGTCACCACTTCCCTTGTGCCAGCACTGCCTGATGGCACCATGCGCTTGCCTAAGGCCCCTAAACCAGAGGGAAGTTAACTTGGCAACAAAGGATGTTTTCAGTAGGGATTTCTACTTCCCCAACTTGCAGTGGTCAGGTGAGCATCTGTGCTGGAGCAAGAAAGTAAACTGATATGTGCCACAGGTGGCTGTTGCTGAAGAAGGGCAGAATGTCCCCTATTTCAGCATAGACTGTGTCATGAAACTTCACCCCTGACAGATTGTCTCAGACGCACTGCAAAACTATATGTGAAATGACTGGCCAGAGTTATGCAAAGTCTGTAGGAGAGCAGAGACTTTTGCCCATGTTTTCCAAGTCCTTGGCTGCGGGCTGACTTTGTCCATCTGTGAGCTAGTTCAGCTCTTTTGGTCTCATCTACTTGCATCTGTTTTTCTGTTGTCTAATCCCTAAATGTGGTGGTTACAGATTTTAAAAACAGTATTTCACATGGGGCCTGGTTAGCTAAAGGATTTATAGTGTGAAATAGTCTCATGCTTGGTATTCAGGGTTATACTAAAATCTCCTTTTATAAAGTAGTATTTCCATACGTTTTTTTTTTTAATGAGATGTATTGCTTATTTTAATGCTAGTCCTCAGAATTTGTTGGGAATTACATGCGAGTTTCTAGTAGGCATATGTGGTCTGTGTTCCTGGTTCCACATTACCCAAGTTGCTGTGTTAACCATTAGCTATCTTGTAGCAATTCCAATGTGAGAAATTGTTTTTTAAAAATGTAAATTATTTTTAGATCTTTCTCCATTTTCCCCTTTTCTGGAGGAAGTGTAAGAAACTGAAATGAAAATATGTGAGGTGCTTACGTTAAACATATCAAAATGAATACAAAACAATATATTGAAGTGAAACGTTTTAGTGTAACAAAACATATTTTTGTACTTGGCATCCCCACCCTGTATTTGACTTAAGGACTTTTGAAATTTTATTTAAACTTTTATAATGAAAAAGTATCAGACATTGTAAAGTTTGTTAAACAATGGAAAAATCTAGCTCCAATCAATTCTCCATGCCGATGCTCTGAAAACTGGAAAAAACCCCCAATCTGTTTCTTAACAGATTTGCCAATAGTTTATATAATTTTTGGAAGCAATTCAGAGCAAAGTTTCATTTCTGTCCCCTAACAAACAGAAAACACTGCTAATAAGTGTTTTAAAACAAGCTGTCCGTAAAATAAAAAAAGACACCGCAATAAAGAGGAGATAATAAGTGTAACATTGGCTCTAAGAAACAGGATGAGTCGGAACATTAAAAAAAGATCAGAAAAGAGTAGAAGAGCATGTCGAAAAGCCAGATTTGACTACTGTTCTGTTAATATACCCTCCTGCTTTAATTAAGAATGGGCAAATGTTATCTCATGGCAGAGTTCATAAACAAGGCTATCTGAAGTTCCAAGGCTGCATTCCTGTCTGACTTAGAAACCTAATTGCGAAGAAAGTTAGGGCAGAGTGTCCCTAGCAAGTCTGCTAGAGTTTCTTTCAACGCTTTAGTTTTCTAAACTACTTGGGAGTTTTTATGAGAATGGGTTGGGTTTTTTTCCAGGTCTGTATTTCCAGGTTCTAATATACACTATGGAAAGTCTTTCTTGTGTCACTTCTAAGCCTTTCTTGTAGACTTTTGTTGATGACTCTAGTTGCAAGCCAGATTCAGGGTCTCCAAAACCTGTTTTGCGCCTTGAGACTGTAAGGAAATGTTTCGCTATTACGTCTGCGATACAGCAAATCTTGGAGACTGTATAGGAGGGGAAGATGATTTTGTTTTTTAAAACAAAACTGATTTTGATTTCAGTTATCCGTACTTCTGCATCCAGCTGCTTGTAAGTATGCGTGTACAGGAGTGTGAGACCAAGTAGTCTGTTCAGCTGTCTGGCCCCAGGATGCATGTGTCCCAGTTGTCTGTGCAGGATTTTGTGCCGTGACGCTTAATACAAGGGATGCCAGTTACTGGAACCTCAGCACCTCCTCCAGGCTGGTGGCCATGTGATGGTTTTGGGTGCACCTTTTTGTATTGTTTAGGAGCTTGTTGACAAGCCTGTAGGAGACAGGAAGTCTGTCCTTCCTGTGCCACCCGTGCGGGTCACCGGGATTTATTGCCTGCCCTTTGCATTGCAACCGGGGTGTCTGGAGAAGCTGCACAGAGATGGCTGCTGGGGTCACGGTGACTGGCTAATCTGAAAGCTACCAGCATTTGCCCTTCATACAATCCTGCTCCTGCTCCTCCTCATTTCCAGTCATTCTCCAGGCCTATCAATCCTAAAATTTCTTTGCAGGGGGAACTGGTGGCAGTAGCTGTGAGTAAGTAAGTGGGGGGGGATACGTGTTATTCTCTGGGCTTCACTCCCAAGACTCCCTTCTCCCTTTCTTGGTCTTAATTGTATTGAGAGGCAAAAAATGAAAAAATATCAACTGAATATTCTTGAATATTGGACAAATAAAGTAAAAATCATGTTTTGAGTAAACTGGTGGGTTGTATCTCGCTGTATCCGAATTTGTTTATAACTTAGCCGATAAAAATCTGCTGCCATTTTTAGGAGAATTCTTTTGGGTATTATGTATTACGTCGCTGAAAGAGCTATTCAAATCAAGCTTTATGCTAAGGCAGTTTTGTTCGGTGATTGTTTGGTACAGTAGTGAAAGAAAAAAATGATTGTTTTAGTAGTGTCCTCTGTGAAGTTATGTCTCCCTCTGTTCCTGTTGGTTCCAAAGATTTCAAACTAGAAGGAATCTTTACTGTCATCAAGGCTGACACCTGCAAGTAAAAGAAAAAGCGCACATTTTATGCAGTAGCTCTTGTATCAATCCTTTAATTTCTGCAGAGCTAAAGCATAAAAAGGTATTTTAGAGGAGTCAAATTCTCTAGCCAGCAACTCTCCTGTCTACTTTGCTGATTAGTTTGCATCTTAAATTAGAAGTTACTGGAAGTCCTTCTCTTCAGAATATTGTTTTGCCCAATGTGAAATGCATTAGTGGGCTGGATCTGGTTTGAAATAAGTCATTAACTGGGGAAAAATCATCAGAGGCAACCTATGATTTGTCTAACTACTGCTAGGATGCTCACTAGTGCATGCAGAGCAGAAGGAAGTGTAGTCCCTTCTACAAGGCCATTGTGTAAAGCATTTCTCTGTGCGTTGGCTCATAAGAAATGCTGTTGTACCAAGCGTGGAAGTAAGAGGCTTTCAGCCTCTTATTTTCTGTTAATGTATGATATTAGTATCTAGAAAAGAAAGTTTTCAATTAAACATGACATAAATTTAGGTATATGCATCATTGGTATGTAACACGCAGGCTAGTATTGTTTTTATCTTCCAGTGTTTAAACTGTTTTACCATCTGGGATTATGTCAGCATTATGTGAAGCAGTCTGTTGCAAAAATTACAAGAATGAAATTAATGTCAAAATCAATGTGAAAATTCACCTCAGGGTAAAATATATATATACAAAAAAAAATTCCAAATGCCCTTAGTTTTCTTAACAATCTATATCTAGTTTCCCGTCGAGATTATGTTTTAATATATGAACAGAATTATTGGCCAAATAGTCAATATTATGCTACTAAAACTTATGTGAAATACTGAAAATAAAAATATCAGTAATATTAATTCATTTTCTGTTTTTCACGTTTATATGGAGTCATCCTGTTTTTATTTGCAGCCATGAGACCTGGACTTATAATCCTATTTTAATGAAACCAGGGTGTGACAAAACACTAAAGAGCATGAGTTTTTAGAAACAGCCCTTCAAGTATTGGAGGTTTAAATAATGGTAGCAAAATGGCAATATCTTAACAGAATAGTTATTAACAGGTGCGCAAATTGTGATTTGAGATTTCTTTCTGTATTTATTTTTTGCTATCTGCATCTTGATGTCTATATTTTGACAGTCTAAGTATTTATTTAAAAAATAGAAGTTAGATTCTGCAAGTACTTGTGCAGTTGAATTGGGTCATACAGTTTGTATCCTTTAAATTGTTCATGTGTAAGAGGTTTTGCTAGATTGGCACCTGTATTTTTCTCCATTGCCAAAATGCTGGCCCTGACAGAGAAATGAGATGTGTGGGGTTTTTTTTCTTGCTAACTTAACCTTGCAGAAGATTGTTTACAACAAACATGATTATCCTGGTCGTTAACTTTCCCTCCTAATGTATTCATTATCATGGTATGTGTCGTGGTTTCAGCCCAGCCGGTAACAAAGCACCACGAAGCCGCTCACTCACTCCCCCCACCCCCGCTCCTGGCCACATTGGGATGAGGAGAAAATCCAAAGGCAGGCTCGGGGGTCGAGACAAGGACTGGGAGGGATCACTCCCCACTTATGGTCACGGGCAAAAGACAGGCTCAGCTTGGGGAAGAAACAAAATCAATTTAATTTACTACAAGTCAAATCAAATCAAACACACAAGGGTATTGTGAAGGGAAACCAAACATCAGAACACCTTCCCCCACCCCTCCTGCCTTCCTGGCTCAGCTCCATTCCCAGTGCTTTCTACCTCCTCCCCCTGGCGGCACAGGGGAACAGGGGATGGGGGTCGAGGTCAGCTCGCCACACCTTGTCTCTGCCGCTTCTTTCCTCAGGGGGAAGATTCCTCACTCGTCCCCTGCTCCACCGTGGGGTCCCTCCCACGGGAGACAGTCCTTCACCAACTTCTCCAACGTGGGTCCTTTCCGCGGGCTGCAGTTCCTCACAAACCTCCCTGGTGCGGGTCCTTTCCATGGGGTTCAGTTCTTCCCGAACTTCCCTGGCGCGGGTCCTTTCCGCCGGCTGCTCTCCAGTCACACACTGCTCCAGCGCAGTTTTTACCATGGAGTTACCGCCATCTTGGGGAGCCTCCACTCCACCATGGACCTCCCTGGGCTGCAGGGGGACAGCCTGCTGTCTCACCGCAGGCTGTAGGGCCATCAGCCTCCTCAGGCACTGCCCCTCCTCCCCCTCCTTCTTCACTGACCTCGGTATCTGCAGAGGGGTTTCTCTCACGTTCCCAACCCCCACACACTGCCGGTTGCCCTTCTTAAATCTGTTCTCCCAGAGGCACTACCACTGTCACTCCCCTCCCAGAGGCGGGGCTGACATTTTGGCGCCGGGGACCTTCTAGCAGCTTCTTAAAGGATCCATCTCTGCAGCCCCCCTCCCCTGCCACCAAAGAAAACCGCGCCACACAAACCCATAACAGTATGTGAAAACAAAACTTTATGAAGTGTCTGTTCAAATATTGGTTTGGTTTAGTGTAAAATTCATCTAGGAGGGTGCTATGGATCTGCAACCTAACTGAAAAAGGTACAGTACATCTTGGTGTTGCTGAAGTGCATGTAAATGGTGTGCAGTATGTCTGAATCCTGTAAAACGGAGCAGGTGTGTCTGTCCCAAGCTCTGCAAAGGGAAGCAAAGGAGAGGATGGGGCTGTAACTTTACCTGAAGGACACTGCTTTTGCTTGTTGCAACATTTGCCACTATTGTGTTACTCTACAATAGTCATACATGTGCTTTAATTTTTATTGCAAGGAGCTGGGCGAGAAGATGAGGGAGAGTTTGGGTATGGAGAGGAAGGACATACAGATGTGCCTTTATATGCTGTGGTTCATGAGGCATATTGACTACAGCTCCTTGATTGGCAGCACTGAGATATTCTGGGCTCTCCTCCTGAGAGGGGAGGAGGTTATGGCCATGTCTGTTTCTTCAATTTTTTTCCCTTCTATTGGATCAAATCTCACCATTTTCCTGGACATCTGTTTATGTGGTGAAGTCTTCAGGGAGGACACTCTTGTCTTCTCTGCATTCTATCTAGTGCCCCAGGGGCCTCTGACTGAAGGTGGGCTCTCCCTGCTAACAGTAATGTATTTTCTGCCTCAGGATGGTTTTACCTTTAACCCTCACAGTATAGCTGTTCCTCAATCTTTTATGATATAAATATAGTGGCACAGATAGACCAGTTTTTAATTTGACAAAAAATAGAAATTAGTGTGTGTGCACACTATGGCTAAGTTCAGATCCCTAAAGTCAGACTAACTTCTATTTTTAACCACGCAAAGTAGAACTATGTTAACATATGCAGGGAGTGGGTTTTTTGCCTTTAATATCACAAGCATTAGCCACAGATCTTTATAGAGTTCACTTTAATTCAGGCTTTTCCCATCTGTCAAGGAGCTGTAAAATTAGGACACATCCCATCCATCGTTTAGTGGGGAGCAGAAGGGAAGGAGGGGGTTGTGCTCTGCATGGAGCTTTACTGCAGGTGGCTTGTGGCAATGTCACCAAACAGAGGAGGATCTACAGATCAAAACAGCGCTGAGGACAAGTTACGCAGGGTGTGTGTGTTTTCAGGCACGTTTGCCTCGGACTGCCTTCAGCTGTCACCTTCATGCTGAATGGCCATTAGGTGCGGTGCTGGTGTGCATCTCCCAGCAAAATTTCATTTGGAAGGGATCTTGCTGCGAAGCTGCTCAATGATGCACACCAAAGTGGAGATCAGACCTGCTTTGAAAACAGGCTCTCTTCTGAACTTAGGAAGGAGAAAAAAAAAGAAGAAATCCCTACTAGGTGTACCCAAACTATGATGAGGTATGAAAAGTTTGGGCCCTGAGGACACTATTGGCCCTGACTGTCCCTTGCCCAGCCCCCCGAGGGCTCCTGCTGCCCTGCCCAGGACCCCACTTCAGCCTACCAGAGCCTCCCATGTCCCAGGACCCCATGTCAGCACCCTGGGGCCATCAGTGCCTGCCTCAGCAACACTGCAGCAGGAGTGGTCTCCAGCTCCCCCCTGCCCAGCCAATGAAGCCTGATGAGCTAAGCCCATACCCTAGCCTGGCCTGCCCCATTCCCAGGGAGGTGCCTGGAGCTGGGGCTGCCCTGGTGCCCCCAGCTGCCCTGTTCCTGGCTGGGGGTGGACAGGCCCTGCCTTGCTCCTGGGGGAGCTCCCCCTGCTCCCAGCTCCTGCAGTGCCCTGATGGAAAAAGGGTTCTTATGTATGTTGAGGGGCGACCCCAAGTTTTGCAAACAGGGATCATGCATTTGGACTCCCCCCAACTACCTCTGGCCTTCTCCTGTTGAGGAGGACCTATGTACGTAGAAACTTCTGGAAGACAAGGCTGCCTTTGGTTTCAGTGCCTGAGTGCAGATTTATGTCCCAGATTCTTCAAAGTATTTTGGTGCTTCGTTGCTTTTCCTTGTAACAATTCTGGCTTCTTTTATGTTTGAAAAATGTTAGTCTTGACCTCCTGGTGTGCTTGCTTCCTTACTTCTGCTTCCAATGCCTGAGATACTGTGGGCAGCTTCTGTGTGGCTTGATATCAAGTGGCAGACGTGGTACCAGATAAGAGGAGTATTAGAGCTGTGTATTTTGTGGTATTCAAGTATTTTCAGTTTTCCCCTTCTGCTCCTCTGTAAAAGGGCATGCTATCCCCAAGAACTGTGGGCAGGCAGCTTTGGACTGAGGAAAGTCAAAGGAGGAAGATGAGCCAGTCATCCCCAGGAGTGTGCTTTCTCTTCATTGCCTCTAGGTCTGGTTCTTCTGTGGATCTTGTGAGTCAGCTTTTGCTATGTGGTGTGCTGTTGTTTCGCTACTGGTAAGGTCTTGTTTTGTGTATATTTTGCATAGTTGTGCATTTTTCAGTTTGCCAAAATATTTGGGATCCATCTGATTCTTAAGCAACTCTTCCACTTGCACTGATGAAAAGAGAGCACAGATGGCTTCTGAATTAGAAAATTGCAATACATCCACTTTGCTCTTCAGCCTAAAGCTGCACTGTTCCAAAACCCCAAAAGAGTAGTACATCCTCTGTCTTACATGCTCTAAAACAACATAACATTAGCTGGTGTGGAGTGAATTTGAGGAAGCAGACGTTCTTCTGACATGAAGCCTGGAAATCAAGTATTTAATTGATGGAAGCAAGTTTTTTTTTACCCTGGAAGTATTGACATTCTCAATTACAGTGGCAACATCAAAGCTTTCTGCATGAAGCTTTAGCCAGCCCTTGAAACATATGGTGGAATATTTTTGTGCTGCTGCTGCTCTACTATGGTGTATTGGATTTGCGCTTGCATCGTTTTCTTCCATTAGTTAGGCTCACCCTACTTCACCTTTCCAATTTATTGGAACTTAACTGTTCATTGTCAACTGACTCAGGAATGCAGAGCCACACTCTGTAGCCAACATATGGCCTGAAGTTAATAAATTTAAATGCATGAAGTAGAGTAAATTAGAACTAGCATGTTAACGTTGATAGCTTTTACTGCAAAACTGTTATTACATCTGTCTCGGAGATTTTGTTTTTTTTTTCAGATGTTCTTCATGCACATCATATTGTACGTATGCATGGTATCACAACGCTTTTTTCCTTACAGGGGCCTAATGGGAAAACATGAGGATTTGTACAAATAAAAGCTTTGCATTCACTGAAATGGAAAATATAAAATTTCATCTTTTAGTAAAGACCTTTGCTGACGTTCTGATAAACAGAAAGGAAAAAATGGAAAAACATGTTGGGATGTGGGTGAGAGAAAAGCTCTTTCCTTCCCTAGAAGGAGGAAGTTTTTTCTCTCTCCCTCCCCCCTCACATTGACACAACATACAGGTAATAGTATTATGTGCAGGCAAACCTTTCATAAGTCAACATCTGTTTAGGCTCATGGAAAAAAAATGTCTCGGACCTGAGTGTGCTTTCGCTATGTTTAGTCATCTTATTTGTGCAAAAAATGAGAAGCCTAGTTACCTACAGTATAGTAGATTGTCTGAATTTATTGATCTCTCCTTAGGTTGGCTGGGTAAGAATATTGTATTGTCCCTGTGTATTGGCTGATGCGTTGAGGATACAATTTTTTTACCACTACCTTCTAGAGGTAGCTATATAGTTTAACTTGCTGAGGTCTGAGTTTTACTTTGAAATTTCTCCATTCAAACTGGGGAAATTTTAGCACTTTTGCCATCCAGGGTTTGCAGGGTGGTTTGATTACTTCCTGTAGAAAGCTATGAGCCTCTCATGATCAATATTAAGATTTCACTTCCCTTTACCAAAAGCAATGATACAGCCATCATTGTCTCTCATTTCTCCTGATTTTTATTGATTCCAGGGCTGCCGTTGACTTTAACAGGAGCAGGACAAGCACCTTAGCTGATCCTCTTTCCTGTTCTTTTCCAAGATCTGCAGTGATCAGGCATCAATTTTTTTTTTTTTTTTTTTT
>VYZV01041695.1:21883-42991 GCA_013401275.1 Pandion haliaetus
CTGAAAGAGACAGGGGAGACTGCTGTGGCATCCCTTGTATGGAGAGAGTAGGAATACTATTGAGGTACATGATCTGAGACCAGCTGAAAGACTACGTGGGCTTTTTCTTTTCATAGAATCATAGAATAATTTAGGTTGGAAAAGACCTTTGAGATCATCAAGTCCAACCATGCCCGCAGAGAGTCATAGAATCATTTTCTTTCCTCCTCATAAGACTCCAAAATGACAGGCTGAGAGTTGACACTGTTGAGGCCTCAGTAGGTACTCTCTCTACTGCGGGTCTTTGTTGGATGTCTTACTCAGCCCAGAGGGTATGTTTTGGGGTGGCCCTCAGCCTGACATGCCCTAAATCTCGCTTCTGCTTTCCTGTGCAGCAGGCACTCTGCCCAGGACGGAGGTCGGGCGGAGGGGTGCAGCCATGCCCACGGGCAGACCTCGCAGCCAGGGCAGCTGCACGGCCACCCTTTGTGTGCAAGCACAGCGGTGCTGGGAGAGATTAATGTGCCCAGGGCTCTCAGGCCGCACCAGGATTTCCTGCAGCCACTAGTCTCCTCGTGATGCTGGTGGATCTCTTGTGATACTTCTTTTTATTCTCTACTTTGGCACACCTACACTGGCACAATTTTTGTATCGAGTATGTGGAAAATCAACCTTTTTGTTTTGTAAATAGCTGTTGAGCACTTAGGGGAGGAGGGGAAAAAAAATCTTGGCCCTTGATGGAGATCTGCTGGCATCTTCCTTCAGCACCATTCCACCTACCCTTTCTTCCTAATTCCATGCCAAGCTCCCTCATCTACTCTCTCAAGCCCTGGAAACAGAGGAGGGAAGGCAAGATGGAGATATGGCAGCTGGAGTAGAGATTAAGGCATTACGTGGTTCTGCAAAAAAAACTCCATATGCTTTGGCAGCACCTTGCTTGTATTGCATCTCCGCTTAAATATCTGGATGTCGTGAGGCCATTGTATGTGGCAGTGTTCCATGATTTGAGGGTTGTTCAGTAGTTTGAATTCCCACATACAAAGAACTGGCCAAAACACAGTTTTTGTGGAAAAATGTCTCATTATACTTCATGTTGGAAAACAAAAGAACTGACAGTGATTAAGTATGGATATACACAGATGGCAGAAATAAAACTTTATGAAATGGTATAGGATGAAGTAGCCAGAACTGGTACACCAGTCATTCTGCTGTTAAGTATTTGTGTTAACCAGGGGAACAATTTGGATGGTAAGGACATATTGTTCTGTCTCTGTTAGAGGGAAATAAAGTAATGGAGAGGTTAAATGTCTTCTCTGAAGTTACCCAGCCTTGTGCATGTTCTGCATCTCCCTGTTTCTCCCCTGCATTGTGCCTTAGCCCCAAAGCTTTATCTTTTTTCCTGTTACATATTTTCCTGTTACATTACATACATAAAAATAGGAAAAAAGTTATAACAACAAAACCAAATAGGTAAAAAAACCCACCACCACCCTTTTTCAGACTGACTCTTCTCTTTTGTGCTCCCCAATTCTTTGACGCAAAAACAAACACTCTTACGGACACTTAGAAGAAAAGTAAAGGAAATTATTAGATATTGTCCCTAGACAAGAGAAGGAGGAATTTCTTGCACCTCCTCTTACTCTGTTTACCAGTGATTAGGATGCTTATTGAGGTAATAGGATATTTGAATGGATTTTCCTTTGGTGTCAGAGGAAATGTGAACAACCTTATGGAAAAATGTGTGCCTTATATACAAAATAGGTGTGGATGTCATAATCTTCTACACATACCATATATAAGAAAGCATTTTTTCCTGATTTTTTTTTTTTCTTCCTCTCAGATGGAGGAGTTTTATGTAAAGGTATTGAAAAGATTTGTGGCTGAGCCAGGGACCAAATTCAGCTCTCTTTATTCTTAGATAAGCAATCAAACAATGATACTGTCCTATATGCCACTGTTTGGCTACCCCTCCTCAAATGGAGTTGAGTCCCTGTTAGCTGGCTTCTCAGTCTCTCTCTGTTCATCGTGCCTTTCATTGGTTTTGGTGACTGCTCACAAGTAGTAAATATACAAGACACTTGCAAAAGTTATCATGTTGTTAAAAGATAAGATTGCTGGAGAAGTATTTATTCAAACGGCTTTGGCTTGAAGTTTAGGTTCTGCAAGACTGATTCCTTGGACAGTATTATTGGCCCCTTGGGGGTTTGAATGTATTCACATGTTTAGATATTTTCTGCTGCAATGAATGTTTTTGCATTGCATTTGACTTTCACAGTAAGTGGGCACTTACATAAACAAGGAGGTAATAACCAGATTCTTCTTAGTATGATCTTAAACTAGTTTAAAATGCATTAGTTGAAAAAAATAGTTTGCCTCCTGTGCATGTGGGAAAGGCCTTGAGCATTTTTCTTGCCTGTGATTTTCAGCTCTATCGTTGTCAGCCTTCTACAATGTCTGTTGTGTCAACAAAAATAATCTAATTTATGAAATGCAAAATTATGCATCTGCTGACACTACATGTAAAAAAAAACCCTGCGCAAAAAGAACTTAAGTAAAAGCAGAGAGAATTTCTTGCTAGTGTTCAGATATATGGCTCTGATTCATGCAGACACCTGTTGAGTTTTAATGCCATGCTTAAGTCTCGTTGGTTAGCGTGTTTTTTCTCCTATGTTGAAACTGTGCTTTTGCTCTGCAAATTCTTCAGATGCTCTCTGCTGAGAAATGTAAACATACAGCCCTGAAATGTTCTAGGATAAATAACGCTTAGATGTCTGTGAACATCAATGCAAGCCTGGATAAGAGTAGTATACAGGAATTTCGGGCATAGGAGTTGTGGGAAAACAAGAAATTAGGAATTGGTTTACATCAATCTATTTTGGGTTTTGATAAATCAAAGCAATTTTGGTTTGAAACAGATTATAGCACCAGGGGCAATTCAGGCAAACACCTCTTCCATGCCTTTAAAACTACTTTGAGATTTTTACAAACTTGATTGCAATACACGTATGTGTGTAAATAAAAGACAGTTTGCAGACCTATGCTTAAAAGAGTGTTTGTAACTTTAAATTCCCACAAATCTGAACATTAAATCTCTTTTGCATTTGATACTGTACAGCCAGTCTCTTGAGAGTCCTTTGGCTTTGTGAAATGAAAGTATGTAAATTTGAGGCACAAAGATGTACAGAAGAAAACTGCTTTTTGTCATGAGAAAACGCCATTTCTATTTTATGTTGCAGACTCTGCAACTTGTTATACCTGGTATACCTTAAGGATCATCTCTAAAGATAGTGGTGGTATGCTGTCAGCACCCTACAGTGTTTTGGGTCAAGGATCTCTGCGTTTCGTGGGTAGGCTTGGTTTTAACTGTGATAGATTTAAAACAATATATTTCCCTGGGGTTTTTCCTCAGTACATTTTTCCATCTCTTGTGACATAAATCAAGACTTTTGTAGAATCATTCACCTTTGCTTCTTATTTACTGATTGCATGCACTTTAAAAATATTCTTCGAACACTTTTTGTAAGATTGGGGCAGACTGCACAGCTTGTTAGAAACTGTTTAAGGAAAACCTCAGTGAAATATTAGATGTGTGAAGAAGCAGCACTCCTCTTCAACCCCAGATACCTTTCTTCCTTTCCTTTGTGTTCTTAGTTTTGAAGTAAGATTAAGAACCATTTTTTTATTACAAGTTGATATCTACTCTGTTCAGTGTTCCTTGTGTTGTCTTCTGAAGCAACTGTGGCTCCTGGATGCTCTGAGCAACGGTATCGGATGCTCCACGGGAGCTAGCTGTTTAGTCAGCATTGCTGTTCCGATAGTTCCCAATTACATGGGGGATCCCTGCATGCCGAGAGGCAACACCTGCTCCGCTCTCCCTGCTGTTGGAGGCTGATGCTGTCGATGCGGTGAGCAGGCCTCAGGAAGGCCCCTTGCCTGGCAGGTACGGACAGGGCTGGGTGGCGGCCATGCTTCTCCCTCCGGCTGCCTGCTGCTTGTGTGGTGGCAGGAGTTAAAATTATGCCAGATTGGTGAAATATGCTTAGGGCTAATTATACACCAGGTTTAAAAGTAGGCTGATGAGGGCCCTGCCAGATGGGACCCGCCTTTGCATTTCTCCCTGGCAGTTGTGGGCGCTGGGAAAAGAAATCCCCTCCCCCAGTCCATCCATCGGATATTCCCTCTGCAGTAACAGTTCCAGAAAGAAAGAAGAAAGCCCCAAAGCCATCCCCCACTCCCCGCGCCGCAACACACACACACTGACGGGGAGCCACTCTAAGAGGAGGGGTTTAAGTTATTTTATTCTTTGCAATTCTGTGCAGGATAGGTCGAGAATTTTGTTTTGAGGGAGATTCTGCAGCTCACCGTGATCTGACCAGTTGATGTTACTTACCTTATTTGAAATTGGTTTCCCTTTCCCCCCCATCTCCCCCACTCCATGTTCTCCTTTTCCCCTCTGCCCCCCTTCCTTTCTTTGTAAAAAAGAGAAAGTTTAGTTCTGAGTTAGGTCGGCCTAAACAGGTCGCTGGTATTACCAAATGCCCTGTCTGGCTGGTAGGATGACGTACAGGAGGGGTTTGTAAGTTTGGTTTAATGATGGTCAAAGACAATTTTTGATCTTTGGAAACGGTCTTTCCATGGATTTCGTCCCCCAGTATCTCCCTAGTTTGTGTAAGATCCCAGGTGTTCAGGGACAGACCCAAACTGCATTTTTTTTCTTAATATGTCTCCCTCGTTCCATTCCCACTTACTGCAAAGTAACTCAGAATAACTCCCTCATGTACAGTGGAATTAATTAATTCCATTATGTGCAGTGGAACTAAAGCAGTGGAGAAAATACTGGATAAGCAAAATGGGGCCAGCAGCATCTTTATGACAGCAGAACAAATGCTTTAATCTTAAAGCTGGCTATTCTGGTGCGAGATTAAGAATTACAATTTGTTTTACCGTGGCAAAGAGTCTAATAAAAACAAATGTGAGGAAATATTGCGTGACACTTGAAACACTTGCATACCAGAAGAGTTAAAAGTTTTCTTGTTACTAGAGAGCCAGAGTACCTCTCTCTTCCTAGTTTCAGGGTTCTTCCTTTGAAGATATCTAAAAGAAAGGAAAAAAATTAACAAAGTCCCTTTTCATCTCCTCTGTACCCTTTTCTGGTCATAATAATCTGCTACTTTTAAAGTTTAGTTTTGTGACTCATTAGAGAAACACAAATGCTTCTGTTTAGAGGTATAAAGAATATGTTAGTAAATGGATACAGAGAAGTTTGCTGCCCAAAAGCTTTTTTTTCCCCTCTAAAAATTATTTTATTTTTTATCATCATCTTCACTTCCTCTAGAATTATCCAGGAGGCTTCTTTGCCTGCAGCCAGCTGACAAATCTATAACTAATCTGTAAATAATTGCCAGAGGATGAGATGGCAAAGGGGACACAAAGGAACAGCTGTATGGCTGCCCTCATTACATATAGCTTGTCTGGTCAAGCCTGGCAAGAGATTTGTTCTGCTGGAGCTTGCAAATCCACGCTGCCCAAAGCCCACAGAGACACTGTGTTTTGTTTGATGTGCACTTTAGTGAGGCTGCAATGTAGCCCAAGAGTGGAATTACTGCATCTCCCCTGCTTACAGGAGGAAGTGCTATTTTTCTAACCCTAAATCTGCTGGAATTTGACTGTAGGCCCTGATTTATGTGCTGAGGAAAAAGCATGCAGTGTATTGTGCTTTAAGGAAGGTGCACCCACCTGTCTTGTAAACAGCAAGTCCAAAACGAATACACAAGGTGCTGCAACTAAGGCTGCACCTTCCGAAAGTATGGCACAGAAGGAAAAGCTCTACTTTTAAAAAACAAACAAAAAAATTATGAAGCAATTTTGACTTTATCTAATCTGAATTTTAATAGATGAACATTTACAACAGTGGCAGACTGGAAGGGAATGATGATTGAGAAGAGCCAAAGGAGGGCATTATTAGATAATTATTATGCAATTTAAAATGCGTGTTCCATTCTTTCTGTACAGGATTTTACAAGTTCGGCATGGTATATGGAAACGTTACAGCTGAGAGTCACAGCCAGGAATATAGCAAAATACAGGCCCTATTGATAGTAATCAGTGGCTTTCTCCTTAGCAGGTCCACAAGGTCTTGGTTGCAAATAAAAAGATACCCTGGTGATCATACTTGTTCCATCAAACCAGAAATAATTTGCAGATCAGGTGCACAAAAGAAAGGAGGCATGTAAACTCTAAAGTAGGATGTGACAACAGTGAGAGAGGGTGAGTTGAAGGTGTGGGCGTCGGTTCTTGCATTTTTCTGACAGTAAATGGAGGGCCTACTAAAATGTTCTCTTCTGTGACTTCAGCAGGTACTCCCTCTATAAAAATCTTGATGATACAGATTTGATTTAGAAACATGTTTCAAATGGTGCAAAAGTTTCCGCCAGAAATCTGTCTCTCTGCTAAAGCCTCAGTGCCTGAGCAATTAGAAAAACATAAATAAAAATTGAATTTTAAACTGCTGTGGGGTTTCAGCTTGGGTTTGTTGGCTCTGTGTTTCTTCTCTTTGTGTAGCTTTTCAAGTGTTTTCAGCTTTCTGCAAGTACACAGATTGTGTCACGTTAAAAAGTGGATGGAGCTGGGCTTCTTGTACCCACTTGGTAAAAATGAAATAGAAGGAGGACAAAAAAAATAATCTTCTTTCTTAAAAGAACATAGTACATATAATCACTACTCAGTTTGTGATTTAAAAGCATCTGTTGAATAAAGAATTGATTTCGGCAGTATATTTGTTCTCTCTGCCTTGCAGGGCTCACTTGAGAGAGGGGCTAGATTACCTGTGTCTTCAATATCCGCTAGGCTCTTCATTGCTGCTCTTCTAGCAGATGTCTGGCTTGATTGCTTCTCCATTTCTTTGGTGCAAACCTGCAGAAAAGAGTATTTTGTAAGACTTTGTTGCATTGTCAAAGATCAATTGAATTTTTAAGTTCTCTAAAGGGGGAGGTGGGCTGTAGTACAGAGGTGTGCATGGCAGAATGCTGCCCTTTAGCTTTCATCTGTTTGTGTGCAAGGAAAATGAACAAAAGAAAGCCCTAGAAATTTAGTTGCTTTATTTGGGGACATGTGCATCTTTGCTCTTGGAGATACGTGCTGCTTGCTCTTGAAGCAAGATGGACTACTTTTATTAGTGAAAACAGATGCAAATTTAGTATTATGCTCTTACTTGTATACCTTATTAAGAAGTCCTTTGCCAGCTGTGTTCTGGAGAATGCCTGTTTTACATAGAGATGAAACTGGGAAAATTATGTGGAAAATAAATAAATATGTTGGTCTGGTGACCTAAGCTTTGGTTTGGTTCAGTTCCTCTTGCATAGGAGTGCTGCGGAACGACTCCGGTATGAACCTGCCTGCAAAGAGAAGGGAGAAGACCAGGACATTTTACCCTTGCCCTGCAGGAAAGGGAGACAGTAGTTCTTTTACTGAATGAGAACTGTCTCCCAGCATCTCTAGACTGGATTCTATTATTCTGTATTGCTTTTGGAATAGGCAGCTGTTTTTTTCTCATTCTTGCTGTTTCTTGGGTTTTGAGGCAGGGCTGCTGTAGCCCCAGAAGGCGTGGGCAGCCCTAGCTCTGGTGAGAGGCAGGTGCCCTGTCCCTCCTCGCTCCTGCCAGCCTTCACTGGGCTGAGATTTGCAAGGTCCGAGGGCCCTCAGACTGCTGCTTCTGGTTGGAGAGCTGCTTTTTTGTTGTTTTTTTTTGTTGTTGTTGTTTTTTTCATTTTCTTTTCTCCCTCCCCCCCCCACCCCGTGAAGCTATTTTGGTGGTATGTGCAATTTCTTCAGATGACCAAGAATAGGCCTAGCATGGGCAAAGTCTGTTGCTACTAAGACACTTCAGAACAGGACATCTTCCATTTTCCAGAATGAGGTCTTGTGGTCGAATAGTGTCTGTGCTGGTGTATGAGGTGGTATGTGTAGGTGTTCCGTGGTCTCATCTTGCTGGTATTGCTCCAGCAGTCACACCAGCAGAAGAACAGGCAGGTAGCTTCTTTTACTGCTCCAATTAGCCCTTCCAGATCTGTGCAATTGTAAGTCAGTGCTGAGGAACTTGAATTGCTGATGCTGTTTCTGTTCAAGGTGGTGGTGGTGGGTGGGGAAGAAGCCTGTCATAACTACACCTCTTAGTCTGGCTGGTTTAGCCTTTATTTTGAGTAACTTCTAAATTTTCTCTCCAAGTTTCATACAAGAGATGTGTGGTTGTGATTTTCTTCCAGAATGAAAGAAAAGAGAGGGAGAAGGAGATGCTCCTCAAATATTATCATTAAATATAAGTCACGAAAAGAAAACAGGAGGAAGTAGCCCTATGAATGAGTCCGCATTAGCTTCCCCTACTGTGATACAGTTTTTCATCCTACTTCTTTGGTACCGTCTTTTACATGCTAAGGTTAAAATACTTGCCAGTACAGCTGTAGTGTCAGCACTGTCTAGCAAAATCACTTTATACCTGCCAAAACCACTACTATTAAAGTAATTTACATTGAATTGCTAAACAAAAGCAGTTATGTCATCAAAAGCTCAGTTAGATTGCTGTAACTGCATCTAAATGAGCTGTTGATGATGTAGGAATATTGCCAAAAATTGTATCTCTAACCAACACTGCTACATAGACAGGAATTCTTCCAAAGTTGACCTGAACTGAAAGACTCCCGTATATGCATGTGTCTGTATATCTATTTTTCTATCTCCATGTATCAATCTATGTGTATAAACATTTTTGTCAGAAAAAAAAGGATTCCCAAGCTGCTGCTTTTCTCATTTGAAAAATGTAATTTACTTTTTCATGTTTTTTTTAGAAAAAGGTCAAAAAGACACTTTGCATTCAGTTTGCCTGACTTGGCTTTATCTTATCCAGAAGTTAAGCATTGGGCATTCCTCTGCTAATCAAGAGAAAGCAAGAAGCAGTTCCAGGAGTAAGTCAAGTATCATTTGTCTTAGGAAGACTAGCTATGCCTTTGAAAGTGTCCCTCTCCCTGTTAGCTTATAGAATGATCCCAATTAACCTTTTAATGACCAATATCTGGTGTGATGTACCTCCCTCCAATTAACTTTCTAATGAATTCATTGGATTTAAAGAATAAGGAGACCTTGAGGTAGTGCTAAACTCATTGAACTGGAGTGAGTCCCGTTGGCAGGCTGCAGCAGCTGGGAGCCAGGCTGGGCTCCTACGAGCTGCTGCTCAGTTGCCAGGAGTGGAGCGGCTGCTGGCTGTGCGCTGGGGGCTTCCTGTGCTCTGCTGCTGTGAGCGGTGTGGACCTCTCCAAAGTGAGTTGTAAGCCTGTCCCTTGTTCTTCAGGATTCAGAGCCTCTTCAAGTGCTCAGTGCCTTTGTTTGCTGCTCTCACCCCCTTATGCACGAAGGGAGCCCATCTCTGCAAGGCTCCCGTTGTTGCTCGGAAGGAACCAAGCAGTCTGTAGCTTTTCTGTTGTTGGGACCAGCTTCCTTCTGAAGTCACTGAAAATCTACTTATTCCTGAAAATCCTGTAGCACTGGTAGTAGATCCAGCAGCCAGTTGAAAGCTATCTGCAAGCATTGGGTCACACTGGGTCTCTCTATTAACTAGCAAAAAAACCCCATTTTGAGTGTTTGGCCTGTGTTTCATTTACTGGTTTGAAGTCTGTGCTGCTTTGTGCTTTCTCACAAGGTGTGACAGTCACTCATGAATGACTTTTATATCTTCTTGTGCCAGAAACCATGCAGCACCTCCTTTTGTGAGCTTAAAAGCCTTTGCAGCAAGAGTCTTTACATTTCTTTGTGCCATAGCTGTGAACGTTGTGAATTTAGGAACATTTTGTTCAAAGGCCGGGGCACATGCTAACTCCACAGAGGCTGGGTTTAAAAGCACGCTGTTTGTTACCCCAGGCACTGAAAGGAATTGTGTGGCTCTGTATCCTCGTGGGATTTTGTGTTAGTTGATTTTTATCAGATTTCACAAATACCTCCTAACTTTTCCCACTGTGTTAGCCTTACAGTTTGGGAATGATTTTGCTTTCTTTTGCTTGTTTCTTTATAGAAGACCCATGGTTCAGAGGCTGAAGGGAACAGTACAATTGATGAACAGAAAATCAGTCCAAGCTGTTTTAATGAATTGATGATGAAATTATCTGAGAATGCGTATTTTTATTATTTAATCAGTTTTATATATGGCTCAGTAATATAAATCATAGAAAATATCTTCTGTTCCCCTTTGTCGGCGACTAAATAAACTACTGGGGAATAATTTTTTTCATTCAGACAGATCTGTACTGCACAGGGGTGTCTGGATTCTGCTATCACCAAGTAGGCCATTTTGTAGCTTTGCATCCAGCATATGTGTGTGTTTCTGAAATTTGAAAGAGTTTGTTCCCATGTCTTTCATTTAAGTTCCTCTGCAGACTCACAAAGATGTATTTGCTTCTTCTTGCCATTTTTCCACCTTCTTCAAAAGTTAAGTATAGAAATAATTGTCCCCTCCTTTCCAATCCCCCAAGCAGACTGCCAGGGTCTGCAGCCCTGTAATATTCTTAGAGACCCAAGGTTGGTTCTTAATGAAAATCACTGCTTTGCTGCAGGACCAGGACTGGCCCAGAGCTGAAAATTAGAGGGAAAACTAAGTTTTTCTGTTAGCGCAGTGAGACAAAAACAAATGCCTTTGTCCTCTGCTGAAGGTGGTGAAATTCAGTTTTGTGCTGGTAGTGGAGTGGTTCCTCTGGGTGCTGGCTTCTTTGCCGGTCTCAGGATTCAGTGGCAAGAATTGAGGGCAAATCCTTGCTGCCTTTTCCCCACTCCTCCTGAGTTTGTGTGCAAAACCCAAAAGATAACATTGTAATCTGAGGCACACAGGTGCTAAAGCTGTCCATGCCCGTTACTGGTTCCAGGAACTTGCTTGGTCTCAGTCAAAGCTGCTTGAAGGATGGTGATGGGGTGGATGCTGCTGAGACAAGGTGAGCTGGGCCACATAGGGAGACCTAGGAGATGATTCCTCAGTTGATCAAGGCTGTTTTTAAGGAGTAATTTTACATATTTAAACCTTGTCGGTGATCAGTAAATGGAGTTAAGTGAAATTTTGTGAGCTTGTTGTACAGTGTGTATGAATCCCATTAATTATATGTTGGTTTTAGGATTAGACAATGGAACCATATAAATCAACTCTGCTGAGCCATATTTTCTCAGCCATGCTGGCTCTGGAGAGCAATTGTAAAGTAACTATTATTTATAATATTTTCCCTGTTCAGTTCCTTTTACAATGTGGAAAGCTATGTAAAGTAATTTCTGGCTTTACTTAATGTTCACTCTGACCTCTGCCTGCCCCCCCCCCNTAGAGAGCTCAATTTTAAACATGGATTACAAAGGTAGAAAATCTCTCTCTTGAAAATTTTACCTTAAAATAAGGTAGAAACTTCAGCTAAATCTTCACAACAGACACTTTAAGTATCTTTTGAAAATAAAATGCATGAAAACCGTATTTGTTTTCTAAATGCACAATGTAGAAATATAGAGAGCTGATTTAAAATACTTTCAAACAAATGTTGCTTGACAAACATTCTACATTAGCCACAGTCTTTGTGAAATCTGCATTGTAATGTTTTGATAAAATGGGCTTTGAGTTATGGTATGTTATACTCCTGTCAGTGGTCAGAAATCTGTATAAACTGCAAAGGATTACATAGTTCAAGTGAATGAATACATAAAACAAGTTCTTGGCTTTCAACTCCTGGCTATTTGATATTCAGCCATAGCTGCTTTGTAACTAAAAATGGAAAAAGGAGTGAAAAGCTCTGGATCTGCACATAAATTTAGGTACGTACTCATAACTAGATATTTGGGATCATCTAAAAAAAAAAAAAAAGATATAGCCTGATATTTTGCATCTTCTGTGAAACATTATATACATGCTTTGTTCTCTCTCTTCCTGAAATCAGTTATAATCCATATCAAATAGCTATGGGCAGGGTTATAAAAAATCCAATTTATGGTTGAATTTCTTGGTAATACTGACATAAAATTTCTTAGGATGTTTTAGAGAGAGGATTTTTTTAAAGGGCATATGTTTGGCATACTGGCTGCATATGATACAAAGGATACTGTGTCTTCAGTCACAAGGTGGCAGGGAACCATAGTATATTCAAGGGCAAAAGAAGGACAATATTTTTGGTTGCTAATTACTGTCCTTAGGAAAGTCTGTATTCTTTATCCAAGGGGAATGCATTGACCATAAAAACCCACAGAAGTAAAACTCAAGTGGTTTGCTCATGTCACCAGAATTTAAAGATAAATGTTACAAAAGTGATCAGCCATCATGTATTATATATATACAGACAGTGCACATTTTTCTCCCACTGTACTTCAGGACTGAGACTTCTCTAGATGACAGTTATGGAAAATCTGAAGTGCCTGGAATGTGCAAAAATAGAAAGTTCTGAATGTATTTAATAAAAGTTTAATTTGTGAGTTATATCAGCATAGAAATAACTACTGATGGGTGAAACCCAAAGGTGCATCAGTTCAGACAAAGACCTATGTATGAACTTGTTAAAATTTCAGTCTTTCTTGTGGTGTAGGCTTTATATCACTTTCATTCCTCCTTCTTTACCCTGTTCTTCCATGTTTTTTAATGCCTAAATTAACCTGCTTGTTTACAGCAAATCTTAACACATCTTTGTTCTTATTAGTGTTTCAAACAGCTTATCTTTACACCCCCAGAGCATACTGGTATAAATNAAGAAAAACCCCAGTCTTGGCATCTGAAACAGATTTCCAACCCCTTCCCCCAGCTCCCCTTTTTCCCCTTGTGCACTTTGGCAAGGGTGTCCTGTACAGATCTCATGTCTTTCTGTGACTCCATTGCTCTGTTTCTGATGTGGTTCTTCCCCAACCTTTCATTTTTCTGTGCAGGATTTTATCACAGGGGTTTTGCAGACCTGCCAGGACTCAGCATGAACTTCCTGCGGGTTTTGGCTTGTCTTTGTCACAGTAGGGAAATCCTATCAATTGCTAATCAACCCCAAGTCTTGCTGATCAGCGTGGGGCTCTTGCAGGTTTGCAAAGCGTAAACAAAAAATGTTGTTATAAACAACACGCCGTGGTTTGTGTGGTTTCCTAGTTTCTCTCAAAGGCTCCCACATCAGTGACCATTGTGTATAGACAAACAGAACCAAATCTTGGTGAGTAGAGAGCAGCAAGCAAGTACTGGAGAGTGAAATGAGGGATTACTATTATAGCAGTATTCTGAAGATAAGTAGCAGGTGAATGGAACTGGATGAAAAAACAGAAATTTGTCATGTATCCATTGTACTGGCATTATTAAAATAGGCATTTTTTCCTTTTTTTCTTTTTTCTTCCTGGATAATGCAGTGCTTTGGTGTAGGTTTTTTTTATGTTATTTGCCTTTAGAGGTGTTCTGCAAGGGATGAGATTGTGAATAGATTGCTTGTAAGTAACAGCTAAAGGTACTATTATTTCTAACTCAACAGGAAACATTCCCTTGTTATTTTTTCAAGTTGTGATTGAAGAGCCATAGACAGAGCTGCTGTTTACTAAAAAAGCATTGTATTAGCTCTGGTGACAGCAGCAAATCACCTTTTAAGAGAGGCAATTTCTCCTCTTATTGGACCTGATTTTAATGTTTGCTCTGGTGTAAATCGCGATTAATGTACCTCACTTGTTCTGCTTTCATATTCAGTGCAAATGAATACGCTTCTATAAGAACTGTGTTTGTTGGATCTGAGAAAGTAATTCTCTGGCCTCTGGTACTACTTATTTCTTGTCAGATTTAATTATAATTGGTCAAGACAAGTGTTGGAATGGTGCAGTTCTACCTGTTCAAAGTCATGCCTGTCTCAGATCATGACTGACTCAATATATATACATGTGTAAGCAGCAGTGTCCCCTGGGACTCTTCAGTCATCTCTGCTAACTGAACCTTAAGAAAAATGATATCAGCAGTTTAACACTCTTAAAAACTGTTGGACTTGCTCTAGAATCCAGGACCTAATTCCACTCAAGTGCAAGTGTGGCCTGGCAGAACTCCCACGGTATAAAAGGCAGTATGCTGACGGGGCAGACTGTACTAATTTGATGAAGTTAAAAGTGAAGGCAGTAAGTAGGAAGTAAAATTTTGTGCGGGGACTGACAAGACATGGGAAGTGCGACTCTGCTGGCAGATGTGTGAAAAGATGAGACATCAGACCCAGGAGAAGATGGTGTGGTAGGAGGTAGTGAAGGGTGAGGGAGCCCTCAGCCCCCCACCACAGGAGCCTGAGGAGGTGCTGGAAGGGCTTCCACTAAGAAGGTGGCTAAACTGTGGACCTCTGCGCTGCCTCAGCAAACAGTGATTCAGATCTAGATGAGGTGAGGAGGAGGTGAATACAAAAAGAAGGGGAGGTGATTTGTCCTGGCCAGTGAATTCTTCTGTTTCCTTCCATAGAACAGGTGCCAGCAGTAGGTGCCTTTGAAACATGATGGTTGCTAACTCAACAGTCAGAGGTTTGCCTTCCTCATGCAACTGGAAAATTAACGACATTTGTCATGGTATGTTATGTTATGGACAGGGACTTACAAATCTTTTCATATATGCTACTGCAGATCTCCTTTATGGCTGTAGTTTTTAGTGTCTAGTATAGGAAACGAGATCTAAACATGCATTTTGGAAGAGGCTCCATCTCTCCTTGGTTTCCTACGATTATTGTGCTCTTTCTAGTCTCACATGCCTATCTTGGAACTCTGCATGTCAGCTGGACTGGGAAAGAAGGCATCTGAGAGTGTGAAAAAAGAGCAAACACAGTATAAGGGTGAGGAAGAGAAAGAAGGCAGAGAATACAGTATTGTTCATGAGGAAATACAAGGCAGGGAAATTCACTGAATTAAAAAAAAGTTAGAATATATTCTTGATGTATTGTGTCAAGGAGAAAACTAATTAAAAGTCACTTTCACACTGTTTCAAAAGATGGAGTCAGGGATGAATGGCACAAATGAATTAAAGCTATTTATGTAAAAAGTACATCTCAATTTATAAAAACAACACTGGGAAACTGGCAAGGTAGAGGGACAGCTTTGAGGTACACTTCAACTTTTCTAATGCTTTTGGAGCACTACTTGATTATTTTTCCCTGATTGATTGATGGAAAAATCTCTGAAGCGTAAGAATTATTTGGTAGAATGATTTCTAAAGGTCTGATAAAAACAGCAGCCCTGTAACTAACTCTATGATTGTTCAGATTGTCTGCTTTTGATATGTTGAAAATTTGTCCCTTGACAGTTACCTTTTTCTGCTCTGACTTTACTTTGTTTCCTTGCTATCCTAGTTTATGGACTTGCTGACAGTGATGGTTGAGAATCCACACCATAATGTGGGTAGTTTGCACCATGTTACTGGCATGAAGAAAGAGTCTCCTGGGGTAATACTGAGTGAAAGCAGATTTCTCCAACTTTTTTTTAGCCTAGGACTTCTGATGGGGTGTACTCTAGGCTCTTTTTATTCCATCCACATTTCTGAATCTGTTTTTGATGTCTAAAGGGAAATCTCATAACTAGATACAGTCCAAATAATTCTAGCTACACTGCAAGATTTTTTTTTCAGTGCATGGTGGATCTAGGATTAACAGATTGTCCAAGCGTTTTCATCCAAAATCCTCTCTGTTCTAAGGACAACTATGTTGAATATAAGCTGCCTGCTGGGCTTCCCCTTTTGAAATGGTAGCATTGTCTGTATGCTGATGGACTGGATCTATGTTTCTTTGAAAGTTTGCTGTTTTTCTTCCTCTTTAAGGCCAGACCACACCTGTTGTTAAATTCTGCGATCTTTGCTGCTTTGATCATCCACAAGGGAAGCCCTTGGGCAAGAAAGAAAATTATAAAGCTGGATGCTTATGGCATATTGAAGCCTGGACTTCTGAGCAGTGTTCCTCTACAGACACTGCCCTTAAGAAACCTTAGAGAGGTTTTCGCATGTGCAGGTGCATGCACCTGTGAATGCATTTGAGAGGTCATATAAAAAGTAACAAAGTACATTGTGTAATATCACAAACTATTTTAAAATGTTATGAAGCTTTTTTCAGATATTGCTGGCAATACAGGAAAATACTGTACAGGAAAAATGAACTTTGATATTTGAGAACATGTGGGTAGATGTTGATAGGTTTACAGATTTATCTATACCTTAAGAATTATATAAATATTATCTGCATCTCTTGACTAAATAAGAAATCGTACTTTTCAAACTACATGCTGCAATATTAAGATAAATGCTTTTTTCCTTCATATTTACAGCAAAGTGGAATAAGCTGTTCTCCTCTAAGGTCATTGCCCCACAGAAATTCACAATGTTTCATAAAATGCACAGCACAGATACTAAAATTAATAGACTGCAAATCTTCTTTTGAAATCAATCCTGATAATAGGTATTTTACAAGGGAAAACTGTTAAAAACTTCAGGAACTGAACTTTTCTCAAAAGCAGTCGTAGCTTTTGAAGTGTTACTGAGTTTTATGTTCAAGAGGCTTTTAAAAAGTGGGGTGAGAGTAGGGGTGGGGGCTGTCTGAAGCACCCGTTAGGACTGGATATTCTGAAGTCCCTCTCATGTCACCTTTTTGTGCGGAGCACTGTTGACAAGTTGTGAAAGATTCACTCACAGGTACAGAGCAATATATGCCTGGATCCTCTACTGGCAAGGATTTGAATTATGTATTTTTTTTTTGTAATGGATAGTTTTCATTTCAAGCATATATTTTCTCCTCCTGATTCCGTGCAGGGTACTTTTTTAGCAACTAGAGATGAATGCTAAAAATGAAGAAGTAGTAGTTCTTTAATCGACCCATCCTATTGATGCTCATACATTCAGTACCGGCACCTTCCTCGTCTTTGAGGTGTCTGGAGAGAGATAGAGGCAGGATGAGAGTTGGAGACGAATCTGCTTGCCCCCAGACTAATGGTCCCAAAACACAATGCCGACTTTCTAACAATATGCTTCCTATGAATAATGAACAGGTCTGGGTCTGGATTTATGAAAAATACCTCGATTCAAAAAACAATTTAAAAAATGACAGAATAACCCTTATTCACTGTAGTCTGCTAGCTAAGAAAGGAAAAAGACAGGAGCATAATATAAAGTTCTATTTGCTGACAGCTAAATCAAAACATGTCATCCCACTGGGCACACAAATACACAGTTTGGAGGAAAATATACAGGTGAGGACTGTGCACTGTATCCTGTTCCTTCCCACAAAGGGAGCTGAGTGTATTTAAGGGCCTCATCTTTGTGAGTTAGTAGTGTTGTGGGCAGAAATGGTGAAATGATGCAAAGCACTGTTTATGATCTCCGTCTCCACTTCAAATGGTGGTTAGTTTCTGTGGCTGTGTTGGCTTACTTAGACAGCATTTCTGCATCTTCACTGCACAGTTGGGTGTAGTGATCCTTTCTGAGCAAATACTCATTGTTTTCCATTAGCAAAATGCTGCTGTTTGTGATAACTGGGAGGGGGGGAAATATCCCAAACTCCCCTGAGACCCTGTCAGATACTTGTGGAAAAACTGTGTGGGTTTTAGTCTTCTATTGAGAGCTCTCTAAGGAGGCCTTGTTATAAGTAATCTTTGGAGAATTAAGTATGAGAATAAGTAATCTTTGGAGAGATCTAGCACAGAAACATCGAAATCTGAAATCGTGTCTGGGCCATACAGCCTGGGTTAGTGGATCAGCGCAGAAGCTTGGTGATGACGATAGATTACACATGTGATGAGCATAACTCTCCTGGGAATGCAGGGGCAGGCTGTATGACACACACGTGTGATTTCGTATACAATTTTTTTCAGATAATTCTGTCTGTAACTGGAACCCTTGCGTTCTGTGAACATTCATACCAGCTACATGTGTAAGCTGTGAAGTTGAAAGCACTGGTATCACTCATTTGCTAAAAAAAAATAAAAAAATTTGCATGTGGGGAGACTATGTATCGGTAACACTTGGAAATAATATGGAAGATTAATGTTATAATTCAGCCCCAGAAGTTGCTTACATTTCCAGAGGGCAATGAATGAAAATAAACATGAAATTCATATAAATGTTCATTATACTATAGTTAGCACAGCAGAAATGGTCAAAGACAGTAAGAAGTGCATATAATTTATTCTTTTTAGTCTTTCTCCCATCCCGCCAGTTTACCATTTTCCCCAGAACTACATATTGGAACAGTGGAGAACTGAGGTGACAACTTTGTCTTCTGCTGAAAGTTTCTTTTTCATTTTCTGGAAGTGCGTTTTTTTGTTTTTTCTTTTTTTTTTTTTTATGGTGACCAAGATCTTTATGAGATTGTTGATACTCCTGTTGTCTTTAGTTGGTGCTCAAGTTGTGAAACTTCAGAAACCAGTTTTAATTAAAAATGAAACTATTGTCTCCCGAAGAAATAGCTCAAGAGAGAACTAACTTAGTCAAAATAATGTGACACTTCCTATTTCTCCACTCTTGTTAAAACGTAAATTGAGAATCTACCTTCTCAGTGACCTCTTACTTTTCCGAAGCTTACAGACTCAGTTCCCTGCCTAGCTATTGCACATTACAAGTTATGGCTGAAATTGTTACTTTTGTAGTAAAATATTCTTGAAACTGATGTCATCTACCTGGACTTGTGCAAAGCATTTGACACTGTCAGGCACAGCATCCTTGTCTCTAAATTGGAGAGACATGGCTTTGATGGATGGACCACTCGGTGGATAAGGAATTGGCTGGATGGTCAAAGTCAAAGAGTTGTGGTCAATGACTTGATGTCCAAGTGGAGACCAGTGACGAGTGGCATTCCTCAGGGGTTGGTACTGGGACCGGCACTGTTTAACGTCTTTGTCGGCGACATGGACGGTGCGATTGAGTGCACCCTCAGCAAGCTTGCCAATGACACCAAGCTGTGTGGTGCGGTTGACACACTGGAGGGAGGCGATGCCATCGAGAGGGACCTTGACAGGCTTGAGAGGTGGGCCCATGCAAACCTCAAGAAGTTCAGCAAGGCCAAGTGCAAGTTCCTGCACACGTCTCGGGGCAATCTCAAGCACAAATACAGGCTGGGCGATGAGTGGATTGAGAGCAGTCTTAAAGAGAAGGACTTGGGGGTGTTAGTTGACGAGAAGCACAACATGACCTGGCAATGTGCATTTGCAGCCCAGAAAGCCAACCGTATCCTGGGCTGCATCAAAAGCAGCATAACCAGCAGGTCGAGGGAGGTGATTCTGCCCCTCTACTCTGCTCTTGTGAGACCCCACGTGGAGTACTGCGTTCAGCTCTGGGGCCCACAACATAAGACAGACATGGACCGGTTGGAGCGAGTCCAGAGGAAGGCCATGAAGATGATCAGAGGGCTGGAGCACCTCTCCTATGAAGACAGGCTGTGAGAGAATTGGGGTTGTTCAGCCTGGAGAAGAGAAGGCTCCAGGGAGACCTCATAGCAGCCTTCCAGTACCTAAAGGGGGAGGTCTAAAGGAAAGATGGGGAGGGACTCTTTGTCAGGGAGTGTAGCGATAGGATGAGGGGTAATGGCCTTAAACCAAAAGAAGGTAGATTTAGATTAGATGTAAGGAGGAAGTTCTTCACTGTGAGGGTGCTGAGGCACTGGAACAGGTTGCCCAGAGAGGCTGTGGATGCCCCATCCCTGGAGGTGTTCAAGGCCCGGTTGGATGGGTCTTTGAGCAACCTGGTCTAGTGGAAGGTGTCCCTGCTCAGGTGGTCCCTTCCAGCCCAAATCATTCTATGATTCTATGAAAACTAAGTGTCTTGCCTGACTGTTATGTCCAGGGAAGCATGAAAATTGTAATTATAAAAAGATTTGCTTTGTATTCTTTACATGTACACTTTCAAATTCCAATTACAAAAATGGACACTGCTAAAATGTAAACAAATATCAAGTCATCTGCAGTGTCTTGTCCACCTTTAATGACAAATGACTTTTAAAAAAATATATAATTTCTCAACCCTCAGAAGCTTTACTCAGTAGGAAAGAGTAAATACTGAATAAGTGCTTGTGATACAGAAGGCTAGACTTGATTCTAAAAAAGCTTGCCTCTGCTTCTCCAGTTGCTCAGCTGTATGTATCTTAACAGAACTGAAGTAGCAACCATAGGACTGAGAAGAATGTGATTTGAGGAACTTGAAGAGTAGCAGATTGACAGCTTAGACAAAAGCGGAAGTTTCTTCTGTTTGTCTCTTCCTCGGTCTTAGTTATGTGTGACTTAATGGGGGTTGCTGTGCATTTTTTTTAATCTCTAAATTTGGGTTGGCTTGGATCCCTGAGTTTGATAGAGTTTTTTTCTCTTCTGTCCTTACCAATCCTGAGGTGACTAAGACCTCACTTCCACAGCTGGCAGTCCTTCTGAAACAGTTCTCTGATGCACCCACTAGAAGCCCTCTGTAGTTTAGTGGTGTATGCAACATATTTTGTGCCTGCAGGATTCCTGTTGTTTGCTTTTTTAACACATGTAAAACCATTATGTAGGCAAACCTGTTTTCTTCTGGTGTTCACAGACTATACTGAAGATGATAGCATCTTTCCACCTGTCAGAAGAAGCGTGTTTGCTTTTCACAAGAAGTTTTCCTGTAGCTTCTTTCAGAAGGACCTATCAGGACGTAATTATTCTGAGCAAGAACAGGGGAAACATGGAATTATTGTGTGTCGTGGTTTCAGGTCAGCTCAGTCGGTAACAAAGCACCACGAAGCCGCTCACTCACCCCCCACCCCCTCGCCTGGCTACGTTGGGATGAGGAGAAAATACAAAGGCAGGCTTGTGGGTCGAGACAAGGACTGGGAGGGATCACTCCCCACTTATGGTCACGGGCAAAAGACAGGCTCAACTTGGGAAAGAAACAAAATCAATTTAATTTACTACAAATCAAAACAGAAAACAAAACACAAGGGTATTAGAAGGGAAACCAAACATCAGAACAACCTCCCCCCACCCCTCCCGCCTTCCCGGCTCAGTTCACTATCGATGCCTTCTACCTCCTCCCCCTGGCGGCGCAGGGGAATCGAGGATGGGGGTTGAGTCAGCTCGCCACACATCGTCGTTGCTGCTTCTCTCCTCAGGGGGGAAGATTCCTCTCTCGTTCCCTGCTCCAACGTGGTTCCTTTCCGC
>VYZV01041695.1:48331-78601 GCA_013401275.1 Pandion haliaetus
CCCCCCCAACAAATACAAGAAAATTAAATATTGGGCACCTCTCTACACCCAAGTGCCAAAATACCTCTGACTGTGGCCAGAAACAATTGCATTGCATTGGTAGGAATGATTCCACGAGGTGAAAGGCTTGTTCTTATGTTTGGTTCAATTGGAGAATGGAGACAAGATGATGCGACTTCACTCATCTGTTGTGATGAACACTCGAGCTCAGACATCATAGACTTGCGGAAAGCTTCTTTGCAATCAGTGTGTAACCCATTGTTTCTTTCTTTAGTACATATGTGAAATTCCGATTGCATGTGGATAATACAATTTTAATCTATACTTGTTGGAGATGTTGATTTTGCTTTTCTCTACTGCATAGTATGCATTGGCCCTCAGGGGAGTATTTATTTCTTACAGACTTGCTGTAGGCTGAAATCATGATTTTTTTGTGGTTCTAGTTTTCCCATTGTCTTCCTCTCATTCATGGCTTGCCTGAAAAGTTATAACTCCTTCTAGGGTGAGCCATGGTATGGGCCTAAGCTGGGTAAATCCATAAGGTAATTTTGTTTTCTGTAGCTTTAATATGAGACTGAAGAGATCGATTCTGTTCCTTGATGATAGATTTCTGTTGCGGTGGAGGCGAGGAGAAATGAAGTTTCTTCCCTTGCTCCATGTTGTGTCTAAAATTACTCTAGCTGGTTTGTGCCTATCAGGTAGTACTGTGTGATTTCTGTTCCCCCCGCTCGACCCTTTTTTATCGCATTATCTCAACTTTCACGTCAATGCTCTCCATTATCTTTCCAGATTGCATTTAGTTGGATCTTTAAAAGGGAGAGACATTGATAAGTCTCTCAAAAAGCTTGCTTTTGTGCTGATCATATCTTCTCTTGTGATGAGGCTACAGTCTAATCTTTACTGAAAGATATTGCCTGGGCTTTCCCATTCAGTGTCTTCATTACTACAGACTTTGTACAGCTGCTACAGAACCACAGCTTTCTATCAGTTCAGTAAGTGTAGTTTCAACTACAGTGTAGTCTTGCCATCACATTTCAATTTAATGTGGCCTCTGCTGGCACTTTATCAAAGTAAATTCTACCATTTTGGAAATGCTTCTTGATATGATTCACCCATAACATACATACCTGCGCAAAAATTACCCATCTCTGTACACTTCATTATTTCATAACATGTTAAAATGTCCAGCTTTGACATGTGGGGAAAAAAAAAAATATCCAGAATGAAACTAAAACATCCTTCTGAATTGTGGACTTCAAAAGGAAATGCCACTTGCAATGTGATTAGTTGAATTTCTGCTTTTTTGCATGTTTCTATTCTGAATTATGGAAGTGCTCTAACTCAACGATTTATTTTTCTCATTCCTTCTTTCTTACATGTGGACTCCCATATATATTTTCACAGAGTTCTGAGTATATTTTCAGAGTATGTTTAAAAACCTTCTTTGGTGCTTTCTGCTGAGTCCTTTATTGCTTCATTGTCTTATCAAAGTCCCCGAAAGCAAATGTATTAACCCCCCCTTCTTTTTTTTTTTTTTGCCAACAGCCCAGCCATTTGTCAGAGTAAACTTACATCTACTTCCTCAGGAGAAAAAGTGAATAGATGCTTGTTTCAGTCAACTTTGCAGCACTTACACTGCTTAAACACACAGACTTCTAACATTAAGAAGAATCTGAGAGCGGTTACATAGTAGATACTTTGGGTGGTATTGAGTAGCTATATAAGGATTTAAATAGTTATTTGTCATCCACAAGAGAATGACTATGGGCTAGAAAAAAGATGCAAGATTCAGTAGGAAGAGGGGTGTCCAATGAGGAACCCACTAATCTTGGAATGAGCCCCGAGAATTCTGGAGTCAATGTATTTTTATTTCCTTATGCCATAATTTTTCTTCCATCAAATTATTTTCTGTATAATTTCTACCCTGTTCCTTAGAAACACGAGAAAGGGTTAGAATGGTCTAGCTCGCAGCATGTAGTACATGAGGTTGCCATCCCTTTCCTGAGCAGTAAAGACATAGTTGCAAGAATTAATGTCCAGCTGTGTCAGAGGAAGGGACAGTGCAGGAGCTCAGTTTGAGCCGCTGCCTCACCCCAAGTAAGGTACTTGCTGGAACACCCATCAGTTCACTTTTAGTCCAGCAGAAAAGCAGGGCTTTCCAGGGGGAGGGAGGGGCCTAGGTTCTTGCAACTGAATGAGTACTGTCTCCCTCTAAATTTTGAACTATGCTCCATGTCTTCATCATTCCACCCCTACCTGTGCACAGCAGTACACAAGTCTTGGGAAAGTGAAGTAAAGGGCTTGTGATAATCCCAGATTTAAAGGCATAGGATAGGTGATCATGCAGCTGGCATCTGAAGGTGTCCTATAAGAAAGTATCGACAATGATAGCCACACTGCTTAGATGGGAGAATTTAGTGACTCCACTTAACATCTCAATTTGTGCAAGTTGCTTTTGACCGTGTGGATGTTGAAAGTTCAGTTTATGGGTCAGTACTGTTGGAGTAGACGTTCAGTGACTATATCTTATTATATGTGACAAAAATGCTCTTTCATATTCTTCTTGTCTAGAAATGCAGTTCTTGATGTGGTGTCAGTAGCCTACAGATGGCTTCCACCAAACTACAGGATTTCTAAGATTGTTTTAAAAGCACCAAATCAGACTCCCCTCCTGTAAAACATCTAGTGTATTATGCTGTGGTTTTCTTTAACGGTAGTAGCATGGAGATAGCACCTTTTGCTAAACTGCAAAGTAGAAGCTTCTTGCCTCTGTAGTCTTTAGCATATTCAGAAACAGGTGCATCCAAAATAGGCATGGGGATGTAGTAGAATAACATCTTTTGGAGCTTCTTTGAACCAGCGATTTCAACTGTAAGAAAATCAATACTGTTAAGTCAGTTTTAACCACAAACAGGGGAAAAGGGAAAAGAAACCAAAAATGTTATGTTAGGGAGCATAAGGGGTGGACTTTGCAGAAGACTGTAAGTCAGGTGAAATGATAGCTGGCAGCTGTATATCAGAGCCCTGCAGCACAAGGAAGGGAATATGTTATTTTTCCCTGAGAAACCTAAGGAAATTCTAGCCCACGCCAAGTCCTCAATATCACAAGTACTTTTGTGAAATGCATGTGTGCACTCACATTCCTTAGTGAAGTTGCTGTTTTACTGGATTACACTGAAGATTACTCCTATGTCCGCTAAAGTCAAAGAAAGGATGTGTGCTGACTTAAATGGGATCAATGAGTAATTTCTACTGTGGTTTATTACAAGCAAGTAATAGTGATACTTGCTATAGAGTGAAATAAGGTTCTAGAAATGTTTGGGATACTATTTAGAACTCTGTCATTAAATAATTACTTTTTAGACTGATGAGGCTACGTGCAGTCCAGGAGGATGGGAATGGGCAGGTTTTGAGGAATGCTGGAATTACAGGGCAGTGTGGATACTGCAGGAGTGGGCTAAGCTACACTCTAGGAAACAAGTATTCCTGACTTGGTAACTGAGTAACCTTTGGTCCTTTGATAGGCAATCAGTCTTAAGTTTTTCTGTACAGGAAAGATATGGAGTAGTAAGATGGGATGGGTGCTTACAACGTGCTGTCTAGACCTCACTAAATCCCTGTGTGGGTACACCCAATGCATGTGAAGTGTGACCACGCAGTTGCTATGAGTATCCTGTGGCAATGTCCATCCTAACCACCAGGACTAACTTCGTTCGTGGTGCTAGCTGCTCTCTGCCTGAGTGCAGACACCCAGTGAAGCAGAACCAGAGGCTGCTTCCCCACTAGTGTCTTTGTGGTTCATGCAAAGTACGGTTTGGCTTGCTTGGGGATGCAATTTTCCTTTAAACTCATCTTTCAAATGTTTAACTTTGAGGACTCTCCTAACTTTGCTCTTCTTTCTGTCCCCGACAGAAAAGATTCCTACCATGTGCTTGTAGTCACTTTATTGTGGTAAGTTTTAACTAAATCAGTGCATGACTGTTATGCATTTGCCTTAAAATACTTGGGATACACAGCATCCATAATTACTAACTTTGCTTCTTCTTCCTTTATCCTGAATCTCTTGGTAATGATATTTTTGAGATAGGAGATGTTAATCCCTTTTTTGAGATCAGCCATTTGCTCTTTTCCTCTGATTATAATTACTTTCTTTTTATAAATTGCCATGGTATTACTGAATGTGCATTGGTGAGGGAATTTGCACTTTGGCTGACAGGGAAAATGTTACAGGTGTGAACTGTGCTGTGTAATAATCTTCACAAGAGCTGTCTGATTTTTTTTTTGACAGTTTTTCATCAAAACTGTACTCTTATTGAAGTTGAAATGTTGGAGGAAATGGATTATTCTGGCAAACTTTGATAGGAAAAAAAGTTGAAACATTAAGTTTTGACAACTCTAATCCATTTTCTCTTGACTTGAAATGTTAATATCAGCTATTGGTTTATGTTGTGGTTTAACCTGGCAGGCGGCTAAACACCACACAGCTGTTTGCTCACTCCTCCCTCACCCAGTGGGATGGGGGAGAGAACTGGAAAAAAGGTAAAACCCATGGGTTGAGATAAAGGCAGTTTAATAGGGCAAAAGAGGAAGGGAAAAAAATAATCATAAAAGAATATACAAAACAAGTGATGCACAATATAATTGTTCACTGCCTGCTGCCTGATGCCCAGCCAGTCCCCAAGCAGCAGGCTGCCACCCCCCAGTCAACTCACCCTAGTTTTATTGTTCAGCATGACGTCATACGGTCTGGAATATCCCTTTGGCCACTTTGGGTCGGCTGTCCTGGCTGTGTCCCCTTCCAAATTCTTGTGCACCCCCAGCCTCCTCACTGGCAGGGCAGTATGAGAAGCTAAGTCCTTAACTTAGTGTAAGCACTGCTTAGGAACAACTGAAAACATCAGTTTGTTATCAACATTATTCTCATCCTAAATCCAAACCACAACACTATACCAGCTACTAGGAAGAAAATTAACTCTATCCCAGCTGAAATCAGGACAGTATACTTAATATCATATGCACATATAATTTGAATTTAAGCTTGTGTTCATCTTGTTCTAATCTCCTTCTCTGCTCTAAGGCAAGGTTTACTGAAACTTTGCCATTCCTGGCAGATGTTGCCCAAAACCATTCTTAAAGTTCTCAGGTCTATTACCTCCATGAGTGATCTGTTGTAGTGATTTCATTTTTTTTCCAATCCAGAACAAAAATAAATGTGCAAATGTGCCACGTACAATTTCATGGCAGAAAAGATTTTAATTGTGGACCAAATTGAACAGCAACAGCTGCTTCTTCTGTTTTGGGCAGTGATTTCTTCATGTTGTGCAAGCTAAGTAGAGCCAGGTCTAGGGTCTGTGAAGGTCAGGTTTTGCTGGGAGACTAAAACCTGTTCTCCCTGCCCCCCCCCNAAAAAAACCAACCCAAAAACACCAATCCCAAACCCCCTCAAAACCATGTCTTTGTTTTATGGAGTTCTTTGTTAAAATTAGGCTCATTTGTATGTTTGAAATTATCACTGAAATGTTACCAGATATTCAAAAGTTTGAATCAGGATTTGGTTTCTGGTTTTCTCCAATGGCATATAAAATTGACTGTGAATTTTGGAGTTTCCTGTCATTTCCTTGCCATCATAAATCCTTCCAATTACATTCTGTTTTATTCTTGAATCTGGTTAGGATTCTTCATTTCCCTGTCTTTACTCTTTGTGCTGCCTTGCACAACTACCCCGAGACGATTCCTTTTGGAAATCAGTGAAATTGTTCTGTTTCATTTTTCCCACGTGAAAAGTTCTAATTAGAAAACCAGCGCCCATCAAAACCTAGACTTCCAGAGTTGCAGCTCTAGGGAATCTGGTTCTGAATCAACCTTGCAGATTGAGGTGTCCTGCAGCTCTGGGAGTGTGCTGGAGGCTCCACCAAGGGAGTGGAGTGAATGAACATAAACCCGTAACTTCATGAAATTTGCCACTGTAGCTTAAATTCAGAGTCTCCAATGAGACATCTGAAATGCTGATCTGAAAATTTAAGAGAATAATCATGTAAGAGAAATTTTAGTACCCCTGTGTGGCTGTTTTCTAGCTGTTTCACATTGGGGTAAGACTGTAGAAATCCTCTTTCACATGGCAGTTGGCCCGTGTGCATTAATGACAGATTTACTGTGAGGTAAATGTATGGGCATGGATATTTGGTTACAAAGTGCATGTTGCATTCCAAGTTTGTGAGGTAGCTGATTCCTTCATAATTTGTTATGTATCAATCATTCATAACAGCTGGCCTAAAATGGCTTCTGACAGGCTCCTCCGGTTGCATCTCTCTGAGCTGAAAATAAACGTTTCCTTACTTTATACTACCTGAGGCAAATCAGTACAACTCTGACATCACCTTGCAGGTTTTAAAAAATATGGAGATAATGTCAACTGAACTGCTAATCTTCTGTAGTCTCATTGCTATTTTTTCTGAGGCGTAGTATTTAGCATTTTACAAGTGTTATGCTGGTAGTTATCTCTATCACTATATCTAGTTATATCTATTGCAGACTGCATGATGATTACATCTAGATTGCATAGCTCTCTGCATATAGGATGCAAATACATGTGCACTCTTACTTTTAAACAAAGTAAGTGGTGGTCATGTATAAGGATTCAGAAAAAAATATACAATAGATTAAATGATGTCACAATGAAGTTCATCAAAAGCAAGACTGTGATTGTTCTAAATTTTCAGCTACAGATGAAAGAAAAATCAATATATGCCAATTTCTTTTTAATAACCATGCTTCATTTTTCAAAGGCAAAAATTAAATCGTACAACTTTTTTGAATATGTACATGTACTAGCAGACATGATTTTGTGTTTTCGTGTAGAAAGTAACTAACATTTTTAAGGCTGTTGAATAGATATAGGCTATATTTAAAACTAGAATTAATGTATATTCTAATCCCCAACATGGCTTTGAAAATATCAAACAGCAATTATTAAGTGGAGAAATATAAATATAAGGTCACATTTCTCGCTCTGCAGGCATTAATGGATTGAATTGGAAAGACAATTTATGACCATGAAACAGAGGAAACAGTTATATTTCTGTTTTCACACTAGCTAAAATTGGGCTAACTTGTCCTGATGAACTACTTCTGTTCTGGAAAAAAAGATGATTGAATTAATCCATGTTGTTTTAGGGCATGCATTTCTCTCTCCCAGTTGTTGCTGAAGAATCAAGATGATAATTGTTTTGACTTCATCATTTGTCTTTTTAGTACAAATAATATTATGCTTAATAGTTAATCAAGATGACCCAGCAGTTATATACTCAGGTTGAACAGATGAAAGGGAGATAAAACACTGCAATTAAGTCAAAACAAAATCCCATTTTGACTGACCTGCAATGAAACCATTTTATGGAGGGGAAAAAAAAAGTAGCTAGAAATGTCAAATGTTCTTCTCTTTTTTTTTTTTTTTTTAAAGGAACAAAATAAAACTAAATTTCTTTGAACTTCTCTGTTATAGGAGTTCTAACTGGATATGTTCTGCTTTTTATGGCTGGGTATTAACACTGAATATTTCTGGTTTATTTGGTAGTATTAGAAGAAAGGTATGCTGGTGACCAGTAAATATCAATGATAAAATACTGTCTGTTCATAAATTCATTATTTCGTGTGTTTAAATTTTTACACAGAAACATTCACTAAAATTTAATGTAATGAAGCAAAACCTATAAAAGTTGAAATAATAGATTATAGTGGATTTGTGAAAGTATTTTTGTTTCAGGTAATCTCTAAACTTGTGCATCTGTTCTGATTTCAAACAAATCCAATTTTGAAATGTTGTAATACCTGCAAGTGTAGTTCCCAAGCACTCCAGTTCATTTTCTTGTCACTGCAGGAGACATTTGTTATTGGCAATCTCAGAGGAAAAGCTATAGTCTTGAGTGGGAAATGAAAAAGGTAATTTTCATTAAAATACAACAACTAACTTGCATGGAAATTTGAGACTACAGCCAATTCAGCCATGTAAATAAAACAGATGTTTTCTTGTGATAAAAGTGGGAAAAACATGGCAGAGAATTAAAAAACCTGACTTTTTATGCTTGCTTGAATGATTATACAGATTGCAGGCCAGTGAAATACCAAATCTAGAGCACATTCGTATTAAATTCTTCAACCTCATCCTCTCTATATTAGGGTCTCTAAGTGGGCTTTACAATCTATGAGAGGCACCTAACCTCTCTCCTATTAAAAATGATGATCCATCTGTGGTTAATGACAGACAATGAAGTCCATCAGAAATGTGAATGGTGGCACAAGATATTCAAAACTCATTCCTGGGAAACATCTGGGTTGCATTTAAAAGTCTAAATTTTTCTGATTTCAGGTGGTTGGCCTTTTGATGAAAAAAAAAAAAAAATCATTGAAGGCAGGTACTTTTCAAAACCAATTAAATGGTTTTGAAAAAAACATTTTGAAAATTTTCTCCAAAATCATTGAAGACTAGATTTTGCCATCAAAATCTATTAGGAGATACTTTCAAGCAGCATTGCTCGATACATGGATTGTTTGTTTTCCATGGACTGTGTGTGACAATATTCTCAAAAAGCACTGAAGTATGAAGCGCTGCTCAGAAGGGAACAGACCTGGCTAACACCTTGCCTTCCCCTGGCACGCAAGGGGCCTGGCTGCCCTCACATTGCACCACTTGGCCCTTCAGGAACTGAAATAGAGCCGTTACTGGGTGGAGGGACCACTGGGGAAGCTTTGGCAGCACACTGAGCATTAACTCTTAAAAATGAATTCTTGACTGTGAGGGTCAAAGCAAATCGGGAGAGAGCACTATTTAAGAAGGGAAAGGGGAAAATGCGCTGGATAAGCTGGGGCACGGTGGAGATGGTGCCTGGCAGGTGCTTCAGGGCTTCCTCCTGGGAAGGCGGCCATTGATGGCCTCTGCCTGGAGAAAGCCCTTGCAGCAGCTGCTGGACCAGCCTAAGCCAGGCCTTTTTGGGAAAGCCACCTTGCACTGCTGAAACTTGCCACGGGTAGCACAGCTCTGCTTCTGAGTGTTTCGGCATCTCTGGGCATTGGGCCCTGAGAGCACCGGCAGGCTGGGCCCTCCACTCCCCAGACCTGGGAGTGCCATTATGTCTCAGCAGGGCCCACAGCTCTGGCCCAGGTGCTGTTAAGGGGGGGGGGTGTGTGTCTGTGCCCTGACTGGGCTCCCTGGATGTCACCTCAGGGCCCTTTAGGAACCCTGTGACTGCCCCGTCCTGGCTCGGGGTCTGGGAGCTGCAGCGAGCCAGGGGCCCCTGCCCCCTGCAGCTTCCAGGCTCCTGTGCGTTGGTGTGGTGCGGGAGGTTCGCTCCAGCACCAAAACCCTGCAGGGAGGTGGCTTGGGGGTCTGTCGGACATTGCTGAGAGCTGGCCTGTGTCGAGAAGGCAATGTGCCCGGTGCTTTTGCCCACTGCTGGGAGAGGCCTTGTGCTGGAGCCTGGCAGGAGGGGGACAGGCATTGCTTCTGGCCCCGCTGCAAAGGCCTCTTCCTGGTTTCGGCCAAGTACCAGGATGCATGTGCTAGCAAGACGACAATAGGGTGGTTTTTAAGAAAAAAAGGACAGCAAGATAAGATGTATATTATTCTTGAAATGAAAGCTAGCATTTTATCCATGTGGATTCACTGATTTTGATTAAAATTAAGGCACTGATTGTGGTGGAAGAGAAGAGCCTGTGTTGTCCTACACAGAGCAAAAGGTGAACGTGGAGACTGCAATAAATAACGCAGTTATAGGTCTTCTTGAAGGCCATGCTCTAGGTACTTTATCACAGTCTTTAACTTCACTCATTCCTTTTTTTCTTGTTAATTTGTAGGACGAGCTCTGTTGCCAATTCAACAAAATGAGAAACCCAAAATCTTCAAGCAGATTACACTCATGTAAGTGTTTTATTTAATTGCTGCACTTGCTGAGGCCAAGGTCTAAAATACAGCATTGGTGTACTGTGTATTAGAAATATGAGGTATGGTATCAGTTTTCATGACAAAAAGCTGTTATAACTAACGTTAATAGCACCTCACAACTCTGAAAAACCGTACCACTTAAGCATGTTTTGCCCATGTCATGTAAGGATTTTGGTGTATGCAGGTAAAATATTAAAAAACTCCAAAAGATGAATACAAAAAGACATAGTTTTCAGTGTTGTCAGTCAAATTTGTTTTTATTGTATAGTAGTAGTAGCTGTACCTTCCCCCCTTGATATATTTTTTGAGAATAAAAGCAGTGGCTTAGAGCTGGAATAATTGAAAATCAGTCGGTCTAAAACTAAACTTAAAATATTTTCTATTCCACTATCAACAGCAATAATAATTGCTCAGTAGTATGTTGACTTTTGGCATAAATGCACTTAGAAAAACTGGTGGCACATCTGACTGGTGAAAAGACAAAAAAGAGAAGGTTTAGTTTGTTTTCACTTCTAGAAAAACTTGGAAATGAAAGGATTATTTAACCACTATCACTGTCACCAGTAGAATACATACAGTTTATCAGATTGTTCTCTTGGGTAGAGTATGATAAAGGTTATCCTGTAAATAGAATATTTTAATATGGGTTTAAAATGTCCTTCAGATATATAGTCATAACTAAAATCAAGAGTTTATGGATTTTCTTTGAAAGCTTACAAAGTACTTGCCATTATTGATATTAATAGCTTTCGAAGTATTCTAGGTCTGTTCTGTATAGGTGATTTTAAATGTGGGGATAGTATTTTTAACTCTGATCACGAAGTATGAGCTTTCAAAATATATTTCACTCAGTTTGAGGTGGCGGGGGGGGAACAGCTGAAAACATGAAAATCTATATAAAAGGAAAAACTTTGAGGTGATTTTTGGAGCATCAGATTACTTTGCTGTGACTTAGTTTGACAGCTGTGTTTTCTATTTGTGTTCTTTGTACTATATTATAAAAGCCATACATCACATTTTATGTAATAAATGAGTAATACTTAGTTATTAGTGTCCCAATACTATCACATTTGAAGTTTTACCATGTTAAATGTCATACTTAATTTTTATATGTTTTTGCCCCTTTCACATCCACTACTTTTTTTGTTATTAAACAAACGTGTTGAAAAGGCTTTAATTGTTCAGGGTATGAATGGAAAACCAAATACTTATTTTGGAATAGCTCTTTGGAAGGGCTGTCTTACTCTAATTTATAAGAAGATGACACACTGTGAAATACAAATTGCCCATTCTTTCCTCCAGATTAGTTCTTTCTGCTTTCAAATGGATTCTTAAAAAGACACAGGCAGTCCCCAATACTCAGTCTTGTATCATAGCTTTTTCTGAACTATAGTTATCCCTGAATAAATCGGTTTGTAGACAAGCTGCAAGAGAGTAAGAGATCTCAGGAAAACATTTTACTGTGCTAGGTAATGTTACAGTAAAAGTAATGGAAAAAACAAAGGTCTAATAAAATCAAATCATGGCAGATAAAGGAAAGATAAGTGATGTTTAAAGAAATGTGTTAAGTGTATGTATTCTTGAAAGAGCCTTGTTATTGAGGCAGAGCAAGAGGGTAAACTGTTGGCTTTGAATGTCAGTGTGTAAGAAGAATCTAGTAATGCCTGAATTTAATTTTTTCCCCTGATGCATTTGTTAGGTCTGTATGGTATTTCTTTTTTTACCAGCAGTCGAAGAAAGTATTTGGTGAAACAGATTTTCTTCTTTAAATGCATGCTTTCTGAGTAGAGCATGAAAATGGTACAGAGGAGGGGAAAAAAATAATCTCCACTTGATACTGGAGTTTGAATAGAGGGTTGGGTTTTTTTATGTATGGAGTATCGTACCCCTGCTTTGCCATATACCACCACTGAAATGTGATCATTGTAAAATCTTCATGATAAAGTGCACAATAATCAACCAAAAAAAATCAGTGTGTTACTATTCATTGTTGCTTTATTGTTTATTTACATGGGACTGAATCAGGTAGACTCTATTGTTATATAGTACATATTATGTATAAAAGAATAAGGTCTTTGCCATTGAGGTACAGCAATCTCTGTAAAAATCACATATATATATCTATATCTATCTCACCTGCTGCTGGAGTTTGTTACTCTTCTGACACTCCTGCCTCTTAAAATATCTGTCACTCTTTTGGAATAAAGCATAATTGCTTTTAGCAATCTTGCTTTTCTCTGTCAGGATTAAGAGGTGGAAGTGACAATAGCTGCATATTAATGCCTTTATTGTGTATAAGACATTTGGATACTCTTGCTTTTTTACCATGGCAACATATTGCCATTGAATAGTATTATTGGCTGCTGTCAGTAATAGAGAGTCATATTCATAAATTACCAAGGCTAGCAATAGTAGTGACTGCTCTTGTGATCTGGAGGGTTGAAGGGAACTGGAAGCAAACGACAACAGTGATGTCAAACAACGCTGACTGATGAAATACAGAGCAAGTAGAGTTTGAAACTACTGGCATAGCGTTGATTTGTGAGGATGTTTTTGAGCATCATCCATTCATCCCTTTAGGTTGGTGGTGTAAGGGAACACTGTTACAGAGCAATGTGATAATTGTAGCTAAAAAGACCCCTGCAATTTCCATTGCTAACATAGGAAATAAGTAGATTCTTGGGCCTATTATCTTGCAGTTATCACAAAGAGGCAGACATTCTGTTTCTGCACTTCATGAAGTTTCTGTCTGGATCCGAGACTTACCACTGCTATCTGTGTGTTTTAATTATGTGAAATGAGCAATCATCCAACAGCTCTTCCCACCTGGGGATCCAGGTTATGTTGGCAATCCTTATTTGGATCTCAGAGTGAGCTTTGAAACTGTACAAGAAAAAACAGTTTGGGCAGCATGTATTGAGCTTTGGCCTTTGCAATGAATATTTTACACAGATGGATTTGAAACGGTTTCATTTTTTTGCAATATTTTACGTTAAGCACAAAGGAGAAATCAAAGAATGTTTATTAGGACATTGGCCAGAAAAACCACATCTGTGGACTTATTGCTGGACTTGTAAATTCATATTTAGGCCCTGAGATCTAAATGACCTAATTTTTAGAAGTACTGAACAACCCCAGGCACCACAGAACTGATGGTTTGCAAAGAGGAAAGGGATTGGAAGCATAAATTTGGATCCCAGTCCTTGCAAAGCAAAGGCTCTGTGTGCACCCTTGCAATTACACTTGTACAGACTTTTGGAAGAATCTTGTAATTTATTAAAGTTTGATGAGAGTTTTAAATTCTCTAAATAAAAATACTGGCTCACTGGGAATATCAATGCTCAAGATTATGCATATTCTCCTTATTTTCTGTTCCCCAAAGGAGTTCGCCATGGGGCCAACAGATGTACAACATTAAGATCACCAGTCTTAAGTTCTTGTATTTATTGCTCTTTATTAAGGCTACTTTCTTCATTAGAGTTTGAATCCAGTAAATCTTTCTTTATTTTATTTTTCTTTCTTTCTTTTCTTTCCTTCCTTTTTTTATTTTAGATAAACTTTTAAGGAAGTAATTAAAGCTTATGCATAATTTTTTTCCAAGTGTGGTGTGTTGGGTTTTTTTTTTTGTTGTTGTTATTAGACCAGGTCTTTCCCCTTGTATTTCTATTTACTAAAATAAAAAGTCTAAATTATGAAGCTTATGTTTGGGGTTTGACCAACACTTCAATAAATATTATTATAGTTTGTTATTTAGATAGATAATACTATGTTGACTTTAATTCACATATATTATTTAGGATGTACTTTTGCCTTTTCAAAATTTGCAACTAAAATCATCTGTAATGAGAGCTACTGATGTTCTTTTCCTTAGCAAGTAAAAACAGGAGGCTAAAACAACTTAAATGGCATATGAAAAATATTTTAAATTGGGTTTTATAGCATCTCAATTCATTATGCTACAATTTTTTAACAGTTGTCTTTGCGAAATCTCTAACTAGGCAAGTTATTTGTAGAAATTTGAGGCAATATTTATTGCTGAGTAATGTAAACACAAAATACATTGTTTTTTTTAAAATACATGAACTAAAATATTCCTAAACTTAGGTTTCTATTTCTTAGGCTTTAAGGGGGAGAATTTTAAAAATGCAGAGTTGCGTGAAGGTCCAGATAGGTGCCTGTTAGGATTGCTAAGACTCTTTCAATTATGAGTCAGCTAGAGACATGAAATAGAAAGCAAATTAGGGTTAATTAATGTTGGTGTCTTATGCTCCTGAAGTGGCTATTCTGCTTTTGTGTACAGACCAAGTCACAAGTGCTATAAGCTTGTTTGGGTGGATAGCATATTCCAGATAGAGATGTGTCCTAAACCCAGGCAAATGAGGTAACTTGTCTGCCTTAAATGCTGTTGAGAAATTCCTATGTGACTTTTTTCATTCTTGGTTAGCTAGATATCTTTGAAAATCTTTTTCTGCGTTGGAGTTTTGACACAGTCAAAAGACAGTATTCTGTGATTTAGAAAACTCAACAGCCTTACTCTTCTGACCCGAGTGGCTCTGTAAGACATTCTAGATCTGTATTTTGAAGTGAAAAGTAGCATTAGGACCAAAAAAGGATGAGATTCTGCTTTTGTTGAACTTGTTAGGTTTTTTGTTGGCTTCAGGCCAAGACTTCACTGAGCTGATCTGAATGCTTAAAAGACAGTTTGAATATCTAAATGAACATATTCTGTGAAATTTGGTTATTCCCTCTTATCCACAGAAAATATCTCCCACATATGTATACTTGTATCAAGGGAATGCCTTTTTTTGTTTTATTTGCATAGTCCCTAACAAAGTGTGGTATGATACTTGCCTGGGGCTTTTGAATTGTGTCATAATTAAAAAAATGAGTAAATATTATGTTTGGTTTAGCAATTCTAGCATTTGCTCATAAAACGTTTGCAGTACATTTCTGTTTAGATTTTATGGAAAAATCCCCTCTAACTGCATGAATTATTAAAGACTTTCAAAACTCAAAGCATCCATAACTTGAAGCACAGAAGTACTCTATATGCAATGTGTTATTAGAAATTTTTTCTATTCCACAGAATTTATCCTGCACTTCATTGTTAACTAGCGTGAGAGACTGAATGACTAATGTTACTTGATTGACTGAATTTATTTCATTGATGTGTCATGAGAAAATGTAACTTTCTGTAGGTAGGCATACTGGCTTTGTCAGTGGTTTGTCACATTGGTAAACTATTAATAAATAGATATTAGTACAGGTGATGAAAACATCCACAATATGTATCAACTAATTAATGTTGGGATAATTCTTGTGTTTTCTGATTTCTAGGCTTTTATATGGTTTAGACCAGGCGAGCTGTTACCAATAGTTGCAGCTCAGGTAGTTAAAGAGAGCACAGAAATCCTATCTATGCCTCAACATATGTGTCCTGCTGTGCCTCCCGAACACTGTCTTGCCAAAACCAATTGCACTTCATTCATGGTATAACAATTTCCTTTTATCTGTCTGCAAGGAAAATTGGATAAAAGGAGATACTTCTGTGATGTGCCTTACAACGTGTGGGGAAAAAAACCAAAAGTCCAAAATAGAGAAGACTACATGTGACTGTAAGGTGATGTACTGTATAACACTGTGTGTGTGTTAAGCAAGCTACAGGCAAAATACATGACATAGTTTGCTTTACCACTATTAATATCCGCATTTCTAGGGTTTGTAATGAGATACTTCTACACGTCTGTGCAGGCTCCTGAGCATTAGTGTGTTTTGTGGTGAGGTCCGAGTGGGACTAACCTTCGGGACAGAGCAACAAGAATCCAGATACATGGTTAGTGTAAAATGGTGTGGCTGGGAGGGCTGCAGGTGGAGCACCATTGGAAAAACTGTCTCCAGATGCTGAAGGACATGTCCACCCTGTAGTGCAGAAGTTTGATTAAACCTCACGTATATACAGCTGAGTTGTTTTTAAACTGGGTCAAGACAACAGGGAAGCTGCAGTGGTGTGTGCTTTAACCATCAAATAGAGTACTTCTCACTGTGAGGCTACCTACGCTGCACTTAACACCTTAGCTTGCTTAAGTAAAGTTTGGCTAAATGAGTGGTGATAGCCCTTAGATGCAATGCCAGGATCCATTTTGTTGGTGTTAATTTCACTGGTGTCTCCCCTTGTATTCACAGGTCTTTCTGGCTTACAAGCAGTAGCCAAACGGAGACTGTGAATGATACGCCTTCCAGAGTGTCAAACACCCATACTGGCCCTTTCACGTACACTGGCTGCAGACCTGCTTGTCGTTACCACGACTTCTGTGTTTCCATGTTGACCAGTAGCTGCAGGCTCACGCCAGCATCTGTGTAACAGCTCTTGGAAATGCCCCTGTGGGTTCCTTATCTTGAGCAGCACAGCCAAATTGGACACTGCAGAACTACTGGAATGGGATGCCTGTTGCATGCCTCTGGAAAGGCATAAAGGCAAATATGTTATTATCCTTACAAAGTACTCAGGTGGCCTTGAGTGGTGTATGCATTAAACTGAGAATTACTGAAGCATGAGCCTGACACTAGCATTTTACTCTGTAAGGTATCCCTGTGATCCAGGACATGCCCCTCTGGAGACTTAGCCTTATCTGATCTGTCCATAGCTACCACTTTAGCAAAGATGACCAATTCCTTCACTTGGAAACATCCAGAAAGGCTTATACCTTCACTTTTACGCCTTACATCTCTTAGGGGAAAAACCCCAGTCTTTCAGCTGCCACTTTCAGCGTTCTTGTGCAATGCAGTTTATTTGGCATGTAATTGGAAATGAAGGATGAGAATGTAAAAGAAAGGTTAGGCCGAATATAAATGTAGTGTGTTCAGATACAATAGCAGGCATACTGTAAGCTGGTAAATAAAAAATAAAGGTGGGTCAGATTCAAAATGAGAAATCTTGCATCACAGACTTTTTTTGTGGTTTGGTTCCTGGTCTGTCAGTTTTCTTTAAGTCCAGAATTAGCATAGGAAGTTGGCTTGGTGTAAGCGCATTTGGGCCTGACAGTGCTAGTATCCCTGAGCTCCTGTGTAACTTCCTTCTGGTTATTGCACTGTTCTTTTTGTCCTCTTGTGCCTTTACATTTGAGTATGAAGTCTTTTGCAGACCACTGTAGACTTCTGCTTCTAGTAGTCATACGTGAGTACCTCAGTTTTGGGAGGATGTCTTGGGCCATTAGCCAAGGTTTTTAGGAGCGATTACAGGGTATTGGATGCCCTATGTTTCAGACACTGAACCAAGACACCTGAAAGGAGCTTGGTATTACTAAGAAATTACTCAGTACTGATCTCTGACATTCAAGTCACATCTGAGCATCCTAGGCTAGATGTTGCATGTCATCAGACACCTGTAAACGTCTTCCTGTTCCCAGCTCCCAACTGTTATCTCCAAGCACAGGTGCTAATGTGCTCTGCTTCTTCCTTGTCCCAAGTTTGTTCAGGCAGGCCTCTCTGAATTTACAGGATGTCTTGTGAATACGAAGAAGATTTTTAGTGTGCTTTCTATGTTATCTTTTAGAAAAAGTCAAAAGAGGTTTTGTGATTATCAAGAGATACCTGGTGACATCAAAATTCTGCCCTGAGTTTTGTGTGCTCTTTAGGTGGCACAAATACTTTGCAACCTCCACTGTAAAAACCCTCCATGTGAAAAGCAATTAGATATTGAATTTCACTGAGCTTTAAAAAATAATTTCTGGGAAAACTGAAACAAAATACCGTACTCTTTGCTTTATTTAATCTGAATAGAAATTGTTTCATTCTTTTAACAAAAAACAAGAATTAATTTTCCTACTTGGACACTCAGCCACCTGGAGTAGTGGTTGTGGTCCTTATTCTCTCTCATGGACAAGGAGCAGGAAGGAGTACATGCATCCTTTCTCCCAGCCAGTGCTGCTTCCTTGCACATGTTCCAGGACACATGGAGTGGCCCAAGGATCAGGCCCACAGAAGGAGCATGGGGGCATCTGGTTCCTATCCCCATCTGGAAAACTCTGTTTTAACATGGTTTTCAGGCTTATTGGTTTGAGGAAACAAATTTTCCTCTCTTCCCCCNGATTTTCAATCGCTTGTATTTGTACTGCATGCTAATAAATGCTGAAACAGTTTGCAAACAAATTGGAGAAAAGCTATGAGGATCATATACACAAACTTGGTTGACAAGATTAATGGGCTGTTGTTTGTAACACAATGGAAGGTGCAAAACCATAAAAGAATGATTTAAAAAGCTCTCTGTGTTGTATTGGATACCTTAAAAGTATTGCAGGCCAGAATTAAGATCAGAAGTGTCCTAGCAAAAGTGTTAAAGTGAATCTGACAGGTTGATTAATGTATTTGAAGTGTTTGAAGAAGAGCAGAACGCTGGAATAGCAATTTTGAGAAAAAATAGAAGCAGATTGGGTACACCAGGACAGGCTGTATTCTAGCACTAAATGGGGCATACTACTTCCTATACGTTTTGTAATAAAGACTTGTGTAGAAAAAAAACCCAAAACCCAGGTATATTCAATGCAGAGAACATCTGCTGTTGGATACAGTTTGTCATAGAAACCCTGATTCTGTAAAGGATTTTAAACATGTGCTTAACATTTTAGACTCATTTAACTCTTTTTGAGATTGATGGAGCCTCATAATGTGTCTAAATTGAAGTAAACATTTAACTACTTTCTAGCAGTGAGGGAGGGACACTTGAAAAAAATTGACTTTTAAAAAAGTAGGTTATGAAACAATATTTTAAACATTACCAAATAAGGATATGTGACAAAACTGTATTGGCTATATTGAACCTTGAGGATTGAGAGTATGTCAGTCCTGCCGTGTTTTGATAAATTACATTGTTTGTTGCTTTACTGACAAAGAAACAGAAATAATTTCCTAAATATAATAGGAAATATTTTGCCCTTTTCCACATTTTGCTTTGGGTTTGCTTATCTATCAGATACTTTTATGGCTTCCAGGACTCCTAGCCAGTGAAATACTGGTAGAAATAGGAAACTACTGTATTTACCTAATATTCTTTTCTAATTTCTTTTGTATTTTATGCCAGAATGACGTTAGACATATAATGCTAGAAAAGCAATTGCTTGCTTGTGTGATTACCTGTGCTGTTAGGATTACTTGGGTTTGGACAGTTTACTCAGCCCTGGGAAATGTAGTTCTACATGTTTTTAAGTTTGAAAATCCATTTTATTTAGTTAGTCTGAGCTCGTATAGGAGATACAGGAGCTACAGAAGAGCTATAGGAGAGATACAGGAATAAGTGCGTAGTATGTTGCGGCTGAGCTTCTGGAGTATATTGCTCTACGCTGGATCCAGTAATCAGAACTGGATATGCGAATCAAATAGTAATTTTTTTAAGTCTTACAAGCAAAGGCAATGTTGTCTTTCAGCTTCACACATACCTTAAGAATGCATTAATCTTTTTAACCCTCTGAAAGATTAAAAATGGGGCTAGATCTGAGAGCTGTTTTTTTTTTGAAGACCTCCCCCAAAAGTTATTCAAAGTCCATGATTTATTTGGATGTTTTTGGTCAACACAGGTTGTTTTTTTTCTGGAGAGGAGAGAAAGTGCTCTTTCAGGTAGTGAAACATCAGTGCTACCAAATATGTATTGTAAAGAAGATAAATTATTTCTGGGTGTTCTGCTTAAAATTAAATTGAAAACTACCCCTCCCCCAAAAGACCTGTGTACAAGGAGATGTGCCATGAAGCTGTAAGACTCAGCATTTTAAAATTAAAAAAAACCCAAACAAACATTATTTTATCCAGCTGGTCTCTGGATTCTACTGATACACTATTTGGCTGGGGGGGAGGAAGGAGAGAATTTAAAAAAAAAAAAAAAGAAAAATGAAAGAAACACAGAAACGGTGTGTGGACAAGTTATGTAAAACATAAGGAATACACATTACTGCAATGTTAAGGATGGGAGTTTAGAAAAGATCCTACAAATTAGGGTGAGGCATAAGCTTGCATACTTTAAAAAAATATCTGCCCCACTTCCCCCCCAACAACAACCACAACATCAAAAATCCTAGCCAAGCCTACTCAACCTTAACTCAATTTTCTTCTTAGGAACAGAAGCAGTTCTGTCCAGAGAACAAATGTCTTCTTCACTGTACTGTGTTACTTGAAGGACTTCTAACGATAACTAGCAAGAGAAGAGGGGCCCAATAAAGAAAGTTTAATTTTCTGCAAATAAAAAGGTTCAGATAAGGTTTAACTTTTTTTCTTGAAACTATTACTCAAGCTTGGACTTGGAGAAAATGGATCATTACAGCTGAATTATTTCTGTGTTTATAAATCATATATAATCCCATTTTATTTTGCATCTGTCACTTTAGGTTACATTCTTGAATAAATGCAAACTTGTGAGTCCAGGTTAGTCCTTGGAGTAGACTGCATCCAAAGAAACAGGCTTCATTTCTGAAGTATAATTGGATTTGTGTGTTTGATCATGACTTTGATTATGACTTTTAAAGGACCTGTTGATCTACAAGATCTGATTGGAAGGTTGCTACATAATGAGTTATTATCTAATTGGTATAAACTGAATGGTTTGTTTCATACTGTAATTTGGGAAATAGTAAAAGCGTGTTGTCACAAAAGAGGACATTAATTCTGTTAATTCTTTTGTGGGGTTAACATTGAGCAAATGAGAGACTTCAAGTGCTAAAGGCTGATCCCCCAAGATGAATGGCTGTGAGCGTGTTGAACATCTTACAGGATCTGTCTCTTAATTACATTAATGTTTGTCTCACTTGTAAATGATGCCATTGACTGGTTATCTTCTAGCTCTGCTTTCAGTTTGCTATAAGGTGGAAAGTCTCCTTTACTAAGCAACTGTGTAAAAAATGCCTTTTTGTGTTACGTTTGTTGGAGCTCAACAGTCAAATAATCTTCTCAAATGTTTTCTATTGCTGGAATGATCATGACTACAGTTGGATTCACAAAGTAAATTCCCTTGCCCCAAAAGCACAGAGGACAGGCTGATGCTGGGAGCAGCTGTCAGAAGATTTGTACTGCCTGGGTTCTGTTCCCAGATTGGTGACCTTGAGCAAAGTCACTGAACCACTCTGTGCCACTCTCTAGTGACTCTTGTGATGACTGTCAAGTTACAGTACCCAGCTCCCAGGGGTATGAAGCTGGCTTAATTAATGATTTGGTAATGTGCTTTGAGATCCACTGATCTGACCTTTCAGCCTGTACTGTCAAAACACTTGTCCCTGTCCTTATCTATGTGCAAACTTGATTACAGCTATCTCCTAACCATTTCACCTCAAGTCTCTTTGCTGTGCTTCTGCTTGACTTGTCTGTCTGGCCACCTTTTCTGTCCACTTTATTCCTCTACTGCTTTTGCTTTCTCCGCTGCATTAAGCACAGGTATCTTTATTGTCACCTGAATAGCTATTGAGTCTTACTGACCTTTCAGGTTTAATTTTTTATGGCAAAATAAATCCTAACTCTCTGTTCTGAGAATGTGCAGCCTTGAGCGTATTTCTTCCCACAAGCATCTTGATTTTCGTCATGCTACCCCTTGTACTTTGGAAGGATGTCCCTGCACACTGCCCAGCTCCTCCCTCCCTTCCCCTTTGTCCTCTCCTGGGGTTCAATTCAGGAAAATGCAATGTCACCATCTCTAGAACTCACCAAAGACTTATGCATGGGAGTTGTTGCACTGATTTCCAAGTTGTGCATGTGCTAAAGGACTTAGCAGCAAGATGTTCAACCTGCTATAGATTTTAGCCTTTAAATCTTCACTGGAAAACATAACCTGGCTAGGGTCTTGCATTTGCCTTGCTGATATCTGACCATTGTTTAGCTGGGTGTAGTTATTACTATAATAGAGCAATTGTACCTCCTCAGATAGCTTCTCATCTGCTTATCTACTTATTCACTAGCATAGTGTGAACCTAATTTCTTTTTGTTACTTTAAAAATTCCTTCAACCCCAACAATTGTGGCATAAAGAAAAATGCTCTTAGAACTTGTGGGTGCTGGTCTCTTCTGTCAGGTGGCTGGTGATAGGACGAGAGGAAATGGCCTCAAGTTGCAGCAGGGGAGGTTTAGATTGGATATTAGAAAAAAATTTCTTTACTGAAAGGGTTGTCAGGCATTGAAACAGGCTGACCAGGGAAGTGGTGGAGGCACCATCCCTGGAGGTATTCAAAAAGCGTGTAGACANACAGTAATCATCTTCAGTTCCCTGTGTAGAATTTGGATTTTTCTGTTGGTAAGCAGAGTAAAAGAAAGAATAATTTTCCAAGGGTTGTTACGTGTTTCTTGTGTGTAAATATGTAAAGGAACTTCTATGAAAATGTACTCGGAGGAAGAAGTCTTTTAAAGGTTTACTTTCAAATATAACTACAATGAATAAAATGTTCTTGAAAGATAGGAAGCTATATAAAAAAGGCATTTTTATGTAGAACAGCCCAAGTCAAGTCATGCTGCTTGTGATGCAACAGCTTTTATCAAGGCAAAGCCTTGGTTGTTTGCACTGGAAGGAACTCAGGGCAAAATCATTTGGCCTGTAAATGTACCTGTTTTGATTAGTGCTCCTTGCTGTTCCAAAGAAGTGGTTCTACCCATCTGGTGCAGAAATGTAACTCTGCTAGAAAGTCTTCATCCAAGAGTGCAAGCAATTGTATCACAGGATGATGGACAAGTCAGTAAGAATGTTCACATGTGCAAGAAGGAAAGACAGAGACGCCAAACATCAGGATGGAGGTGGGGAGGTAAATTAGAAAATATCCAGCATGATGGTTGAAGCCCATCTGGCAGAATATGAGAAGTGAAAGTATCTGTAAAACATTTATGAGAATTTGTGGTAAAAGTTACTTGGCTACAAAACATTCTGCTTGTCATTCCACAATAACAGAGCAAGGAGATATGCAAGCTTTCCACATGACCGATAAAACCATATCCTGAAATCAATGTCTATACTACTATGTATGCCCATGTGAGTTACTTTTTTGATACAGCAAAAGGTAAAGAAAGGAGAGATCCCATGCTTCAGTACTGATGAGGTTGACAGACTTTCCAGTTTTGGCTGAGAAATGTAGGTCTTTAACTGAGCATAATATAAGCCCATACACTTAGTTTTTCATTGTGATACTATTACCCTTGCATGTCCTAACAGAAATAACTAGATTTGCCTTTGGCTGTTGTTGAGGTCTTAAAGCCAAGTGTCTTGAATTAATTTATTCTGTTTGTGCTGTCTACTGGGGCAGAGTGATGGTATGAACAAAACTTATGGCTAGTGCTTCAGAATCAGTCATCTTCTGGGCCTTAGCCAGCTGGGAACTTTTGTGGAAGCTCTGTGGACAGTCAAAGAGCTGACCTTGAGCCGTGAAGTGGCAGAATAATATAGATGTTTTTATAAGTGACCAAACTGACAGACTAGAACTGAGCAGGTATTTTCTAGGTGTCTGGAATGGTGACTTTTCAGTATTTTATTTCATTTATTTTAGTAGTATTTCACAGAATGAAATCACCCCTTTTGGCTGAAGGAACCTTGAGCATCTCTAGGGAAACCTGTGAAGATCACCATACAGGTGTAGAAAGCTTTCCTCATGGAGGTCTTTAGTGCTTAAATTAGGGAAGAACCTGTCTTAGAGCCTGACACAGTTTTCAGTAATTTGCAGATCCTCAGTGACACTTTGATCACTCTCTAGTAGTATGAACGTACACAGGGAATGGTGGGTGTGCTGGTCTTCTCTGACATATCTAAGACTGTAAAGAGTTTCATGCTCATACCCACAAGTCTAGATTGCTTCTGTTGCCATCCTGTTTAACAATGTGTAAGGGGTAATAAACAATAGATTAAGGGGTAGCAAGTGAAATGGCTCATATTTATTGACAGAAATAGACTGCAAACCAGATTAATTCAGCTTGTGGAGAAGAGGCCCGAGCTACAGAACGTAAGTGATAAGACTTGAAACAAAGAGCACAAGGCTGTGAATTAATTGGTCTTTAAGCTGGAGACTGAAATGAATCCAGCAGAAAATATTATTTAGAATTTATTGGACTCAATGAAATGAAACCCAATATTAATACAATAAGTGCTTGAAATGTGGAAAAGAAAAGGCAAACTTGATTTACAGGATATGAACCTAAAAGTACAACTAGTCATTTTAGGGAAAAAATAAGCAGAAGGTTAAACAAGAAACTGGAAATGTATTTACCTATAACATCAAGGTCTTTGTCCTCTGAGATCTGCTTCCATAACAAGTACTAATGAAGAATGAGAAAATTTTCTTACTAAGGGCAATTGTAGCTGGGAAAACATTAGTTTTTACAAACTTGAAAATATGCTGAAAGAACTGAAAAATGTTGAGTGGTATTTGTAGGTAGGCAAGAGTGGCCTAACTCAGAGGGGAAAAATGACATATTGACAAAAAAAGAAACACTTTAAGCAATCTGGACTTGCTTTCAGGTGGCCAGATTGTACTTCCTAAATAATTGCTGTGGGATTGGGCTCTGTTTGATTTAATTGGTAACGTGTGTTGAAGCCAGAGCTGAATGAACTATTTGCAGTGAATTATTTATTTGATCAATGTCGTCCTCTTTTCCGTTCATGAATTTTCTGCAAACAGGTTTTTTCCCCCCACTAATTTGTTCATTATTCAAAATTGCTCAGCAAATGCTTTGTGTGAGTGCCTTTTTGGGTCTTTTTTCTCTCTTTCTTTCTTTGGAAGGTTATGGTTATAGAAGGAGGGTTTTTACAGTGGGACTCAAGAAACCTGAATGTTCTTTTTTAGTGTGCTCTTGACTGAGGGGAAAATAACCCATTTTCTATGGGTTATTTGCTATATTTGCTGAAAATGTGAATAGTGCAGCAGCTTTTCCTTTTTATTCGTAGGATTTTAGGCCGTAAGGGACTATTAGATCATCTACTCTAATCTTTTTTATGATGCATATATATAGTAGGAATTCATCTAATTTCTCCCATACTGAGTCCAATAATTTGTGCTTAACTAAAGCAGATTGGAACTTTATTTTAAAGCTTTTTCAGACAAATGGCTAAGAAGTGCTTTATGAAGGGGTTATTATTCTATTTTCTTCTACAAGCTTGTGTAACTATTCGATGATCTTTATTTTTGTCATGCGGGGTTGTTTGCTGGTGTGATGTCTGAATCTTTTGACAGCAGGGAGGACATGAGAGGCTTCATGGCCATTTGAAGAGTTCTTTCACAAACCTTCCTATCTGTTTGCCCAGGTATAGCTTTCCCACAAGCAGCTTCACAAACAAAGAAAAAAATGGAATAAATATCTGAGCAAGGCAAACAATGACCGTTGTGAATGCTGTCAAAGCAAATGTATGCTTTTAGTCAAATTAATGTTTGTGAATTCTCCTTGCAGTATTTTCCCAAGCTAGTCAAGAAAGACACTGTTAAATGTAAACTGTAGTGACAGTAATTTTTTCAAATTTGGAATAAGCCTTGTTATTCAGAAGTCAGGATAAGTGCATTTGTCACACATTATTATGACAAAACATGCAGTGAGATGCTGCCTTCCCCTGAGTTTGGATTGGTGTCCGTATGGGGTGTAATACAGCAGAAAAACATCACGCTTCTGGCAAAATCCGGTAGAAGTCTTCTCCACACAAGCTTGGTGGAACTGTTTTTGTGAAATGGAAATAGGCAAGTTTCAAAAAATGCTATTTCGTTGGAAAACCTCTTCCCTAAGATAGATCAAAATAAGGGATGTCTACTTTCTCTCAGTGGTGTGCCTGGTCAGATCTCCTGCCAAAACACCAACAGCTCTCAAGTTCAAATTACGAGCTGTCTCCATGCTGCGGCCTCGTTGTTGTATGCAAGGAAGCTGTCCCTTAAAACTGCTATGAAACTAACTGCATGGTCAGGTGATCCTGAGCGGTTTGGTTGCTGCAGTTTGACAGGTGGCCAGGCAGCTAAGTCACTCACCAGAGCTGAACGGCATTAGGTGGCTGCTGGCGAGCGCTGTGCGCACCCCACTTCTGAAGTGATGGTTTCAGCTTGCACATTTTACTTCCCTGCTGGAAAGGCTGTGGCAAGCATGAGGGTAGCTACTACAGCTTGGCTGTCAAGTTAGGTCCCCTATGGCTTATTGCGTGTGGCCGTGTGAACAAACCCTAAAATACCCTGTGATGTGTGAGCACAGTTCTAACCATCCTGCTTGTGGCCTTATGCAACCAAAGTGCCTTCAGATGTAAAGATCGCTGCAGCCTCCATGTGGTCTTATCCTCACCATGTGCCTTTGAGAAGTGGCAGCGCATCCGACCTCATCTTACAGGTGGGCAGTCAGTGCACAGAGTGAGCGTGTGCAAGCTTTGAAAACAAAATTTGGGTCCCTAAATTCCCTTTGTTCCTCTGAGATCAAACAGTAAAGTTTTAGTAACTAAGATTTCCATGAGAGCATGGGGTATAAACAATTTCAGATATGTTTTTCTGATGGCTGGATTCATCTTGCCTACCTGTACCAATTTAAGAGATGTTGAGCCTGAACAGATGACCTATCTTTCCTTTGCTAGCGGAGGACAATCCATCCAACTGCTTTAGGATGTAGTGAGGGCTTGTCTCATCCCCAGTCTGCTGGAGGGGCCTGGTTTTCACTGACTTTTAAGTGGAACTAAATGAATATATTAGATTACACACCTGACTTTTAGACTGCTAAAATGAAGTGAGATGAATGTCACCCCAAATTATTTGCCTCAGAATGGCTGTGATAAAGCAGCTGCACCTGATGCATTAACAAGTAGCTATGCTTTTTCTCTCTCAGCTGAAGAAATGATCACCTACCACTTTTTCCTAAGCAAGCAGAAAGGTCTGTGGCATACTGGAATGTCAGTAAAAGGTGGTTTGTTTTTTTTTTTTTTAATTCTCAAGGACTGGCCTTTTGTGGNTTTTTTTAATTCTCAAGGACTGGCCTTTTGTGGGTGTTCTTGAATACTATGCTGAGTCTTTGAGTTGTTAGGGGCATGACATTCTATAGTGACTGAATAAGGGACACCCACCTTACCTTATCTGCATCATGATGAAATATCAATTCAATTTATTGTAAGGAGGCCGAGATCTAGTCTGCTCTGTATTTGAATGGGACAAGGGGTTGCTTGAAGCGTCAGGTTACTTTTTCCTTTGATAAATCAAGTGTCTTGGCAATAAAGGCACTACTCTGCCAAAGGAAGCTAGTGAGAATGATGACCCTGAATTTGGGTATTGTCTCCATATTGCTCTGAATGGATACACAAACAGTGCTTCATATGGTCTTGTGAGCCTTTCATTTTTTTTGTGGTCTTTACTGCTAGAAGATATAGCATCTCTGGGGGAGTGGTAGGAAGCCACTACATACCTTCAGGCGAGGTGCCTTCAGGTGACAAGCTGTGTCTGATAATTTAAGGAACATAGTCCTTGTAATATTTTATACTGCTCAAATGTTCCAGATGATTATAGTCTCCAGATCTGCAGTTAAATTATTATCCTGATCAGAAATTTAATTGCTCTCACTTGTCTTGTTCTGTGTGTGCTTTTGGCAGAATGACAGCACTTTCCATCACTGTTTCTTCATCCATTGAGTGATACGAAATATGTCTTTAAAATCAGACGAAAAAATATTAATGGGGCTTATGTTGCCTGATAAAGTGCTTTGTTGCTCTTTTCCGATATGATGGTAGTGCAAAGTGCATTTTAAATATTTAATATTATTCTTAGAAGAAAATGTGACTTTTAAAGCTGCAATTTTAAACCTGAGGTGAAAGTAAGTTGGATCAGTGTTCAGATTCCAGATGTCTTTTGATATTTTTCCTTCCTTTTGTGTTTCAGCACAGATTTATAGTTTACAAAAAAAGTCACTGAAGGCAAGATAGACAAATGTTTTCTACCATAGAAGAAGGAGAAATATTGCTTTGCTAGGAATTATTTTCCATAAAATAAATTGTCTTGGTAAAGCAGGAGTCAAAATTAAAGCTAGACTGTTATGATCTAAGCTTGCTGAAGCAGAGGAAAGAAAAACTTCCACCAAAACAACAACACCCAAACAAACCAGAAAAACCAAAATGTTTGAACTTTTAATATCATCAGGTTTTGAAACTGCTGAGAAATTTAGATTTTTCTCTTTCAGTAAGTTAGAAATGGTTTTAAGTGTCAAGACTGCATGTATGAAAACTTCTGTTCATTGTGGTGTTGAATAGAGATGGAATGACGCTGATAATTTGTGGTTTGAAAAGTCTGAGCTTTTTGTTTGTGAGGCAGATGAACCACATGTTTTGCAGTACTTTTAATTCCAGTAGTGAAAATGATTGTAACTGGTTTTGTTGTTGTTTACACAAACATATGACAGAAAGTAAGTGAGATGGAAACAGGATGTATTGTAGAGTCTATTAAAACAACAACATCATGGAATGCCAAGATTAATTTTTAGACATGAGGGCCTTAAAACAGCAGGTTGAACCAATTATTTTAACTACAGGTGAAGTAAAGCTAGCAAGAGATACATATTTAAAAATATAATACATATTATTATATCTAATATAAAGAAGTTTCTTCAGCTGTATATGGCTCCGTAGATTTAAAAGGGGTAGTTATCATTCTCCTGCAATAAGTGTTTCAAAAATAAGCTTTCAAACTGGGATTTCCAAATGGCGCTTTTCCTGCATAGCATGTGAAGGAATTAAGCTGCAAGTTCAAATGTGGAAATATTCTTGCTGCCTCCTTTGAAAACTTCATAGAATGTTTTTCCTTTGGGCAAGCTAATTTGTTGCTTGCCTTTGAATCATGCAGAGACACTCCAGCTTATCTAGCTTTGAATGAGTTGGGGCAAGTAACAGAAACTTTGTGGCTGTATCACCTCAATGTCCCGATAGGGAACAAATCCTCTGCTTCTTGGCAGGGCCAGTTTACCCCATACTACCTGAGCTGTACCGCACCTGGCACCCCAAGCAAACTGGGCACATCTGCAGTGTTGTATCACACAGAATCTTGAAATAAAATTTGGGGTACAAATAACACTTTAAGTACTGGGAATACTTGCATAAAAATAGGCTTTTTGATTTGGCTTCAAAAAAGTTCACTGACTCTTGCTGTCCAAAAGTGGGAGTTGAATTTCTTTTGCGGCATAATCATTTCCATGACCACCAGTTGTGGTATCGCAGAGAAAGGGACTGTAAATTAATTTAAAACTATAATAACTATGAACCACACAAGAGGAAGATGAATTCGCACAATTGGGAAGGTGCTAAAGTTCCCAGACATCAGAGTAGTGTTAGGCCCTGGAATCTTTTTCTCTGTAATGTGTTTCAACATGGATGCACTCTGAATTGATTAAAAAATTTCCAGCCTGGTGGGTGGTGGCTTTTTACTGCTGCTTACAATTTGCCCAGATATAGTACTTCGCTGCTGTTTTCACAGCCTCAGGGATCCCTTCTTCCTTTACACGTTTCCCTTTTTGTTCTAGGAAAGCAATAACTGCCATAGAAATAGACTTGGATTTCTTTCTCTGCAGTACAGTGCTTACTATAGTGGCTGGGCCAGTCCAGCCTGCTTGGCTTCACCTGTATTTTTGAACTCCTTTTGGGTAATTTGATCCCTTCTGACACTTCCCGATGCCTAAATTGGCTTTTCACAGGGTAGTGCTTCTCCTTTGTGACTGACATGTCTCTTGCTGTCAGCATGGATTTTCTCCAGCTGTTTCTCCTGTTGGTACTTCTCTGCTCAGTTTTCTGGCTTATACTGGTTTTCAATTCTCTGTGCAGCTTCTTTTTTCCCAGGGGAATCTTCTTCCATCTCTGGTCACACTCCATCTGTCTTCCCTCTTTTCCCTATCTGCGACTCCCTCCCAGATTTACTTTAAATTTCCCATTCTTTCTTCCTTTTTCAAAACTCTTTGCCCTTTTCCACATTGCTAACCTGAATGGATAACATGGTGTCACATGGTGCACATGTTTTCTAATCCCTTTCCTGGCTGCATAAAGCCTTCAATGCAGAGCTTCTGAGTGGCTTTCTAATCTGTATTTTCTCAAGCTAGATTTTTCTAATATTAATGTGAACATTGGAAAAGCCTTCCTCTCAATGGGGAGTTTTATCAGGGATTTTTGACTCATATACTTACTTTCTAAGCCCGTAAGCTGGGAGGTAAGAAGGGAAGTTTCTGCCTGACAAAGCCCTTCTATTGAATTTGGAGTTGTCAGGGGTTTTGATTTGATGATCAGTCTCGCCATACTTCCCCAAGTTTCATGAGAAAGTTGAAACTGAAATTCTGAAATTGTCCAACTACAGGACTCCTGTGACTATATATAATTTGTTCTTTTTTTTTTCCTGTTTTTTCTTTTTTTTT
>VYZV01041696.1:5680-22504 GCA_013401275.1 Pandion haliaetus
AGGCAGCCCGCCATTTTGGCGGCGGGCACGTCCTTCCCGCCCCAGCCCGCCTCCTCACGGCGGAGCGACCCCCGTTCCCTAGAGCTGGCTTTTCCACCGCGCCGCAGAACTGACGCTTTACCCTGGAGGTGTCCTTCACCACCTCGGGTGTGCCGTTACGTTTACAAAAACTGCGGCTTTTGTCGTTAAACTTGAGGTACGTCTGAGCTCGAAGCGTCGCTCGAGGGGGGTGTTCGCTCCCGCTTCGTGCTTTTGGTGCCCTCCCTGCTTAGCGGTTGATTTCACACTCCGCCTCGACCCTCTATGTCCCCCTCCGAGGAACTGGTGGGGCTCCTGCCTACACGTGGGTGGTAGGTGATACTTGGGTAGGAAGTCACAGAAACACAAGCTTTTAACCACAGCAACTTGGCTCTGCCGTGCCGGAATAACCAACATCATGCGGCTCAACGCCAGCAACAGCTTGCCTTTACTTAATAGCCTTGCAGCATTTTGCAAACCCCCCCCCACACACACACTTGAAACTTAACCGCTTTCAGTTTCTCAGAGTCACTACATAATGATTTTTAAACTTTTAATCAGCTTAAAAATGTAAAACATACACTTAGTTTACATAGTGTACAAACATATTTACAAATATTCCTATTAAAGCATAGAAACAGCTGTAAAAGTGCTGCACATAAGCATACCCATATACACAGTAAAACATTGTGCCTTAGGAAAAAAGAAGAAAGTGCCTTGTGCATTTAAAAATCCATTTGTGAACTCTAAAGTTAGTAAATTTAAGTGATGATAGCAATTCTGAAATCACAATGAAGTTTCAGTGGAATGTATGATTAACCAAAAACATTTCTGAGATTAACGCAGTACCACAAAAATGCAGAGCTATGCATCCTGCTTTGCTACGCTCTGAACACGGAAGGCCCACGCTACGATGCGCATCTCGCACGTTGCCTTTCCTGAAATTCAACACCAGCATTTAATAAGAACCTTGACGTAACTGTTTAGTTAATGGCCCCGAAGTTTTGATAAAGCATTACTTTGAGTGAAACGTAGAAATCAGCCACCGCTTCCTTACACATGAAGTGTTTCCCTGCACGGAACAGCAACCTGGGCCTGTCCGCTACGTGAAAGTGCTCCGTCGTTCTGGGTCTGAATGTCTTTTTAAAGAAGGAAAGCAGTCTTTGTAGAGGACTTAACCTTTGGAGGGGCTTGGTTCTTTTCACACACACACACACACACACACCCCCCCATGTGACACAACCTGAACTGCTCAGGGTAAAACTTGCATCTTTCCAACGACACGTGACAGCCAGTAACCCTTACAAGTATTCTTCCCAACAATGGAAGAAGCACGGAAAGTTTCTCTGCAAGATAGGCAGATGAGCGTGGACTGGTTTGAAAACTTCGTTCCTACTTGCAATTTACATACGAATATGTTGAAGAATCGCTTCTGCCGAAAATCGAGAATGATGCATTGGAAAAAGCTTTCCTCAAGCTACGCAAAACTGACAACGGCAGCAACCACGCTTTCAAATGAGGCTGGGTAATTCCCAGCAAATTAGGCAGACACCTAAGGACTCAAAACACCGGAAATCTCTAAAACCAGAAGCAGATTTTTGTATTGCAACAGGTATTTTGCTGAACTGAAAGCCTGCAAAGGTGTCATGTGACACTTTCAATTAATTAGACGCTATTACAGTCAAATTGCATACGCTTCCAAAAACAGGAAAAGCCCAGCTCCTTGGTACTACCTATCTTCCTTTACAGAAAGACTGTTCTCCGTCTCTTACGCCTCTAAACACCGCGCACCTGAGTCTCAACAGCATAAAGTCGCATTACACATCTGCACATTCAAGAAGACTTAAAACAGTTGACAGAAGGTATTCCACCACGTTTGGTTCCGTCTAGAAAATACCGCGCATCATCCACTGAATCGCGTGAGCAAGCCATTGTTACAGGAGCCAGTGTTTGCCTTGAAATCGCTTCCAGGTCGTTCTCATTCGCGACAGTCTGGTAATGACCTCTTCCTTTGGCCAGCATCTCAGATAATAAAGAGCAGATACTCAGGATAACTTACAGGTTGCTCAGAACTCAAAGTGTACATTAACAGAAATCAGTATATAGTTCAGCATGTCAGCAGTCTAATTTCTTCAGCTGTTCATACGTCAGAAAGAACTGGAACAGCCGATTAAGGAAAACTTTCCTGTTCATGCAGTGCAAAATGGTCGCTTCACTACTAAAAGACAGCAGCATCCATGTGAAACTTTGCTCTTCTCTTAGTTCCCTCCTATGTAATGGTGCTGGTTGACCATTTTTGTTACACAGAACACTAAAACTTGCTTCAGGGCACTCCTGTACATCAAAAGCTTTAAGGCTGGTGATGCCAACTGCTTTCCCATCCCTGTTCCTCAAGATCTTAAACACAGGACTGAGGAGGCAAGAGAGTACTATGAAAGCCCTTGGAGACTTCACTCACTTAGCTTTGATAAGCTAAAATAGGTTTGCTCATGATTGAAAAAAAAAAAAAAAGAAAAGTTACTACCAACCCACTTCCCAGGGTTCTTGAAAAACAAACCAAGATGTGTGAGACTAAGATAAATACAGGAAGACTTCGTGGCTGACTGCCAGCAGTTTCCCCAGGTCTAGAAGTAGCCCCCATCCCTAACTCATCTGGTCAATTTTATTTAAAACTAGGCTCCAAACTAAGGAAGCAGACAGGCATGAAGTTGGAGGAACAGAAAAATGTTTTGCAGGATCACATTCTAATAGTCACTCTGCGTGAATCACAAATTCAAATCTGACCAGCAGCAGTTGACAAGAAAGTGGTCACCTGCACCACGTTCCATTCATAACACCAGAATATTTGTGCTGGTGTGACACTTTCCACAGGGAACTCCGTGAAACTGTCTGCCAAAACTTGCTAGTACTGTAGTCTGTCAATACTTGCTAGCATAACTTAATAGTTCTGCACACCTTTGCAAAAGGATACGATGATATTCCAAGGACCAAGTCTTAACCAGTTTGGCCAAAACCCTTTATATAGAGCAAAAAAGCCTTCATTCTTCCATGTCTGGAAAAAAATAAACGGAGCACGAACACACTTATGTAGTTCTTTATTAGTGAGGAATCTAAATAGCAGCTCAGCTAATGAGATTCTATACCACTGAACGGGACTGCTTAGTACTGTAACCTTGATTTAAATATATTGTATGATGGGACAAGGACACATTTCACGAGGTATAGCCAAGATTATTAATGCCTGCAGCATCACCTAGCAGGTAAAGATGCAGCCCATGTCATTTAGTACCCAACCCAGATTCATCCTAATTGCATTCCTGAACTTGTTTTTTAAAAAACCTTGCAGAGAGTAGCACATAAACGTACAGCTCATGTTAGGCGCCCCCTTGAAATTTTTCAGTTTGCTTTATGGACTTCACAAAATTGCACTGGACGGCGTGACTTGGACTTTTATACAGACTGGACTGTTCAGTCAACAGCAGCTTCCTGTCCACTCTTCTCCATGTGAAAGGCCATCATGCTCCCACCTCATACCCAATTTAGGGATTGAGGAAACCAAGCCAAAATCAAAATTGGAGACTGATGTTGCCTTTGGCTATACTAGGCTTCCCATTGCACAGTAAACAATGGAGAAAAGCATCTGCCCCAGAAGATGTTGTTCCTTAAGAACTGACCTACGAAATTATCGTTTCTTATCAATATCCTGACATCATAAAAAGTTCAGAGGCAGTGCTGCTGAGAGACTTGGTCTACTCATCCAAGTACCAAGAGGAAATAAGTGCCTGAGGTACATGCTAACTTTCTTTCCACCCTTCTGTCAAGACAGTAGATCATTTTTACACCAACTGCATTATTGGCAGTACAGTCCTTCTGAGCATAGGGGCAAAAAGCATATTTAAGTTACTTGGATTAATTTCTACGGAAACTTGGAACAATTTCAAGTTCTACACCAAAAATCACTGCTTGATGGCAACAGTTTCTACTTACGCTGATACGTGAACTACTTACTTGTAACAAGCAATCTAAAGTACCCTTGTAGTTTGAGTGCCCTCCATGTTGTTGGCTTCTCTGATTCATCATGCGTGTTCTCACAACATCAATTGGGTTGGATGCAAGGGCTCCAGCTAACCCACAAGTAAAACTTGAGCTAATAAAAGAAAGGTTTAATGCAGTTTGACCTAGCACATTTAGAGGTGCACAAGAATTCCCCCTCCCCAGAGAGCATGTAGTAATAATGAGTGCTTACTGCTTTTAGTTAAAGTTACACCTGCTAATACATGTGAAAAATTATTTTCATTTACTAGAAAGAATCATTCTGAAGATTTGATATACAGCCCTTGCATACGGTTTCAGTATACCTGAAGAAATGTTTGTGCCTCTGAAAATAGTAAATATTTCATTGGAACTGTCCTCTAACCTCAATTTGCAAAGCTGAATGATTCAGATCCACAAAACAAAATTCTATATTCAAAAAGAAAGTTAAATCCAAGCATAAAATTAGCCTCCATGCTATGTGCTACCATTTGAGATGCTATTGCATTAAAAAGTATAAATACATCACAAGTATATTTACATCAAGAGTGATGACAGAAAAAAAAGAGATCAAAAAAGATTCATCCCCCATAATGAGAACTAACCAATGATGAGCTATGCAAACAGTTAGTTATACAAACTTACAGGAAGTGAGTATATACTGTATCTCCCATAAATCCAGACATAATTATGTGTTTCTTGGTAAGGTCATACACTGGCAGTTCCACTCCAACAACAACAGCAGCTCTCTGTGCTGTCAATGATACTCCCTGTCAGAACAAAAGGATATAGTTGAAATTTAAAATTAACCTTTTGTGCAGCATCAGAAAAGCCTAGTTTTTACAATACAAAGCAACACACCGTGAGTGTGTTAAGAACATTTTAAATTCAAATAAGACTAATTAGTACATGCCTTAGGCATATGTGCTCCGAAAACACAAATCCAAATTAATAGATAAATCACTTTTCCACACTGAACGGTGATTTCAGTTCCTTTATGCTACTCAATCTGTGCTTAACATCCGAATTCTTACATGAGGAGTCAGCTAAGACCTCAACAACCAGGTGATACTGGCTCCCCTCACTGCTAACTGAAAAACTGACAAAGATGAACAGAAAAATGGAAATCAAGAAACTTTGCAGAGAAAAGCACACTAATAGAAAAACATTTCTATTTTCCAGCTGCTTCAGAACAACTGTCCATTCTTGGCCTTCAGTTGTTACACTGTCACTGACTGAAACTGGCATCAGACAACCTACAAGACTGAGTACAGGAATTCCTGAGCTAGAGGGGATGTTCATTAATACCTTTACTTCCAAATGTTCTTTAGTGTATCTTTTTAAAAGAACAGAGCATACAGACAGAGAAATGTCTTGCAAAGGGTCGCTGAACTGGTCCTAGAGCCAGTCACCATAATTTAAGCCTCCATTTGTCTCCCCTTATTTTTAAGGGATGGCTAATCCTCGAACACAACAGTGGCAGTAACTCTTTGTCAAAACACACTGAGACACCAGCAGTGAAGTAGTCATGATAAATTACACACATATTAGCTACTGACATCTCCGTATTTTGGCTGAGAACACTGCAGAAGTACGTGAAATTCAGTTGAGCAAGAAAGTGTACTTGAAGTGTAGGATATAGTTCAAAAAACTTGCCTTCCATAATCCTTTAGTGCCTTCCTTTTGGTAGATCTGCATGAAGTTGCCCATCATTCCTCCTTGAATCACACTACCTTGGGCTTGCATTCTGATCTGAGATTCATTTGAAGATAAAATTAGAAAATAAATACTTTTCAAACATACAACCGATAGTAGTTTAATAAAGTTTCATTAACATTTGAAGTTACAATCTTTACTACTTAAAAGTCAACTTCTGTTTGACTACAGATTAAAAGCTGACATTATCACAACCATGATGCAATCTTTTGAAGTGCCTTAACTATTCAAATGCAGCTGCTAATTTTGAACGAGTACGTGGTGTAGTTCTTAACTGCATTAAGTCACTTCTATTTCTGTACTTGTACACTGCTCCATTTACATTAGACTGACAGATGGGTTCTGCAGGATGTTCTTTACAGTGTTCTCATGGGAACATGTGAAAAAGAAAGGTTAAAGAGATTAAGGTTTCGGCTAGTGAGAGCCATGGTCTTTGACCCTGGGTACTTCCAAGAATGTCCTTGGGAACCTGCCACAGTAACCACCAAATACAAGTTTGGTGACAGACAAGTTGGTATGTGGACATAATTTTGGGAAGTAACTAATTGAAGCTACACTTGAAATGAAAGCTTATGTTTGAATTGCCTCTACATAACCACACTAGCCCTATGAAGCTTTAAATTTTTAGTAGTTTAAGAACAGAAAGAGTTTTCCTGAATTTTTCATTAGACAGTCACATAAGTCACAAGCTAGTCTTGTAAGTTAAAATACCATCAACCCTTCTAAGTGGCTAGAAAAGAGGTCATTGACTGTCATTAAGCTAACAGCTTCTTAAAGAGGTGATCCTTTCACCAATTCACTTTGATGCTGGGACACTGTTTCCATGGGACACTGGATTGCAAAGCCTCTCTACAGGATTAGAGAACCATACAGTACAAGTAGCACTCACTGAAACTCTTGCCTCTGAATTGATCTTCACCTATTTTCAGCTCTAGAAACATCATAGTACAACAGTGTTACCAGGAAGTATAGATGAAATATGCAGTGTGGCTTGCACACAAACACTATAGCACGGAAGTTAAAAACAGTCATCTTAAATTATTCTCTCCCCACACCTAGAAAAAGCAGTATGGATTCAACTACCTCCCCAGCCATCAGTTTCCTGGTGCAAACTTCCAAATTATTAGTATGGACCAGAAGGACATTCCAAGAATTCAGGACGTTACCGGTTTTTAACAGTTAAGAGATGAGAATAAATAGGGTTACAAAACAACAGATCCTATATTGATCAGGAGATTCTGCATTTCCTCAAGAAGAGGACAAAAACCAAGGACAAAGTCTACATAACACATAATTACCTTTAAGACATCTGTAGGGTTAGCAATAGATGATGAGATTACCCCCGAAAGAATGCCACATAGAACGTTTATCATCAGGGTTTCATCTATTGCAAACACAAAGAAAAAGAGTTTAGCTGCAGATTTACAAAGCTTAAAATGCGAAAGGGCAGGATGATGCCACCCCTCCTTTAACCAGAGAGAAGGCCAATTACAGAAGCCTTAAAACTGCTCTGACAAGTTTTTCTTGCTGACTCACTTTGCTGTAACTGGTACAAGGAATGTCTTAGTAGCCTTGTTCAAACCACTACAGTAAGATATGAAATGGCAACAACCAGCTTCAAGCAAAACAGTCCTCAATTAAATTGAGAAAAACCCACTCACCTTCTGGATGCTCAACAAACATTCTTTTCAAGCTCTGGTAAGTGCCTATTTTTATAGTTCCATACGAAGCTTGCCGTAGCATTGCAGGCGCAATCCTGTAAAAATAGGCAGTGATTATTTATGCTCAAAATTGCAGAAAACTGACTAGCAAATACTTTTTAGAGCAGGAGAGACTGAACACAAGATACCTACCAGAGAAAGGTTTGTTCATTTAAATCAATTTAAATTCACTATAGACAAAACAAGGTTTTGGGGGGTTTATTGTTGTTGTTTGGGGCTTGTTGTTTTTTTAAAATAAAGCCTGCAAGAACATGAATGAACTGTGGAAGGATTAGTATTAGAGCACACCTCAACTTGTGACCTATAACTGGCAAGCTTGTCCAAAATGTAATCCACAGATTACATCTTTCCCACACCATCCTGCATGTTTTAAAGAAAAGTATGTCCATTTATACACAAAGGTTAATTCAATTTTTCTTCTGAGAGATGGAACAGCCATAGCAGCATTGTATAGAATAACTTTATGCTTAGCTATTTTTTTCAAGGTTTGGGGTTTTTTTTTTTAAAACATGAAATGCTATTGCAGCATGCAAAGACCGAAGCAATCAGCTTCCAGATTAACTGAGGCTAACCAAATACCTTGTAAATCTGAAGCCCAGGAATTCACACACTATGGGCTTATACTTATCAATATACTGTTCATAGACCATTACTGCAAGTCAGTTAATTTTACCCAGAGTATAAGGCTTTCAATCCTTCTTCTCTGCATATTCTGACTAGTGCATGCACCATTCCACGGTAGCGTATCTCTTTATATTTGGCATCATTAACTTGACCTTGAACCTGCAGACGTGTTTTGGTCAGATCAATGGGGAAAGTACCTTGAAGAAACATCAGAGAGAAAATTAATCAAGTACTTACCTAACGAAAGACAACAAAGAACACAATATAAGAAACAGCAGCGTTCAGTATATGCTAAAACACATAAAAATACTCCCAGGGAAGAAAGTCTCTCTTACCAAGACTTTCTTCTAAATAATTGGTTCATTTTATGTCACTTTGCTTCTTCTGAAAGCTTGTCAGAGGCCCTACCTACTTCCTATGTTTACATTTTGCAGTCAGTATGTTTTCAGGCAACATGGTATTGCCTGGTTGTAAACAGCCACACTGAATAGGACTCTGCAATCACAATCAAACAGACTCTAGGTGTGTATTCTACCAACATCTTTGAAGAGCATTTCACTGAAGGCAAAGAAATAAATTCAATAGTACAAGCTATACAGATTCTAGTCTAGAATCTAAAAAAGCAGTAGCAGCAGTACCCATTTCTTTTATTGCTTTCCTGTAGCCTACTGCTATGTCAAGTTCATACTCTCCATCCTCCCTTTATGAAAGGGTTCAGAAAGCATATTCCTCCAGACCTTATCTTTAGAAAACAGATCAGCTCACCATTCAATACTCACCTAAACACTAGTAGGTGTCCTGGTTTTGGCTGGGAGAGAGTTAATTGTCTTCCTAGTAGCTGGTACAGTGCTATGTTTTTGAATTAGGTATGAGAAGAATGTTGATAACACACTGGTGTTTTCAGTTCTTGCTATGTAGTGTTTAGTCTAAAGTCAAGTATTTTTCAGCTTCTCATGCCCAGCCAGCAAGAAGGCTGGAGGGGCACAAGAAGCTGGAAAGGGACACAGCCAGGACAGCCGACCCAAACTGGCCAAAAGGGTATTCCATACCATGTGATGTCACGTCTCGTATATCAACTGGGGGAGTGGGGGTGATCACTGCTCAGGGACTAACTGGGCATCGACTGGAGGGTGGTGAGCAATTGCATTGTGCATCACCTGTATATTCTAATCCTTTTATTATTACTGTTGTCATTTTATTAGTGTTACCATTATTAGTTTCTTCTTTTCTGTACTATTAAACTATTCTTATCTCAACCCACAAGTTTCACTTCTTTTCCCAATTTTCTCCCCCATCCCACTGGGTGTGGGGCTGGGGAGTGAGTGAGTGGCTGCGTGGTGCTTAGCTGCTGACTGGGGTTAAACCACAACAGGTGGAGTCAGGATTAGTTACATCTGTTTTAACACAGTTTACCAGACAAGCAAGGCTTTTATGAATTGCTTGTCTTCCTCACAAAGCTTTTGGCATTATTGGCCATGTTCAGCCAAGTCAAATAAGAGAGGTTTCAAACTCCAGTTTGAACAGGATTCGTATGAGAAGGTAGAATAGAAAAACAAAATAGTAATTTTAAGTGTAATTTTACACTACATCTACTTTATTAGACAGACTTCACGTGCAAGCCCACCATGTCAGACTACATTCTGCTACTATGAAAAAAAACATATTTCCTTTATATTCATCTACATGCATTTCAGGTAAGACTTTAAAAGGTTGTTAGTATTTTAGGTTTGTCTTTAGAGTAGGCACTAAAACATCAGATGCATTGTCTAAATACAGCAATTATTCTATGTTGCACACCAACTGAATTTAAGTGTTCAAACCTAATCAGCCACTCACATTCAAGAAAAGGAAATTTAAACTGCAACACAGCTACTGAGAAAAGAGAAAAATTTTACAAGTTAAGCTCTTAACTTTTCTACTCCAGAAAAACACAAGCTGTATATGCTTATGGCCACTGTCTAGGAACACTTCAACAAACCCCAAATAACAGAATCCAAAGGCAAAGTTTGTTAAAAAAAAAAAAACACCAAAACCAAACCAAAAAACAAGACTTACATGGAACATGAGTTTATAGAGAAGTGTTCTGACATTGTTACAGAGTTCTGAGCAACTCTTCAGTCAGCATTAAAGAAAAAAACTCCTATGTTGTAGACCACCATATACTACTGTGTCACTGACAGCATGGAACCAAGCTTGTTTTAGAAGGGATTTTGAGTAAACGAAATCATGTAAACAGTTAAAGGAAAAGCTTACCACATTCTGCAGTGATTGATGCTAAACCCCCATAGATAAAGGGCTTCCAGTTTAGTGCTGACATTATTGATTCTTCTTTCTGAGAAATACAACAATTATTTAATGCTTCTGTAAGTACATCTGTTCTATATGCTAACATTTAATAAAACTTTGTGCCTTGTCCACTTAAGATGGGCCTTCCAAACAGGCTAAGGGTAAAAACATTTAATACCTTTGACAATCAGAAGTCAGTCAGTAATACTGCACAAAGGCATCTGGGTTCAAATCAATGCCACCACTGTCATCACCATGAAAGATTAAAGTAGTTTGTCTCCCAGGCATGATTTTAAGGAGCGCTGCAGTGAATAGCCTCCAATGATTCTTACCAAGCTGAATTAGTTTGACTACACCCTGCAATCAAATGGAACTTTAAGACAGTCATTACCAAACCTCCGTCCCTCCCCACTCCTCTCACCCCCAGTATCAACATTAACGTGCTTGTATACCTGGACAGAAAATAGAGGCACATACTTTAAGGCCTGTTTCTTCTACTAGTGTTCACAATATTCATTCTTGTGAACGTTATATGAAAATAGTGTAATCAGGTGCCTAAGGCTTTTTACAGTAAAAAAGGCGGCTCTAACTTAGAAGTCAATTGAGTGAATTTGTCAAAGCGGCCACAAATCATCATTAACTATGCATATGCTTTGCAAAATGCTAAAAGCAATCCAATTATCTTAGACGAGATAAGAATGCAAAGCCAGACTAGTCCAGCCCACACAAAGACTGCCCTTCCCAAAACCTAGTAGGTCTCTCCACAGCTTATCCTTCCCCTTCCTCATAATATAAATACTTTCCATTCCCCATTTTCTAGAATATCCTCCTAAACATTGGATTCTACAGTTATCTTTTTGCCAATTAATTTTGTGGAATAATTGTACTTGAAACTATTTCCCTTGGCACTTCCATTACCTGTTATTTTATTTATTCACTTGTACTGCCCAGCTGGAAAATATCACCAATACACCAGTTACTTAGCTCCACCTTTTGTAAAGATGAACATTCTTTGGTCATTTCCTCTAGAAGTGCCAATAATCCAGTGTCCAAATGAAGTTAACAGAAGTAGCAGACACTGAGCATGCCCGAATAGTTACTGCAGCCCTGGTTTTCCTTTTGTCATCTTTACTTCAGGAGTTAACCTGGATCTTCAGTCTTCTGACACTCAATACAATAAAAAACCCCTAGGAGCTCAAAGCACACAATTTCAAATAGTCAACAACTAAGCCTACAGAAATCCATCTCACTCTTTAGGCCAATGCAGAGAACACCACTGATGTTAAAAAAAACAAACAAAAAAACCCACAAAGAAAAGGCAAGTAAGGTCACCCACTATACTGCCAAAAACAGCGCAGTACAGAGATCAGGATCCACTGGCATAGACTACGCGAGCTTTTCAGTATGAAAGCAGCAGAGCTACATGGCTACGACACCATGCCAGAGGCTGGCCACTTCCAGCTCCAAGTCACTCATATTCCTGTCCTGCCATGATTAATGGTAGACTATTTAATTAAGGGAGCCAAAGCCAAGATCAGTTTCCCCACTATCAGCCACACACATCATCTTTGCTTTTGAGAAACTTGTCAAAAATGAAAATACAGTTAACTTTTTTCCCCTCAACACATTAAAACAAACTTTCATCCATCACAAATCCCATAACACTGAAAAAAAAAAAAAATACAGATCTGTACTTTTGTTTGTTTTGTATTTCACTCTGCCTAGGCAATGAAGGCTATTTGGTTTTTCTATGCAATTCTGGGCACTGACACAACATAGAAGCATGCAAGCACAGCCAGAGTTTTCAATTTGTACACAGATTTACTAATATTAGCTGAAGTTCTGATATATGTATAGGATACCCTAATGCAGAAATTTCACAGCACACTGTTCCTTTGACAGACCCCAACATAAAGGCCTTACGTAGCACTATCAAGGTTTGTAACTCTGAAAGGCTTAGTCTCCTTTCCTGCTATTTAGGCCAAACTAACCATCTGAGTCCTTCCACTTACTTCTACCTAGCATGCCTCCTTCTAGCTTTCCATACTTAAAGGGAGAAATTAAAACAGAGTGGCAGAGCTTACCTCAAAAAAAAAAAATCCAAGGCATAACAGCAAGCAACGTTTCCTTTTCACCTCTGCTGTATTGTTTTCTGAATTCCTCTTTTGCTTCTTACTCAGGAATTCTTCTCTATGCTGATAAAAATAGTAAGCATCTCCTTAGAAGAATTCCATTGGCAACAGGCAATTCAATTGGCAAACTACTTAAAAATGAAGTCCAGCCCTCATTATAGAATAAATTGAGGTCTCCAATTCTACTAGAAAGAAAATTGGCCTTATCATTGTTGTTCCCTGAACATCATTAAGATGACAGAGGTGATATTACCCCTGAAGGACACTGGGTTATGGGTTAATACAGCAATTCATCCACAAGCTCTTTGCAAAAGTCAAAAGCAAGTTTGATTGCTTTTAATTAGCAGTGTGACTGCAATAAAATCACACGCCAAGGTTCCATAAAAGAATGCATCACTTCAATATTTAGATATTTCCCTGTTAGAGAACAGGCTTTAAAAGTCACATATCAAATTCTTTACTGGTTAACAATATTGCTGGCATACTATGCACACAGTATATTCCAGATTACAGTAGGTTCAGCCATTTTAAATGGATTTGACCCTTGAATGTTACAGAAGGCTTATCCTAAATGAGCTATTAGTCCTAAAAAGTTATTACCTGTAATATAAGCATGCACACACAAGATAGTTATCCAAGCAGTCCTTTCTAACTGCATGGATTACACCGCAGACTTTGTATTCAGGCAGCAAAGCACCATCAGAAAGAAGTTAAAAAAACCCCACAACCCAGGACTAAAGCTGGCAAGCACCGTGGCAAGTTTTTGCCAAATACCAACTCTCTCACAAGCAGGGAAGCCAGTGAACCCCCCCGCCTCCGCAACTAAAGGAATTGCCTGCAGCAGCCCCCGTACCCGTGTGTCCCCCACCCCGACCGCCTCAGCAGCCCGGCCAGCCAGTTGAAAGAGCTGGAGCCCACAATGGCGCGGCCGGCCGAGCGAAAGATACCTTCCACCCGCCGCCACCTCCCCACTCACCGCCTCCTCGACCCCCGACGTCCCACCGTGCCCACCGCCACCACGCTAAGCCGCCAGCCCGCCGTTTATAAAGCCCTGACGCGCTCCCCTCAGCCGGGGCGGCCGTTGGGGAACGCGGGACCCGGCCCCGCCTCGCCTCGCTTCCCCCGTTGGCGGGCTCGCCTGAGGGGACGAGCTGGCGAGGTCTGGTGTGTGTGTGGAAGGGGTGGATTTAAAGGGGCCGTGGGGGGAGGTTTGGATCGAGGGGGACGCCGAGCCGGTCTGTAATAAACCGGGGAAAAAATTACCCGCCCCGTCCTTCCAGTCAGAAGTCTCCCTTCGCCGCTGGCCCTTGTTGGGCGGGGTGGTACTTTCCGCTAGCAATCCCGCCCCAGGAGACTGGAACAGGTATGTCAGGTATTTCAGTGCTCCTCGGTTAAAGAACAGGTCACTCGCCCCTCGGGGGTTTTCCTCATCATTAACTATAACGATTTTGTCCCTCGGTTCACAGCTGTACGGCCGCCTGTCGACAGCAGTATCTGCCGTTCAGCTTCCTTAAATCGGTACAGGAACCTTAAAGATCTGCTCTGTGGAGGAACAGAGAGGGGCTGGGTGGGTATAAATAGCTACTTCGCTCTTTAAAATACGCCGTCTAATATTTTGGACGGAACAGTTCCACAGGTGGTTTTTATTATTATTATGCGACTTTGTGCAATTCTGTTCTTTGTGTTAGCAACGTGGAAATTATGCAACCAGTATATAAGCTTTATATTGCTTTCTAAATGTATATCCAATGCCCGTCCAGAAGGATGGCAGCGTGCTGTACAGGACATCGGCTGTGGCCACCACAACGGCTGCCTGGCCAGAGGAGGAACACGGGGGACATCCGAAAGGGCAGGTCTCCACCGCTGTCCAAGCGGCAGCAACCAGTCCACCAAGGCTGGACGAGAACCAGAACTAGTCCGTTCCCTTGGTTCAGAGCCCAGGCCTCCCTGTGAAATAGTTGAAATTAGCTCTTTCTCTGCCCCTAAAGGCAGCCTGTTCTGGCAACTCGGTGCTTTCCCTTTCCGACTGAAGAGCTGCCAGATGTGCTTGTAGGATCTACCCCTGTGTGCTTGTAGGATCTGTCCCCGTGGTGCAGCCCTGCTGCCGCTGTCACTCCGCTGCCTGGCAAGTGGATGGCGTGCCTCACCCCTGAAAGGTCAAAACATGCTGCTGTATTGCTCCCCGCACTAATCTCGAGACAAGGCTGGCAGCTGAGATACTTCAAGTTTACCAGCTGGTGGAGGAAGGGGACAACGCCCCTTCAGCTCTCATTAAGAAGCTTAGCTGTGGCCTTACATGAATCTGTCAATAAAACATAAGGAATTCAAAAGTTGGGTCCCGGTGTGCTGTAAATGCTTCATACAGTGAAAATAGTTCTCTACAACCATCCAAGTCCATCGCAGACCTCCCAGAAATTTTACATTTCAGTTGTTACGGCTTGGGCAGCCCACACTGCTCATGCTCCAATCGCGGTGTTGCAAAGTTGTCTTTGCAGATGGGCCTCTCAGAAAGTAGGTACAAACTCACAGCTCAGAACTGGTACTCATGTTCAGGCCCCCTCCTGAAACTCCTAGTAACTGTCTAGTACTTTCCAGGTTTTATATCTACAGTGGGGAGGATCTTACTTGAGGTAAACTTTGAATAGCTCCTTTCTTTCTTTCTTTTTGCACGGAGGTCATTTGGACCGAATCTAATGCTGGGTGATTTTGCAGGACAGCCACTTCTGTTTTCTGACTTCCCAAATTTCTGTCTCCTTTTAAGAAGGACTTTAGTTCCAGTTTGACCTTAAGTTGTTCCTGGAGTTTGGCCAGCTCCTTCCGCAGGCAACCGGTTTTTATTATCTCTGATGCAAACCAGTTCCTGCTCACACGTTACAGCTTGCACCTGACTGCATTTCTTAAGTACCTGTTAGTACGCCACCGTGTACTTCTGAAGAAAGAGGAAATCAGGTTAACTTTTGTTACTTCTAGTGACTTTTGGATAGGTCCTCTGAATAACCTCTTTTCTTGAATTTTCAACCCGATTCATGCTATGAGATACGTAATGCTTTGATCAACAGCCAATAGACTATTTCTGGCAAGCTGCCCTGAGCCTGAAATCAGTGCCATATCAGCAGTTGACTTTGGTGCTCAGCATCTTTTCACGTGTCTCCAAACAATCCATGTGCTACTGGTGTGCTACTGGTTACACAATCTTACAACAGTTTTGACCAAAAGCCGGTTCTTTCCTGCTGGGCTCTGTAGGGCTAAGGTTTAATTAATTAGTTCCCAGACCCCTAACCTTACTGGCCCTGAGTTTCCTCACATATTTTTTGTTTCTTTTTCAAACAAAAGAGGGCCACCCATTCTATCAGAGAGCTCTGCTTTTTGTGCATTGATTCTTGTTGCACTGTTTCCACTGCTACTTACAATGGAAAATCATTTCTCCTCGGGTCTCTGCAGTGGTGAAGACAGTTTTGCCTAGTGTCCTACTGCTTAAATGAATGGTTAGTGAAGTGTCCCAGATGGTTATGGGCATTATTCAAACTGCCTTGTCGTTTTGTCACTAGTTGTAACCGCTGGAAAGTTTCCTTTGTCCGTTGGAAACTTTCATAATTATTAGTCACATAATTCATTTGCCTTGTTCATGTCCCATTGGCTGCATGATGAAAACAAGCCTGGCACATGGGAGTCAACTGCTCCCTGCCCTGGCACAGCCTTCTCATCTTTGGTGTTTGCACTTTCTGCCTGAGAAGGAGTTAATCTGACCCTCAGTCATAGAGCAGATGACTTTGTTGGAAAAAAGAAACACTCAACATGCTATTGGCATGTGTAAAAAATGTAAGACATTAAATAGTCCTTCCATTGTTTTTGCCAGGAGCAAAGCCTCAGCTGGAGCGCCACGTCCAGCTACGCATGATGCATTTCAGGAGGGCTGTAGAGAGGAGTTAGGAGGATAAGGCTAGGGATACAAAACACGATCTGCAAGGGAAGATTGAAAGAAGTGACTTGTTTACTTTAAAAAAGATTGAGGATAACATAATCTTCAAGACTGAAAGGTGGCCGTACAGAGGAAAGGAATTACCTGTTCTCCACCAATCGTATTAGGCATTAGAACAGACTTTCTAGTGGTATGGACAGTGCTAGATGAGACTGACTGGGAAGCTTGCGGTGCCTTCGTCATCACCAGCTTTTAAAAACTGTTAAGCAGCTCTTTCTCAGGAGTAGTTTCAGTCTGGATGATCCAGCCCAAGAATTGGGACGGACTCTCAAGGATCTTTCCAGCCCTTTTTTCTGTAATTATTCAATGCCAATAG
>VYZV01041696.1:22519-41112 GCA_013401275.1 Pandion haliaetus
GTGTCATACAGGCATACAATGACAACACACCTTACAGTTTCTAACTTAGTAACAGACTCTGCTGTGCAGAGTTCAAGGAGAAAGGAAAGTGAAAGCAGGAATAACAGTAAATGTTATTTTGTAGCCTTTTTGTTAATAAATATTTTTTGATGATCTGATTTGGGCCCTGGCATTGGCAAGAGGCAAAGCTCTTTATCATATCCTAGTTTTGCAGGTATAAAAGGACCGTGTTATTTGTTTTTAATGCGTGATGGGTGAAGGAACAGAGGACAGTTCCGGGCTTTGAGGGTGAAGGAACTGAGGACAGTTCCGGGCTTTGAGTGGACGGAAAAGTCATACAGCACGAGTTCCCAGCAAGGCAATTCTAGTAAATGTAAACCTGGAATCCAGACAAAATTTTCTGAAAGTGTTGCAATCTTCCAGCAGGTCCTGGGAAATTGATTTCTCTTCATTTCTGAGACTCCCTACAGAGATAATAATTCCTATGTATGTCACGGCATTGGATTTGATGTTATTTGAAAAGCTGTTAAAGATTCTCAGATAGGAAGGCACTACAGAAGGCTTTTCATTACTATACGATACTTTCTGACCTCAACAGGCGATCTGAGAAGTAGGCTGTTGTCCTCTGACCGCTTGCCAAATAAAGATCAGTCACAATTGCTTCACAGAGGCTTTTGTCCAACATGGCACTGCAGCTAAACAAGCAGCAGCTGGAAGAAATTATGCCAGTTTGAATGCTAGCAGATGCAACACAAAGAAAAGCAAACATGTTTCTATGCCCTACTAAAAACCAGGCAGCACGTGGTGTAAGATATGGCCTAACCTTTTCCGCAAGAGATGATTCAATGTTGAACGAAGGACAGAGAGGTCCGTGTGTCACCAAAGAACATGGTACATGTGGTATGTTTTCTACCACTTTAAGTACACCCCTCACTTGGCAGTACTCAATATCCAGGGGTAGTAGGAAGAAGCATCCGCTGGGGGAAATACGTATTTGCACTTGACTATCCCGTGAAAGCAAAGTTGCAGTTGAAGTAGTTCTACAGTAACAGAAATGTGACTCATACAAAACAACAGTGAGTTCTGGCGGCAGGTGACCCCAAGCCATGTCCTTCACAGTACAGGATTTAGGTCGATCAAAATACAGAAATGCCTATGTAGGATATTTCAAACTTTCAGTGCTGTTACTTTTTAAAGGAGCCTCACTATTCTCTTTCCTGATTCCCAAGTTTTGATCATTTTCCCACAATATCTATGGAATACTTTGCATTAAATCATTACCCAAATAACCCAGCTTTTCCTATCAGTGCTTGAATACCATTTCCTTCTTTTTAAATTTAAAAATGTACTTTACAAAATTTTGTAAAATTAAGCATTTCAGTAACATCACAATTTTTTTTTAAATTAAAAGGTTTTGAAAAAACAGGATGCTTTCTGAAGGAGTACTTTCTTGCTTCGCAGGCCTGCTGATTCACAGCATGACAACACCAGGGTCCCAGTACTAACTCTGTGTTTGGCCAAGATGAGCTGATTGCTGTTAACCTTGAGCAAGACAGGTTATTCTGCACAGCAGGGGAAAACAGCTGTTAGATTTCGTCCTTATGGTAGTCATCTGTCACGAAAAACACACCTTGGACAAGTCACTCAGGATCTTTACTGTGCAATGGGATTCCTTGCCGATGCCGCAAAGCAGCAGCTACAGGTCGGAACACTCATCTCCACTTGCTTCCAGTCACAAGGCCTGACAGAATGGGAAAGCGATGGTCTTCCAGGCGCTGAACAGGCACAGACACCCTGGGCTTCTGGGGAAACGTGGCAGCTGACGTGTTCAAACACCTCCCTCCGTTTTCCATAGCAGTCCCTCCCTACAGAGGGTTCAGTGCCTGCCAGCTTTTCGACTGGCTCACGCCTTAGGTGGCAGCACCAGTGAGCGCAGCGATGTGCCTCGCAGCTGCAACAAGGGTATTCTGCAACACGGCAGCACAGATGTAGAAGCTCATTGCCAACAAGGAGGATGCCTCCTTACCTTCCCACATCCAACCCTACCCATTCCCAGACACAGCTCTGGCCCTTTGCTCGTGCCGGTGATAGCTTTCATCTGACTCGCGAGCAGGTAAACTCACCACGTTTACAGAACGCACCCATCAAAACCTAGGCTTTTGCTGGCTGATGGACCTGCATTGGCTTCACACTGGCACCAGCACCAATGCAACAGAAGCAGCAGGAGTGCATGACTTGCAGTGGGTTCAGCCTCTTTGGAAGCATCGAACTATTAGAATGACTCAACATCTCGCAGGACTTAGCCACAAGTACCTGGCACGCAGAAATGTTTGAGGGGTTGCAGTATGCGTCCTGCCTTTAACACCACATCCTAATATCTCTGGCCTCCTATCTGGCTTGCAGCATGAACAGGAGGTGGCATTAACCACCGGACTTCACACAGTGCGCTGACAACCTTTTCTGACCTTCTTCAAAGTCAGAGAGCAGAGACAGCAAACAAGGCAGAGCGGCCTTGCAGCCTGCAAGCCACCAGCTGGACCATGTGGCAAACCTCACTGAAGGACTTTGGATGGACTCCTCCAGTACAGCTAAAAATGCGGAGTCTAATTCATGCAGAAGGTGGGTTGGCCTCGTTTCAGCTCTAAGGCCAGGGGGAATCCAGTCCTGTAGAATCAAAGAACCAGCCTCCAAATTTCATTGCTCTCCGTTTCAAATGCAAAGCAAACAAGAAGACAGGGAGAAGAGAGACAAAAAAGCAATTAACGGTGACATGGATGAACAAGAGAAGGTAGTGCAAATGAAGGCTGAGACAAGAGACATGAGGAGAACAGGCACGTATAAATTGTGCAGAAGCTTTTACTGGTGCTAGACTGTCTGAAATGACAAGAGGGTTTTTTTAAATTAAAAGAATAAGTGATCTTTTGAAAACAGATGGTCTGCCAGTTCTGTAATAGTTGATGTGAGGATTAAGGCATTTAGGTAGCTTGTTCCAGAGAAAAGTGCTACTGGTGAAAGCTACTTCTGACACCTTCAGCAGTCTGAGAGCCCAAATGTTCCAAGGAAAGTGGCTGGATGTTGAGTTGAATTCCCTGGAGGAGGTCTTGGGGGACCTTGGAAGGCCACAGCACTGTGCAGTCACACCTCAGGAGACCCAGCATGGCCATCCTTCAGGCTGCTTGGAGAGCAGGACTTAGCAATAGATTATATACTTCCCCCTGGATGGAGTTAAACTTTGGGGGTTTGTAATATCTATACATTTTATGGGAAACTAGCCCAGCTCTTGTAGTTCTGACACACCCTGGATTTTACATGGTTCCAAAAGACGTACATCCACTGTTTTTACTATTTTTTTATCTTAAACTACAGTCCCTAACTGAAAGGCTTCTGTAATGGATGCAACTCTATGTGTGTGAAAATGCACACGCATGTGAAATGCCTCTATAGTAGAGGCTACACAACCTTTTTTCAAATCCTTCTCAGTAATATGCAGATGACAGCACTTTTTCTGATGTTGATTGTCACTGCAGACTGCATTGTAACACTGAATTTTGGAGACTATGAGCAGGATGCTCTGTATTTCTAAAACTCTGGAGTACAGAAGCAGTTCCAGAGGCAGGGGAACCCCAGAAGAAGGCTTTTGATCAATAAGTGTACAGCAACTGAAAGGAATGGGAGAGGTGCAAAGAGTGAGCAATGAAGTGTACAATATAGATGATCTTACTCCCTCCATACTGTCTGGCACATCGTAGAGGCATTTAAATGGTGTGGGTAAAGACTAGGTGGGGAAAAATCACAGTGGTGTGCAGACTCCTGCAGCTCCATCTGGCTTATCTGAACAGAGCTCCTTCAATTAGCTCAGCAAGTCTCTAATCAGTAAAAAAGATCTTAGTTTAACCACTGCCTGCGTCACCACGGCAGAAGGATATTGCTCCCAAACTGAGCAGCTGCTTTCTCCTCTGACCATGTTAACACATAGCTATGGGTCAGTCTTTTCAATCTAAATGTTAACACACCTAAATTCGAGGGCGCTTAGCTAAGCTTAGCCAGACACTGGCTTCTGGATACCTGCCCAGAAGTGGTTCTAAGAGTTCACTTAAGCCTGTGTAGCCTCTGCAGCAGCTCTGTGCTGTGCTGTGATCCCCTACCAACGGTGATAGGAGACAGAGCCGCAGCAGCAGTGAGACCTTCAAAACTTTGTGTATGTGTTGCAGGAAGACAGCATTAGGAATGGAATACTTGGCACGCTGTCACAAGTGCAGCACTTCTCGTAGCAGCAGAAATCAGAACTGGGACTCTTTCGATCAAAGCTGTTCTGCCTGTGCTGCAGATTTTTTTGTTTTGCTGTTTTGCATTAGAAATAATGAGAGCATTTTTGCATTTTCATAAATAACATTCTTGGTCAAAATCAGTTTACCCAGAAAGCTCAGCTGAACAGCTTTTTTTCTTAATTCTTCTAAATCCACTGCAAAATACTTCAGTTCTCCGGAAAACAATTGTTCAGACAGGCCACAACATTCTTCCTCCCATCCAGTGCTCTCTCTCCCAACAGTTTCAGCAACCCTGGAGCACATTTGCCAGGTTTGGAGGTATTTGCTGTTTGCTGACTAGTGGCAATGGCATTGGGCCCTAGAGCTTCTCACTTCTTTCTCCTTTACCTTCCCCATTTTATTTACTTCAAATGCACTGAAACAACTGGCACTGTAAATGTCAATGAATGACAGGCTCTTTAAATGGACCAAGGTTTTCCTCCAAGTTTCAGCTGATCTCTCTTAGCCTTGTAAGGAACGTACTGTGAAAATGCTTGGAAAGTCAGAGCTTTGATTTCAGAGGGCAGTGGTGGGAGGCTGATTATTATTTTCTAAAGTTCTCAGGGCATAAGTTTTGGAGGCACAAATGGGAAAAAAAAGTCTTGAATGAAAATCAAGAGCAAAATACGTCCCTCAGATTTTTGTCAGGATGGTAACAACTGCTTATCCTAAGCCACGGGTCTAGCCTCACATCTTCAAATATTAGGCTAGACACAGTAATGTTAAACTACTTCACGAGCACTAGCGCTTGAGGTGCTGCCGCAAAAGGTACAGCTGAATTTATAGAGCAGATGATCCTCTGTAGTGTACATTACACCTAAAGACATGCTGTGACACTGACATTAAGTATTGCACTGTAAATACAGAGATGCATGTTCAAATATTGCTCTGAGCTCATATAGGCTTTGCTCTGTTGATCCTAGTTGACTGGCGCCATTGGGGTAAGGAGGCAAGAGTGGCAAGGCATAATAGTAGTCACTTTTGAGTTTCTGATGATGGAGACTGGTCCATCCTGGCTCCAGTATGTCTCAATTTTAAAATGTTCTCAAGCATAGACTGAAATGTTTGCCATCACTGAACGTCACATACCCAGATATAAACGCTCTCCACCCCACTCCCAACCTTATTTCATACTTGAAGAGGTGCTTGCAAACATGAACTTTAAAAGGCACAGTCAAAAGGGCAGTCAGGAGCTCTGTGGGACAGGTAAAAATATATAATAAACCTCCTCTCCCAGAACTGCATCTCAGCTCTCGCTGCCTGTGTTTTGAGCCCAGATTTGAATGTCTGAACTTTTCCCTGAGTAGCGCATGACACAGCGAATTTGTGCCAGGTTCCAAAACCAGCTCCCAGAGACCTCTCCTGACCACAGAGAGGAGCCAGTGCAAGCAGCGTGACCTTACTGTGGGGTCACTCTGTGCTGGTCTATGAAAAAGCAAGTCTTTTGCTTTCTGCTTTACACTTCTGTAATTGCATTAATGGATTCATATCTGAGTTACTGCAAGCAATACAAAGAGAAAAAAATACAGCACTTACAAAATAAATGTGTGATTGCAAGAAAACTAGGAAGAGTAGTGCAAATTAAAGCTGTTTATGTATTTGTAGAGACTGCCTAAGATCCTGAGGCAAATGCCTCATGACTTTTGGTAATATAGTGCTGTATTTTATATCAACTGTAAATTAATCACAAACGTTTGTTAACATAAACCTTGTCTATGGAATATAAACTTACTATGCCTTAATACATTCAAGACATTCAACATGTTAATGAATGGTAACAGTGGCAACAATGATGATGCATCAGCTAAAACATTATGCCAGCTGTGTTCATACACAGTAATAATTCAGATCACCCTTTTTCTTAGTTTAAAAATGCTCAGATGCACTTCCTTGCAGAGCAAGCATTGAAAAACAAGTGGGAAATCATGAAAGAACTGTACCTAAAGTTCTGCAAATCTTCATTGTTTGGCTTTGTTTCCTCTTACTATAAACTATTAACATGAGAATTTGTGTTTGAACTAAGACAAAATAGAGCCATGGTATCACTTGCCAGAGCATTAACAATAAAACATTGCATTGTAAATCACAGTTCTTGTCTTGCAAACTACATGATTAAAAAAAATGTAACAACTACAGTCATCGTAATATTACTACTGTATCACACACCAGAGAAAACCTGAACACATATATTCAACAGTCTTTACCTCTCAGATTTCTACTAGACCTTTGCAATAAAAGACTAAAGTTATCTGACCACCAGCACATTCTCCATGAGTTATATATGAAGTCCGTGTGTGCAGTATATGCAGTCAGTAGCTTTCATATTTTTCATATTAAAAAATTATTTATTAGCTAACAGTAGTTAACATTGTATGCGTGTTAATAAAATTTTTAATTCTTTGAGACAGATATATGGATGAAATATTGGGGGGATAGCACAAGTCTGCCTTTCTCCCCTTTGTGCCTCCTGGTAAATCCATAGGTATTCCTCGTTACAGTTTTTAAGCTAGCAGGTCCTTCATATTAATGCTACAAAGGGGCAAATAAAGGACTACAAAATTCTGAATACGACTAAAATTGCACTGGTGGTGAAAAGAGGCTGGAGCAGTGCCTGCTGCTGTTCACGTCTCTGCAACTGGGCTTGAGCAAGGGGGTGCAGTTCTTACATGTTTTGTAATACTCAGCTTTCTGTCTCGAGGCTTGAAAGGATTTCATCCCATGTACTGCACTTATGAGCTGTTAGCAATGAGTCTTCGGGGTGCTTCTGCATGGTCAAAGTTACGGCCCACAGGTACATGTTATGAAAAGGACTGAAACCAAAAGATGGAAGCCCAAATTGAGTGCCAAGACAAGACCTGAGCATCGCAGGAAGCTCCAACCTCCTCTGAGAATCAGAAGAAAATTACTTTGATTCCTAAATACAGATTAACAAGCTTGGTCCTGAACACTCTAGCAGGGCTGGGGCATGGGACTTTCCAGACGTCAACCCAAAACCCAGTCCTTTTTCATACTTCTTTTTCAGGGTTAATATTTTGTAACTTGGGGATGAGAGGCCAAATGCCACACTGTGAAAACAAACCCTGCAGCTCTCTGAAGACCAAACTCCTGCATCAGCACCACTGAAATATTTTATCATGGCAAGATCTCGGGTTCTTATTATCCTTTTTGAATACCCATGATCTCCATAGTTTTGTTTCCCAACCTATGGAAATATGTAATAATTTGCCACAACTGCGTTAAATCAAAAGAGAAGCTATGAACGAACACATTTGGTCAACGTATCTACCAACTGTCATGGTTGTTTTCAGGAATGGACAATATCATCAGATGTCAAGGAAATTACGAAGAAGAATTTTCATGGCTTTTAATTTTCAGTGGGCTACCACAGTCAGAAGATCCAGCCTTTGTGTTTGCACTTTTCATGTGAAAACCTCAAAAAGAAAAAGAATTGCAAGTAAAAATCACTGCCCCGAGCCTCTGTCTGCCTAGGTGAAACTCCAAGTAGTACAGACACGTTGCACCTACAAGCGGTCAGGTTGTTCCTCTGGCAAAGCTGACCCTCAGGGAAGCAGCTTGCTTGTAAGTCAGGACTGCATGGAGAAACTGAAACAGTGCCTTTTGTGTTCAGCTGTGGCAGAACTGTTCCATGAACTAATGGAGAATTTGCTTTTTTTTTTGTCTGTATTTCTTATATGAAGCATGTGAGTGTGGGCTTTGGATAAAAGCCAAGTCTTTAGCACTGGCTGCCGGCAGAAATCCAAAGGCATGGATGATAGACTCAGATTAATAGAAAGAAAGATAAAACTGTCCCCATTTCCATGGCATCGCTTTTAAGTGCCCGGCTGGGGCTCGCCCCCTTTGCCTCACCGCAGAGGAGTTTGAAAGCAAAGGCCGATTTCTATCCTGCTATTTAGGGGCCGACCGCGGCTCCGGGCAGCACCAGCACACCGTACCCTGCACGCTCTCACCGTGTGCCCGCAACACCCACTGTAACCAAAACCAACCCCTCAGCTTCTCTCTCGCATGTTCAGCACAAAACTATTCGTGAATGGTGAGGAAATGCACCAAAAAGACAAGCGGAATAATTTACATACATTGGATGTTCAGCATAGTGCATCTGTTGCATGGTTTCCACATTCATGCTGTTCTCAGTGGAGAACCATTTGCTTTGTGCTCTGAGAGCATACGCCCCCGAGCCTCCTTCTTTTCTCTGTGTTCACTTGCTCCTGTATACATTAATTATTTCAATGGGATTTCTTCTTGGTTTCCTATCCCCATAGAGTAATAATGATATGTTCTATCAACCCTCACAGTAGGTGGATAAACATTACTAGCCTCATTTCATGCACGGAGAATCTGAGACAGGAGGGTTATGCACTGGCTGCCGTCGCAGAGAAGAGCTTACGGCTGTAAACACCAGTTTTGGCACATAGGAGTCTCTTTGTTGCCTGCCAGGTGTGTACTGTGCTCCCGCCCATGCCATTGAGCTCTTCAAAACTGAAGGACGGCATAACCTTTTAGGAAAAAAATAACAAACCCAAACCTAACAGGCTTTGTGTGCATTGTGTTTTCATTTACAACAGAAAAATATGTATGCTCCACTTCGGATGTGCATATACATCTTTTCAATCTCCCGACGCACTTTGTTTGCTTGCACACATATAAATGTGTGTGGGTTGAGGCGTGAACGTATGTCAGGATGTCCCAGGTGGGAAATCTGCTGTCATTTAATACCCGGTGAGCCACAGGTGGAGGAATACGGGACTAGACCGCATTGCGGAACAACTCAGAAATAAGACAGACAGAGGGGGCCTGTGGCTGCCCAAAGGACTGCGGAGGTCGGACGTGATTTCTTGGCACAGCTGAAACAAAGTAGCGTGACCTCGCAGCACCTCCATAATCCTCCGCTTGCCCAGGGATACCCAACACACAGTCATTAAACAGTAAGGAAGCTGATGGCAGCTAAACCACCTGACACATGTGGGGGTTTTACTTGCTCTTTCAAATGTCAAAAGCAGGTCAGAACTATGAGACAGCAAAATTAGACCAGGAAAAATCCTCAAGCTGGCAGCTAATGCAGTTAGCATAGCTGGGAGCTGGTGAGCAGAGCGGGCAGCGGTCCTCCCTCACCTCAGCACGGTCCCACAGCTCGCCAAGGGTTATTTCAGGTGCCAGAGAAACAGCCAGAGATGATTCCCTAGCCTCCTTGTGACCTCCTTGCTCCCTCTTCCTTTCTAGGACTGTCCCTCCCTGAGGTTGCACATGATTGGTAAGTTAATAAAGGGGATTCAAGGATACGGGAGATCTCTTCCAAACCCTTTATACCGCAAAACCTACAAATCTATGCAGGGGAAGATTTTTGTAACATTTCAGTGTTAAATTTCCTGGCCTCCAGCAGTCCTTGGCTGAAGGACTTTGTCCTGAGCCAGAAGTGCTTAATAGCCCTTTCTGCATTTTTGCCATGACTCTCTAATTGCTCTTGCAATAATCTAAACTTTTGGTATCCACAGCATCCTCGAGCAGCAAGTTCCACAATATACCTATACACAGGGTGTTAAAAGGAGCCTTCTTTCGTTTTTTTCTGAACCTGTCACCTCATCATTTTCTTGATGTTCCCATAGTTCCTGTGTGCTGAGAGGCAATGAATAATTGACCTTTTTTAACTTCCTCAGTGCCGCTGTTAATTTCAAAGACCGCCATCATACCCACCACCTCAGATATCTCTTTTTAAAGCTGGTGTGTCCTACTGCAGTTTACTATTTTGCTCCTTGCCTCTCTTCTTGGTACTGTTACTACTTTTATCATACCTTTCTGACACTGGGAGGCCAGAACTGCACAAGGCATTTGACATGGAATATCCCTTTGGTCAGTTGGGGTCAGCTGTCCCGGCTGTGCCCCCTCCCAACTTCTTGTGCACCTGCTCGCTGGCAGAGCCTGGGAAACTGAAAAATCCTTAATTTAGGATAAGCGCTATTTAGCAACAACTAAAACATCGGTGTGTTATCAACATAATCCTCATACTAAATCCAAAACACAGCACTATACCAGCTGCTAGGAAGAAAATTGACTCTGTCCCAGCCAAAACCAGGACAGGCATACAGCAGTTTTATACAAAATGTGTATGTGCATATATGTATATTTATTCTGTGTGTGTGTGTATACAGACATACATATGGCAGGGATGTTTCTGGGTTTATTCTCTATTTCTTTCTTAAAATGTCATTAACAGCTTAGTCTTCTGATCAGCACTGAGAACTGCTCTTATGTTTTCACAGAAGTATCTATTATCACTTCAGGCAACTCAGCCCTGAATTGTATTCATTAGCTAAATTGCTTTTTATTTGTAAAGCTTCTTGGTAGAAATACATGAGATGGGCTGGTTCCTCCATTTCTCCCCTCTACCTACAGCATCACGGCCCCGCAGATAGACTTCCATGTGCCCCCTGGCCCGGTGAAGGAACAAAACAGTGAGGAACATCCTGCTTTATCCTGTGTGAAAGTACTGACAAATAATACAAAATTTTTTTCAGTTAAATATGGAAACTGTGCAGCCAAGTGCCCATGTAGAATGAGGTAAACTGAGCTCCATAAGGATCTGAGCATCAGACAGACCCCTACATCCGCTTTAATACAGGTTATGATCCATCCTATATTTACAACACTCACAGGGGAATGGGAGGACCCAGCCCCCAGCCCTTTTTTCAGTAAATGTTTGTTCTGCAGAGGAGGATGGTAATCTCCACCATCAGGAGATCTGAAAAACAAGGTAGACAAACATCTCCCCAGAGTGGTGCATGTCTAACTAGTCCCCCTGATGCAAGAAAACTGGCTCATTGACCTCTCAAGGTCCTTCCCTACCCTAATCGTAAAGTGCCTAGGATTATCAGCCATCTCACAGATAGAGAAACAGATCGGCCCTTATTTTCTCAGAGCACAGCACATTTGTGGGGGACAGTTTGCAAAGAGCTTCTTCTGCCATCCTTCCATTAAAATTCCCCATTTCATAATGGCTCCTACAGTACTACCGTACCTTTCTAAAACAGTATCAACCGGAGCAGTTCAAAATCACTCAGAAGCTAGGTGATACCTCCTAACCCTCCAACATACATGCCCTTTGTCGCTCAGGTCCCTTTTTGATGTTCGCAGAAGGGGGGGATACAGCAGACAGAAAATCCTTATCAGAAAATAATCAATAACAAATCTGTCTGGGGATCTTTGAAGATAACAGCAGGTTTGTATTTGCAGCTGATAAGAGTTATGAACTCAGGTTACTCGACTGGCGTTTAGGAAGCTGTTTTCCAAAATGCAGTCTTTTAGTCCTGTTGCCTGCTTTCTCCTACAGTATTTTAAAGTGATGCTTTGCACAACTGGGAGACCAAAAGGTTGATCTACTCCTTTCCTTATAATGCCACCTTTATTCCTGCCATTCTCCTGGAGCATCTGCAGCGATGTCTGCTTTATAAACATAACTGAGAGTGTTCCTTATTTATTACCTGCTGGCAAATCCAGTACCAGAATTTCAGGAATAACACCATTAACAAGCTGCGTGCTCTGATGATTATTTCTCTATTGACAAGACCGAGAGCTCACACCGCATAACAATGAACTAAAAAGCACACAGCGATGGATTAAAATGGCAGAACTCAATTTCAGGCTTCAAAACATTTGTGAGGCAAACATCATTTTGAAAAACAGCAAATGCGTGAGTTTAGCACAGCAGGATCAGCCCCTCTAATGGTTAAAAACTCAGTAGACCCAAACGAGGATTCTAATTATCTGGAGAGAACAGTATTTGTGTGCAGCATCCAACTGGCCAGGAGCCCAGAGGGGTTGTGTCGGTTACGGGCCCAAGATCAAATTTTTCTTGTGCTGGTCCTGGGGCATTCCAGGTGATACGGGAATGACCCCAACACCAGTGGAAAAAAAGCCCTGGCCTCCTACCAAGATGAGTAGAGCCCTGCTTACTGTCCACCGGCTCTTGTCCTGCCATCTAGTGGGGTGTCTCCGTATGTCACAGGCACCCAAATAAGCAGAAAGTCTTACATCTGGAGGACAAACACAGAGATCTAGCAGGGGAAAGTCTTCGTTGAGTCTTCTCTATGGGGATCACTACGTTAACTGAGGATACAGTTCAGCTCAACGTCTTCGGGGAGAAAAATTAGGCAGCCTTGGAAAAAAGCTGTTCAACTTTAGAGGGATGTCTATAGATAGAAGTTGTAACCTTGGCTCCAGTTGCTGTAAAACCAGCTGTGGTGTGAGACGGAGCCACGAGCGGCCTCGCTGGGACCCTCTCCCGCCACGGCTCCGCAGCTGTGTCTGTGCTCGGGCCCTTCCCTCACTCCCCGCCTGCGTTATGCTGCAGCCATGCTGTGCCTGGCCCTGGGTCTCGCTCATCCCAGCTCTGGCTTGACTTCGGACCTTGGTCCCACTCCGCTGGCCTCGCTGGGGCACCATGGGGCTGAGCCCTTGCTGGGGACGACACTGGCCCTGCCTGCCTCGCCACCACCCACGCTCCCAGCTCCCCTTCCCTTACGTAGCAGGCCCTGCTGCTCCGTGAGAAATCAGATCCAGCTCGCTTAACAAAGGGATCTAGTGGTGAGCCATCTCTGCTGTGGAGGTTAAATAGGATAAATTCTGCCCACATTCTTTCCAAAGCAATTGAACCAGCCAGGTGTGCACTGATTTTTTTTTTTTTTTTTTTNTTTTTTTTTTAGTTATAAATCGTCCACTCTACAGATTAAGCAGAGTCCCGGCTAGCACAAGTAGTGAAATCCCTGCTCACCTTTCCCTTAGGTTTGGCATGCAGCCCTTTCTGCAGCATATCTCTAATCTGAGTCAAACGACTGCACCACATTGTATTAAAATAGGACTAAAGTAGGGACTCCTACCTGGATTAAAGCTCTGGGCACTGAGGAACCTGAATGCTTCTCCCTGTGCATACAAGTGATTTCCATGCAGACCCACCTTGCCATGCAGGACAACAAACACACTCCTCTCTGACAACATCCCTTTTCCAAACCCTTTTGTCCATTCTGAACAGGGATACGAGGATGTTATTTTTATCCCAGTTGTGCAAACAGTCTAAACAGGTGTCAATGACAGCACATAGTTCATCTAGGAATCACTGGGTGACAGAGAATGGGACTAGAAAGGACCTAGAAGCAGTCTGTCCCTCTGCTGTGGGGCAGGATCAGCTATTATCTGTGTCATTCATGGTGGATCTAACATGCTTTCTGATCTCATCTGAGCAGGTTTCTAGCCTATTCTCAAAAACCGGCAGGGACAGAGAACTAGGTAGACAGCCTATTCCTTGCTTCTCTATTGACAGCACTGGAAAGCATTTCCAATGCCTAATCTAAAACTCCCTTGCCGCAAAATAAACCAACTCACATTCCTTCAACTCATTCCCACTGCTCTTCTGAACCTTTGCCAATTAGTCCATACCTTTTCCAAAGTGCGTTGCTAAAGCTGGAGTCAGTCCTCCAGGAGGTATTCGCAGCTCTGAACAGAGCTCAGCCCCTCACATCTTTAAGACAGCAGAAGTTTCTTACACGTAACATCACCACTTACATATTCCAATATGGCATGGGCTTTTCTGAAAACAGGTAAGACAGACGATACTAGGAAAAAATTCTTAACCAAAAGGGTTGCCAAGCATTAGAACAGGCTGACCAGGGAAGTGGTGGAGTCACCATCCCTGGAGGTATTTAAAAGGTGTGTAGACATGGCACTTAGGGACATGGCTTAGTGGTGGACTTGGCAGTGTTGGGTTAACGGTTGGACTCGATGATCTTAAAGGTCTCTTCCAACCTAAACGGTTGTATGATTCTGGTTCAGCTTTGGATCTGCCAGTGCCCCAGATCTTTTCTGCAGAACTGCTGCCCAGTTCTCTGTCCTGTGTCTGTAGCTGATCATTTCTCTGCACTCAAGAGCGTGACATCAGGACAGCCATATGGAGTGCAGCATCAGCTCAGCGTCGCCTGGCATTTGCCAGCAGCGGAAGCCGAGGGAAGAGCGGAGGACCAGGGCCAGTACAAGGCAGCACTTCCCCCATACACCCTCTCAAGCCTCTAGCAGTGTGTGGCTCAGAGCTTGCCTGAACCTCGTGTTGCATCTTTGTGTTTAAAAGCCTTCGACAGATTTTCCTTTAGTAAATTTGTTTGACTGCTCATTGACCTACTGGCCTTGTCCAAGTGCGCTCTATCGATTCAGGCTGTTTGTCCAATGTGTCAAGATCATTTTTTAATTCTAATCTCAATCTCCAATACACTTGTGGTCCTTCCCAACCTAATGTTGTCTGCAACTTTAATGAATGCACCCTCTATTCCAGCACTCAGAACTTTAGTGAAACACTGAACAGTAGCAGACCCAAGACAGGAGCGGGCCTTGCTGCCATAGTTCTTTTAGTCACAGGAATGCTCATAAGGTTACCAAATCTAAAATGTGGCTGCAGCTTTGGGCAGCACCTTGCTTCAAAGTTCTTATCTTGGCAATTCCAATCCTGTTTTTCCTGAAAATGCACTAGTTACAGCGAGCCTGTCACCCTCACACATCCCCACTGGCAGGGTTTTAGGTAAGCTCAACGGGTGCATGTCAATGTCACCGATAAAAAGGCTTTTTGTTGCTGTGCAGTGACCTCTCTGTCTGTTTGAAGAAGTGCAGCCAGCCATCAAGGAAAAGAGAGCTGTGGGTGTACAGCCAAGGAAGATGCAGAGGATTTTCAGGGACCCAGCTGCAACAGAAAGAACTGTAAATACTGTAAACGTCAGGGTAACACCACCTACATTTCTTCTGAGCGCAGGAGAGGTTGTTGCTGAACGGAATACCTTTCTTGTAGTCTAGAAAGTGATGTCTTTGTCTGGGATATCTTCATCTATCTAACCCAGTCTGAGATATTCTATTATTTGTGAATAGATCAGACCCGGTAAGCTACACTGATGATCAAAGCTCAACTCCTTCAAGCAGCAATCTTGGGATCTGGGATTCTGGCTTAGTACACTGCCAACGTAATCTAAATTACGAATTTTGGCTCGAGATCCAAAAGGCTCCAAGGATTGCTAGGGCCTGAAAGGCTGGCTATATTGCATAACCTAAACACACCTGAAAGAGTCAAACTGATGGCCCGGTTTTCTGAGGTCAGTTCGCAATTAATAAGAAGGTTTAGCACCTAGAGATCAAGTCTTTCTCACCCTGAAACTGCCTGGGGAAAGAACATGAACAAAACCAGTTAGAGCCGCAGTTTCCATCTGGGTGGGTGGAATGAGGGGCTACAAAGTCGCAGCTCCCTTTTCAGTCCTAAATTCCAGCCAGATTTGTGAAGACACAAGCTGATCACAGGCTTGTCATGCACCCTCCCTCCCAGTGCAAGAGCCTTCATGCCAGGAGACGCGCTGGGGAAGGGGGCACTGGGCACAGACCGCCCTGGCAGGCCTCTCTGCAATGCCAGGTCTTGCTCAGTCATTTAGCCTTTGATTTTCCAGTTTCCCTCTACCAGGATATATATATATATTTTTAGGACGCTCTGCCCCGGATCCAGCAAATGATGTAAAATATCACCACTACTATGTGGCTTTCACAGCCTTTTACAAAGGTTAGAAGAACGCATCAGTGCCATCCCTTACCTCAGAGCCCAGTCTCCCCTCTCCTCCTCCAGCCTCACCTCCCATTAATTTCCACCGATTGCACCTGGCAGGATACTTAGCTGCAGGCAGGATCTCCTCCCTTTTCATTCAACTCAATGGGAGCTGCCAGGATGGGCTGAAACCGTGCTGTTTACTTAGAGGGAGAATGGCAAAGTATCAGCCATCATCTGCCATTTTAATCCAAGACACAAATAATCAGTTGAGCACAGTCCTATCCAAATGCTGGTATTCGATGGAAGTGAGTAACGCTGCAATAATTCACGACTAGCTGAGATGTATGTTCCATGAGAAAAGCTTCTTGTGAGGCTCTGCAGACACCTGCCTAGAAAATCCTCCTCAAATGATATTAAAAGCTTAATCTATAAAAACACAGGACTTCCATCAGTCCTTGGGGATTTACACATCTCCAAAGATGAGGTACACTGTCAGGAAAACCTGTCACATCATTTTTAGCTGTCAGTCGGCACCTAAAAAGACCCTGCTGCAGAGGGACCACCTTTTAACCTACCACTCTGGAATGTATTAACAAAATACCTATTCTCGCTGGATGTGAGAGGTGCTTGAAGGGGCTGCCTGCACAGAAAGCAGGTGAGGAACACCAAGGTTTTCTTCAAACGATGCTGGTTTCTGTGGGGGAAAAAAAAAAAAAAAAGGCATTTTCTAATCTAGTTCATCACAAAGTATCAGTGCATGACAGAACTATCTGTTTATACGGCATCACAGGAAATTTTCAGCACTGGTACCTCGGTAAAGTGCTTCTTGCAAAGCCTACACCAATTAAAATATCCCTAACTTAGTCCTGGGAATTATTCAGGGTTGTCTGAGTTTAAATCAGTTTTAAAAGCAACTCAAGTTACATGGATGCAAAACCTGGTCATGTCAACACTCCTAGTCTCATTTAAAGCTTTTTCAACTTGATATTGATTTAGCTTAACTCCACATCAAACTGGTGTTCACACAGGAACCTTGACCTATTTAACTGATGCATTTTTAAATAATATCTCCCATTTCACAGGTGCAACACTGAATATAGACCTACAGGCAAAGCAACCTGAAGGTCCACCTACCTTAGCAGTTGTGCCAAAGGGATTCTACCCTGGCTCCAGTAAATTGAGTCAACCGCTGAATTTGTAAGAGGTTTCAATACCACTACAGAAATTTTCATTTTTCTAGAACAAACTCTTCAAAATAAAACCAAATTGAAGCACACCTACTAACTGGATGTTTTTAGCTGCATATTACACTACAGAGAAGGAGCCAAATGTTCCCCTGTCACTCAACCCACTGCTAAAGATGTAAGTTGCTCTTTTTCTACTGTGGTTTGTAAAAAGAGGGGCTATCTTTTATCAGGCCAGCTGCCACTGAGGAAAAAAAAAAGATAAACTGTTGGGCAGAAGCCCCTTCTTCAGGTCTGAAACAGTCTTGAAGGTGAAAACCAGCAGAGAACGACTTATAAATGTAATTGGATTACGTAGGCAGCTAGACCATCCATAAAAAAAAAGGGCACGGGTATCTGGAGCAAAGGAAGGGATAGCAGGGGAGGAGGAGATAAAACGCAAGCTTCTCTGGCGCACACAAAGCAAGCAATGAGTAATTTACTGCTTGAGGAGGGTGAGGGACAGGGAATTGTACCCTCTGCCCTGGTGTCTCTGTCAAGTCTAGGATCATTAGCAGCATTAAGCATTTTAGGTCCCATGATGTCCTTTGAAGGTATTTTGTCAATGTCCCCTAAGAATCAGGGTTCAAGGGAGGTCTGCATTTATTTCAACTGTGACAGGCTGCTGCAGAGAAGTACGTGTAAGGGGGAAAAAAGAGGCCTAGGTATTACTGTCCTTCTGCCTTTCATCTGGACCCTGACTGCTGGGCTTTATCTCACTTATCTGTGGAAAAATAGGAAAGATATACCTGCCCCAACCAGTCCTTTCACAAGTGCAGAAGTGGTGCCTCTGAACATACCGAACTCGACTTGTCAGAGGGAGTGGTAACAGGAAGAGTCTAACAGCTTCTTAATTATTTGTCCATTAAAAAACCAGCATGTATTTAGAGAAGGCACAGCGCTCAGGACAGTGAATACGCGTCACGGCCCTTACAAGGTGTCAGGAGCTCCTCAGCAGCGAGTGAGCAGGGCCCACCTTGCAGCCGTCATTACAGACGATGGAGATCATAGCGAGACACCTTGCAGGTGAGAAGGCAGCAGCCGCAGGCGGCCAGGACAGCCGACACACGCTGTTGTCAGGCTGTCAACGGAGCGAGCACAGCAAAGTACCACAGTGCTGGGAGATACGCAGCAACAGCGCTTCCTCGAGACGTCGGGGAAAGGCTGGGAGCGTTTCTCCTCAAAAAAAAAAACCAAACCCAAACCCTCAGAGCTGGAGTAAAGATTGATGGCCAGGTCAGTGAAAAATAAATAAATAAAATCCGCGAGAGGAAGAAGGCGACGGCCACACCGGTCAACCCACAGCGAAGCCCATCTAAGCCACAGACACCTCCTCACCCCCCCTACCCTCGCCTGAGGGTAAAGAGGACCCGGAATGTTGGACGGCGTTTTCCCGCCTCCTCCGGTTCCCCTCAGCGCAACGGATTCGCGCGGCGCCCCCGCGCGGCCGTTGGGCGGGAAGGCGGTTGGTGGCGGACGCCACCAACC
>VYZV01041696.1:43574-84842 GCA_013401275.1 Pandion haliaetus
AAAAAAAAAAAAAAAAAAAAAAGGCACTTTCTCCTGGTAATAGCTCATTAAATGTCTCAGTACCATGTTTCTCTGAAGTTTTTTGTAGGAGAGAACATGAATCCAGATGGTATGGTGGCTCTTCTGGATTTCCGTGAGGATGGTGTGACCCCGTATATGATTTTCTTTAAGGACGGCTTAGAAATCGAGAAATGTGTAAGTACTGACCTGAATTGGATGAATGTGCCCAACTACATGATTAGCTCTTTCAATGCATCGCTTGTTCTGTCGTATCCCTCTTAAAGTTGAACAGTAGCTGCCAGTTTCAAAACTTAAAGTTCACGTAAGTACGGCCTAATTGCTGCTTCGTGTTACATAAAGTGGCTGAAGCTTCCCTTATATACTAGTCAAAGGGGACGTAGTTTTGCTGCGGTGATTCATGGTGACTTAATGGCTGAGAAATGCAGGAAGAATTGCCTTGGGGAGTTGTGTGTAATCGGTAATGGTTTTAAACTAGTAGATTAAAGACAGTGTCCTCTGAAATGGAGCACTTCTGCTCTGGATCCCTCTTGTGGGGGCTAATTCTGAAGTACCTTCCATGGTTGCGTTCCATCTTCTTTCACTTAATGTGATGCCCTTACTTTGTTATGTGAGAACTGTCTGTTTAAATACTGCCCTAAATTTGGGAACACAGTAATGGTTGAGTACTTAAACTTACTCTATCTGGAATCCCCAACTGCCTGAGCTCAGACTGCTCCTGTGGTCTGCTTTATCTTTAACTACTCTCTGTTGGAATGTGGTTGCAATGAAACAATATTTGGACTCCCAACACTTGCATTTTTTGGCTTACTCGGGGAGCCATGGAATTCGCTGCAGACTACCAGTGTGGGATCACAGATTGCTTTGCCCAGTCATTGTAGACTTTCGAAGCCTGTTTATAGCCAGCTAAATTTATCTGCGAAGCCTCTTGCAGGCTTTCTGGTATGCAAGTCATGTAAAGATGAACCAACTTCTAGAGTGGAGCAGTGGCCCAACTAAAGGAATACTTTTATTGGCCAAAACAGACACACCACCTCCTGCATGTCCTGGGCCCTAGAACAGGTGGTCACCTGGAAGGTGTCTCCTCGGAGCAGAAGCTTGTGTGCATCTGTCTCCTACTTGGACAGACCTTGTGGATGTGTAACTCCATTTGCTTCAAGATGGAGTAAAAAAATAGTAGCAGGGTGTTCCAGCCGGCAAAAAACCTGTTCCAGCTTCTTGGTACAGCTCTTGCAAGAGATGGCGCGTACGTTTTAAGTTTTAGTACTTGTTTAGGACGTGCTCTTAGTTGAGAGGAAATCTGGAACTTGGTGTGTCAAGCAAAAAGGGTGTGAATGAGTATCTTGCCTGGCTGGCTCAGCAGCTGATGCCAGTTGCTCTGTATGATGGTAAAAAATGATCAGCATCCTCTGATAGACCATGAGCACTTCTGTTGCTCTCTGGTTTGCACTAAGATGCAAAAATAACTTCCTTGCGCTTTCTGCCTGCCTGACTGTGGCAGCTCAGATTGAATTAGGGAATACACAAATAAGTTTCAGAAACTTAGCGTGACTGTCATGACCTCGAACTAACACTTGCTACTCTTGTTGCAGTAACAAATCAAACAGTATGGTTTTGGATCACTTGTCTTCATAGCTGGCTGCTGTTTCTTCTTCATCGGCACAACACCAGGAATCGGCAAAGCCTAACAACTGGACTGATGTCATCTTGAGCTTTATTCACTTATTTTGACCCTGATTTGGAGTGGAGGCATTGTTTTAAAAAAAGAAAAAACCAAACATCTGTCATGTAGGTTGTCTAAAATAAAACTCATTTAAACCCATTCTAGGTGATGCCTTTTGGTCTAGTGTGTTTCTTAGGGTGACTTGCAGGAGAGGTTGCAGCAAGGTGTTTGTCCAAGGAACTGGTACTGTGACTAGTGTAGCCTGGTCCTAGCGCACCACAACTTGACTGTCTCCAGACAGACTTCACGCAGTTTCTACCTTTGGCATTGGAGTGCAAGAGCAGGCTGAGGTCAATAAGGCAAAGCCCAAGAAATGTCATCGTAATGGAGTGGACCACCTTCATCCTTCCTGCTTGCGCGGAGACTTACCTGGAAGAGATACCAAAATTAATCAAAAAAAAAAAAAAAAAAACCCCAAACCAAACCCAGAATGGAATATGTGCTATTCAAGCTGAGCTTCTTTGTCAGACAAGGATACTTGAGTCTGTCCTCAGCTGTAGTATGACTTCAGGATCAAGGTAGGAGGATGGATGGAGCAGGAGTCTAACACCAGCACTCTCTCTGAACCCAGGTACTGGGAACATCGTGGGCAGAGGGTGACACTACTAGGTTTTTCAACACAGGCGGGCTGCGGTACTAGCTCCTTTGTATTTGACAGCTATTTAGTAGCAGACTAACTAGAACTCGGTCAAGCTGCAGGATTTGGGGGTTTTCTGTACGTGATTTCTTGGGGAGAGAAGTGTCAGAATGGCCTAGCCCTGTCCTAGGCTTACCACAAGGCAGGTGTGTGTCTGGGCTTGAGCCTTACCTGAGCCTTTGTAACTTAAATGTTCCTGCTGTGTTGCTTGTCAGGAAATGCATCCGTTTGACAGACCTGGAGCAAAAGGCCGTTGCTTCTCTGGTTCTTGCTGAGATGCAACAGTAACGGGTTCCTTGCGCTTTCTACCTGTCCGACCTCGTGGCAGTCTGGATTGAATAGAGGAACACAAAACGCCTTCACAGAGCCCCAGCTGGGGCCAAGGGGGTTTATGTCACTGCTGACAACACGGTGGTGTGGGCCCGACCAGGGATGTTGCCTTGGGCTGCAAATCATTAACTCTTCTTGCTGCAGTGATGGCAGAGGTACAGGAGGTTAAGCTGCCTGAAAGGTGAGGGCATGACCCGCTCACCAGCTGCTGATCCGGGAGGCCTCGGGCCTTCACGTGAGAGTTTTGCCATTTTTGCCGTCTTGTGTCGGTTTGTGGCCCCTGGTGCCGGAGGGCTGAGGTGGAGGTAGGTTTCTGCAGGGCTGAGAGAGATGCGGCAGCAGGCTGGGAGGAGAGAGAGAGTGTCTGCGGAGGTGGAGCATGCCCTAGTTATCTCGGAGGTTCCCGTCTCGTTTAAACACACCTTATTTTAGTTCTATGGGAACTTCATTTATGCAGCCTTTTTTTTTTTGTTTTGTTTTCTTCCTAGCTTTCCCAAGAAAGGGTCTTGGGCCAGCTGTGCTTCTGGCTGAGGTACAGTTTTGGTGTAATCTGAGCAATGTAAATCAATGCTCCTCTGCCTTCAGCCAGCAGGGCTGAAAGGCAGGGAGGCAGGTTCAAAGCCTAAATAAAGTCCCTGTGAGGCAACCCTGGCTTTCCTTGTAAAGGATTTGTTTAATGGGGCCGGGCGAGGATGCTTTCTTACCCTTCCTCTTGCATCTCTGTTAAAAAGTGGGAGCCTTAAAGGAAGGGGAGAGTAAGCGCTCGCTTAGCTTGAGACTTGCTTCTCAGTGGAGTAAGGTTAGTGTGGGCAGGGCGGTGCTTGCGTGGCCATGCAGCCCCTGATCTGGCTGTGCGGCCCCTAATACCCCTGGTTCCCACTTCCAGTGTCTCAAAAGTGTTCCAAACTGAGCGGAGCTGGTATGTGGGAGTGAAAACGCCTGGCTGCTTGGCTAGTTACGCTGAGGCTGGGAACCCTGGGCGCAAGCCTGGAGCAGAGTGCTGCGTGGCAGCTGCGTACAAATGGTGAGGTGCTGCTTTGAAAAGCAGGTGCTTCAAAGCACGATGAGCACAGCCTTGCTGTTGGGTTGAATGGCTTATGGCAAATTGCATGCTGTCCTGTCCGTACTCCAGGCTAATTGGGATATTTAATTGGTGCGTGCGAACATGCCTAACTAGTGGGTTACGTGCTCCTAGCCGTCTCGTATGCTTTTGCTGCACGGTGGAGCCTCTGATGGGAAGTCTCCCCTCTGCCTGTTGTAGGAAAGCGTCAGTTCAAAGGCTCCTGATGCAGGATTTTGTTCTGTTCGTCTCTCCAGCCAGCTGCAAGAGAAGGGGTTTTGCTGCTGGCTGCCGTGCTTCCCAAAAATGTATTGCTGCCTTCAGTTTCTCAGAGAAAAGGGCAAGTCTTGCTGCTCTCTGGTGTCCAGGCACCAGAGAGGAGAGGTTAAACTCCACTTGATGGCAGGGAAGGACTGTGGCAGTGACAAGCAGCAGTCTCAGCCGTGTTGCTGTGGTAGCTGCCTGCAGTGGAGGCAGGGTGAGGGAAAGTTAGGATCCAGCTCCTTGCCTTGGCAGTTGCCACATGCTGTTAAGTGGGAGGCCGGTGGCTGGTAAATGGACTTGTCAACAGTCCGTGATGCAACTCTGAGTTGGAAATGAAGTCAGAGTACCTCCTCGTAACCAAATTCTTCCTCTTCTGGCCCCTCTGCATTTCAGGCAGCTGTTTTCTGGGGCTGCAAAGCTGAAGTGATTTGAGAAGGCAAGGCTTTATACTACTGTAATGCTACAGCTTTGGAGTTACTAAATTGATAAAAATCCCCCATCGTAACAAATTACCCTGGTGCTGCTTAAACACAGCCTGAACTGAAGGACAGTTTTAAAAACCTCTCCCCATCTTGTTTTAAAATGTGCTTATCAGGCTTGTATCTTGCATTCCTAGGAAGACATTTTCTGTGGCTGGAAGGGCTGTGGAGCTGGGAAGGATCCAAACAGCTTTTCCTCCCGAGCCTCACGGGGTGGGTTAAGCAGCTGGGTAGAAACCTTTCTTCTGCCAGCTCCGGTCTCAGCCCCCCATGGGGCCAGGAGGCTGCTCCTGCACCGGCCATGAGCCGGCTGCTGGCAGGGGAAGGAAGCTGATTGCTTATAAAGAGGGGGGGGAAAAAACCTCCTCCCTTCTTAGTTTCTTACTTTTGTGGTTAAGGGAGTGACGTCTTGGGGCTGGAGGAAGCAGTTACTGCACTGGGCACGTGGCCCACAGTCCCCTTGGCCTTCCACCATCCCACCCCACTGCTCCCCCTCTTCGTCTCACCGTTTGCTGCCCCAGATGGGTCTTGCCCCATCCACAAATCCGCTCATATTGCCTTCTCAAAGCATCTGCAGGGTTTCCAGTCCACAGCCCGGGTGCACGGGTTCAGCCAAGTGCTGGCAAAAAAATCCCACCTCCCAACGGCCGGTGATATCCGAATGCTGCTGCAGCAGCTCACTGCTCCTTGGCTGCCTGTCCTGAGGAGAAAGGGTGCAGGCCTGGGGATGTTCATGCAGGGGAGGGAACATGGGTTGTGCTGGGAGAGGTGCTGGTGGGACAAGGGAGAGCTGGATACCCCCATTGCCCCCTCTTGGGTACCCAGCTGAGCCAGCCCAGCTCCATCCCTTGGCTTTGCCCACTCAGCGGGGGCAGGGAGGGGATGCCAGAGCAAAAGGAAAACTAATGGATGTAGGGAACAGAGTTGGATTTGTTCTGGTTTGTTTGGGTTTGGTTTTTTTTTTCCACTTGGTTTAGCTCAAGGCCAGGAGGGATTTACCGTAAGCTTAGGACATGGTTGTTGTCAGAGAAGTAAAATTAGATCATTTTTTCAAATAAGATGTAGAAGAAAAAAATAAAAGCTGCAACTTGCTTCCTTCCCGTAGCAAGTCTCTGACTGTTGAGCTGGCTCAGGCTGGCCTGCTGCAGTCCTGGCAGTGTTTTCAGTGACAGCTGTCTAGGGAGGATGTTTTTATTAAACAATAGTCTCTGCATCAAGATACCTCTGCTTTCTTGCATGCTGCTGCTGGCTTGGAGCAGGTGAGATGCCTCTCTGCTCCCATGGGCCTCCTGCTGCACTTCAGCTCTGCAGCCGTTTCCCCGGGATGAGGCTGCCGCCGTAAACTGCGATGTTTCACCCTGCACCAGCCAGCAAGTAAATCTCCATGTCAGCACTAGCCCACAGCAGGAGAGCAGCAGTTAAACACCGTGTTCATTTAGCTTGGAGATAAATGTTTTGGTAGGAGGGAAAAAAAAACCCAAACCAAACAACCCAACAAACTAGCCAAGCCTGAAAGTCTTTGCTATAAACAACCCAAAATCCATTGCCAGGAGCGCAGCTGTGCTGATTTGTGGTCCCTGGGCCTTGGCTGCCTTTTGGTTGAAGCTGCAGCTGGAAACTGTTGTGCAAAGGTCACGGCCAAGTGGCTGTGGCCGGGGCTAGGGGAAGCTTTTTTTGGGTGCCAGCAAGTGCTGGTGACCCTGGAAGTGTGTTCTGCAGGAGGAGGATGTTGAGGATGTGTGTAGCTGCTGGGTGTTTTTGAGCCATTAGAGCTGCATTCATCACCTTCCACTTCTGGCAAAAAGGAGCCAAACGCCCTAGGAGGCCTCTTTAGACTATTTTGGTGTGCGATACCAACCTCACCAATGATGCAGCAGCTTAATGCGGTGGGAAAAATGCTAAGCAATCATTTCTCTGCAGCCCTCTGGATATCCTGGGAGCAAACAGCTGGGCTTCACCTCCCTGTCTGACCAGCAGCGGTGGGAGGAAGCACTGCTGGCATCTTGGAGAGCAGCCCCATTCCCTCCCATCCTCAGCAAGGCGCAGGCATGCTGGCAGCCCTGCCAAAGCAATGCAGCTAGTTTGTTTGGGTTTTTTTTTTATAGGGAATGTCTGAAAAATTAGATGTCCAGAATGGATTTAAGCATTAGCTTCCCAAATTCTTTGTAATGGGAAAAGGCCATGTAAAGCTGGATGCTCCCTCCCTGCTTGCTGTGGATGCTCAGCTAGCAAAACCCCGCTGCTGCTACTCAAATAGTTCAAGGGCTGAGGTTCATCTCTTCTACCTACAGCTGTGTCTGCACCTGAGCTGGCACCCTCGGCCCCTCCAGTTCAGGCAGCGAGGGATGATTTCTTTGCTTCCTGCAGCTGTGTGGTTGCTGTGGGCTGCAGCCATAGAAGTGCCTGCAGCTGCTGGTGCTTGGTCAAGCTGCCCACGAGAAAGTGGTTAAAGGGGTCGGTGCAGCCCTTCACCCATCAGCTTTGGCTGCTGCGGCCCAGCAATCACCTCCTGGCAGTACGTGCTGTTTGGTTCACCTGTCGTGGTGGAGCTAAAAGTGCTTTGACCCCCATAAACCCACTTGATTTTTAAGCTGAATGGGCAAGACAGCAGCTGCCCACAAGTAGAAGGGGTTTGTGTTCACGGTCAGCTCGCTCACTGTGGGCCAGGCAGCTTTGGGAAGGAGGTGCAGGAGGAAAATCTTGTGGCTGGGGGTGCTTGGGCTGGCGGACCCCACACAGATGCAGCCTCTCCTGTTGCTGGAGCGTAAATAGTCTCTTCCCAGGGCTGGGCTTGGCTGGGTAGTAGAGGGAGGCCTTTCAGGAATCCATGCTGGGTTTTGTGAGCCTCTCTGGAAGAAAAAGAAAGACCTTGAATTAGATGTGTGAAGCCCAGGGAGGGTTGGTTGTGTTTCCCTCCCCCGGTGCTCTCAGCCCTCCCACCACAGACTGGTGGGGGCAGCTGGGATGGGTGCAGGCACAGGCCCAGGTGGCTGAGGAAGGACTCTCTCCATCATTTCCTTCATGGCTTTTAATCAAGCCTTTGCCTGTTCCTCTGGTGCTTGGTACTTGGTTATCTGTCTGAAAGCCTTCCCTGCCTCCTGGAGGAGCTCAGGTCCCCACGGAAATCCCACTCTCAAGAACGAGCTCCAGAGGTAAAACTAGTTAATGGAGTAGAGGGGAAAATAAACAGTTGGTCTCCTGCTTTCAAGATTGAAACCCAACTACTGTAGCTTCTCTCTTCTATTTATTTGCCTGTAGTTGCAAACATACTGGCTGCAAAAGCCCAAACCCCTCTGTAACACCGTCAGGGGCAGAAAGCCCCTCTCACGTGGCTGCACTTCTCCAAGGAATGCATTTTGGCTGAGGTACTCCTAAGACCAGTACCAGGCAGCTCCTTGCACTGAGGTTTGCTGAGCTGGGCAGGAGAACAGGGTGGCTGGAAGTTCAGCTGTTGGTGTTCGAATCTCACTCATGAGACAAGCCCTAGGTGTGGTTAGCTGAAGCGATGCTTAATGGCACCTGTGTTTATTGACCCCTCTGGTTTACTGGTGCCCCTTGTTTACCATCCGAAAGTATTTACCAATTCCTTATTCTAAAATGCAATGAACTGAAAAAATTTTTGATTTTGATGAGGGTTGAAGGTGGAAGAGTTTGACCTTCTTCAGCCAGACAAGAGGTGTGAACCTTGAGATGCCTGCTGCAGCACTGGGTGCTGAGCTCTTCTGGAAAGGACCTTTTTTGATCTTTCCTGTTGTTTGTCATCCTTGTGTGAATAATTAAAACACTCCCTGAGAAAGGCTGACCCCATAGCCTGGTAGCCACAGAGAGTCTTGGTTAGAAGAGCCAAGAAAGAGTTCTTCAGTCCTGCCACCAGTATGAGACATGGGGCAGGTTGTACCCAGCCACAGCTCTTTGAAAAGCTCAAGAAGCAAAGCTTCCAGGTGAGCCTGGAGCAATGGTCTGCTCCGACAGTGTGTTAGCGTGGAAAAATGATTTGTTAGGAGTCAGTAAATCCAGTGACTAATGAAAATGCCATCCTGGTGACAGGGACATGTGAACGTGGGTGGGCATAGCGACACACGCAGGAGGTTCGTTCAGCTGGAGCCAACTCCAAGCAGCTGGTGAAGGCGATACGTAGCTGACTCAAAGCACGGACGACATTTAGGGAGCATCCACTGGGGTCACAGCAGCTAGTGAGGTCCGGTCCCACTCCGAGCTCTGTGTCAAAGACGTGGTGTCAGCAACAGAGGCCTCATAGCCACGAAACTTTCTGCCAGCCCGCAGCCAATATTCACACTTGGTGCTTTCTGCTCCCATGCCTCTGGCAGTCCTGCCTGTCCTACCGGCAGCCTCCAGGCTGGCTGCAGGCAGCAGCGGAGGCAGGCAGATGTTTAGAGCTGTGAGCTGGCGGGGAGCGGAGCACGGCAGCGCTGGGATCAGCCTGTCCCATGCTGGGTTCAAATCCACCCCCGCTCTCCCACGTAGTAGTGGCAGTCTCCAGGAGCGCACCTTCTCACCCGCTCCCAGCCCATCGGTATGGGGATGTCTCATCGCTGCCGCCTTGCATCAGCTCAGGTCCGTGCCGGTACCGCCTGGGCTTACTGAGTGTGAAAGTTCTGATGACTCAAAGAACTGGTCATTCGGGAGAAGTAATGCTAGAGCGTAGACGTGCTTTTAATGGCATTTAGCACATTGATACTTCTGCTTGTGCCTCTGGGACCCACTTGTGGACCAATGTTTCGACCACTAATATTCAAGAACATCTGCACAAGCAGAGTTAAGCAGAGACGGCAGCACGTGGGAAGACCAGCAGGGAATCGGTGTTCATCACTGCTGAGAGTTCAGAGTTTAAATTAATCCACATGTGGGGGCCGGGGAATCAGACTTGAATGCCTACAAGCCTCCTCCTCCTCTCTTGGCAGATAGCAATCCTGCTAACAGCACTTGCCTAAGGTCCCCTTGCAGAATAAGCGGAGCAGAGCTGGAGAGTTTTTGCTGGTTATTACGTGCTGGATCCAAATGAGGTTGCCCCAAATGCTAAATCATTATCGCAGCCTCGCATGAAGTTCAACCAGGCTCAGTGCCTTCAGTTACTGCAGAAGGGAGAATACGGGGCCCACAGCAGTGCGTCCACCCTGCTGCGTCTGTCTGTAGGGCAGTTTGTGCTGCAAGACCCTGTGGCTTGGCTGCAGGCTGGATGATGACCTGCCAGCAGCACCCAACAGCTCCACCTCCACCGGTACCTCGTGCTCCCACCAAGCAGGAGCCAGCAGAGTCCTTGAATGCACGGCACAGGTCCTGGTGTTGGCACAGGAGAGCATCTTTCATCCTCTAGGTCAGCCTCTGTGGGCTCATTGTGCCCTTTTCTCAGGCCACATGGATTTTTGTGGCCGCTTTTGGGGCTAAAATTCCAGTTGCACCCTAACAAGCTAGAAAGCCTTCAAAATCATGCAGGAAGCAGACAAAAAAAGTGCTTCACGAGCTGCCTGGCTTCTGGACTGTCCACTGGGTATCTCCTCTTAGTTCATCGTGGCATAGCGTTTCTTAATTCCATTTTTTGAAATGGAGTTTCCTCCCTGTCCCGTTCCCCATTTTACCTTAGAAACTGGTGCTGCTCCAGAGAAGGCTGAAAATGAACCAGGGCACCTTGGCTTTCCTCAAACTTTCTGTTGCTCATTGGTTGAAAACACCACTGCTCATTTATTTCTGGCGCTCTCCATGTTTTAATGATGCCCATGAAGATAATTTTTTTGTAAAAAACATAAAGCCCAGAAAAAAAATGGTGTGCTCGGTACACTTTGCATTGCCCCTAAGGGGAGCCTATTTACCCTGTCCAAAGGCACTCTGCAGATCAATAACATACCTACTTAGATCTTCTGGCATTTCATGCTGACTGATTATGTCCCTCTCAAGTGAAGACAAATTGGGAAGCAGTATACTCATGTGAAAACCAAAAATACAAGCAGATCCAAAATACCTGCTGGGGATCCCACTAAAGGTAACATTTTCCCTCTGAAATGGCACAGTCAGTTTTCCTTGTGGCACTGAATCACAACACTGCTAAGTCCAGATTGCACGGCATTCTCCTGCACGGTTTGAGAAGACCACGTGAGGAGCAACACAAGGGAGAAGCTGACCTAGACCTTCTAGGTACCTCAGCTGCTCAAACAGGACACGAATGCAGCAGAGGAGTCCAGCTCACGAAAAGCAAGAGTTCTCGTCCTACGCACTTATGAATGCAAGTCTCCGGAGGACTCGAACAGCACGAGGAGGACAGCAATGTGTGCAGGCTCTGGCTATTGCTGGGGAGCACATAATGTACCGTAGCAAGACACGAAGGCTGACTTCCTCTCAGCATCCTCAGATATCTCCTGCAGCTGTCAGCAAGCTGGGTCCCGCTTGCAAAGCCCGAGGAGACGGGAGTCAATGGTGATATTTATGAAAGCGCACACACATCCCTGGAACGTGATTTGCTTTTCAAAGAGCCTCAGTAGTCCACCTCCTAGGAACTGGACACTTTATGCCATGGAAAGCTGAGCACCAGCAGGAAGTGTAATCTCTAGCAAGATACTTACACAATTCTAGAAAAAAATGAATTGAGCATAATTAAAATGTGTGACTTGCGCATAAGGGGTCAGAGTTGTTTTACAAACCTCCGAAGGCATTTGACCCCCCTCCAAACCTTTCATTGCTTCCAAGTGGACCAATAATGGGATGTTTGCTTTTCGCGCAGACCAATTATTTGATTAGTATGTGCAGAAGTGATGCACACATCTGAAGGACCTGAGGGAATGTGAAAGTTGGGCTATAAAATCTCACCTTCTGCCTCATTTGCAGGTATACTTTTTTCCACTCTGTTTTCTTTGGTTTTTTTTTTTAACATAAAAAGCTTTGAGAATATAATTAAATAGTGCTGTCCCATCTCCCTCCCTGCTCCCCGGCACAAAGGATGCTGAATAGACAACCCTTGCAATGTGCATTTCAAAAATGGGGGAACAGAGACACGGATACATTAAGGAATCTTCCCCAGAATGCATGGAAACCCAATGGCAAAGCCAGCAATAAAAACGGTTTGCAAAAAAACCTTCATACCTATGCTACCTAAATCACAACGTGTGTTCAGTCAATAATGTAGAACATTGTGTGGTAAAAATTAAAATAATGGCTTTATTGATATGCTTAAACATAAAACATAGGTAACATCATAAAAAAACAATCAAAAGATAAATCTATTCCTTTATGTACCTAATAGACAGACATTTCATTTTTTTTCTCAGTAATCACCTGGAGGGGATTGTCGTCTTCCCACTGACCTGTGTATCGATCAGCCTTCGCTTTAGGGGTTTTTTAACTGTCTTGATTTGTTCCCATGGAGCCTAAGGACTGTGATGAGCACCGTGGTTATGGCTGTTTTTCCTAAAGCCTGATCCCAAAAGAAGCATCATGTCCATTCCACCCAAACACTGCACAAAGTGTTGTGCATCTTTGCAGCCTTCCGGACAAAGCCCTGACAGATCCCAGCAGAAGTGAGGTTATTAACCCGGTTCAGCTGGAGTGCAAAACCACCAAGTTACCGGTTCCTCTAGGACACGTTTTCCTTCAGAGTCATCGAGGCTTGGAAAAGCCACAAAGCTATCAAGAAAAACTAAGATCAGAACTCAAAAGATTTCTAATAAAGATAAACCTAATACAAGTTTATTCTATAAATATTTTTTCCTGTCAAAAGACAAAACACTTAGAGAAACGTACAAGAAATATTCCTTGGGAAAAAAATGAAGCTACGGAAAACTACAAACTATCAGCTGCTTTGATTTAATTTGAACCTTGCAGAATTGCTCTGTGCTCAGTCCTGTCTGTAAACCCACCACGGTTCCCTCAGTGCAAGCACTCTAATTCTCTCTTTGTAAACGCTTTTGTTAATCACTCTTATCTTCTCCTTGGTAGTGCCGGTATTCTGGCTTCAGCTCCCATGTGTTTTTGTGGGTCCCCTTCACGTTGTAGATGCCTATTTCTCTTAGAATTTCCTTCAAGTATATCTGAAAGGAAACAAAAATTCAAATTATGCAGGCAGGCGATTGCCACAGTTCCTATACGATGTTGCGCGATCTGCTCAATCACATCTACTGGCTTCATAAAAATGACTTGGTGGACAGCAACGTTGGCTGATCGGCACCGGTTTGTGCCGGAACGACTCTGCGATAGACCCCAACCCCCAGGCACCAAGAGGTACGAGAGCAGCCCAGGTGTAGCGCCCGGCGCAAGCTCCAGGGATGCAGCAGGGAGCACCCAAGCCCCAGCGGCGACGGCTCCCAGGCAGTCCCTGCGCAGCCCTGCTGGGGTGCGGAGAGGCAGGTACTAGCTAGACAGATGCTCCACGGGCTGCCGCAACGGAGCTCCCAGCACCTCTGGGAAGGCGATGCTGAGGTTATCGTCGCACACATCTTCCTCCTGTTGGAATTTGTCCACCTAAGCTAAAAGGTCTTGGCTTTTTGTCTTGCTTGGGCTGGGATTATCTTGAAACTCCTTGCCTTATTTAGACCCCATCAAAGCCCCGATGGTTTTCATGCCGTTTTGCAAAGCTTTCAGCATTTTATCACGGCCTTGTTTTTAGAGGAGAGCTGAGTAGGTGCTACAGAATTTTCTAATACATTAAAATACTAAGGCTAGGAAGAGAAATTAAGAAAAACCAAGCAAAGCTATGATACCAGTGGTATAACCTTTGACACAAGACAGCTCACTAGTATCACCCTCCTTTACTCTTTATAATAAACACCAGGAATTTGTTTCCTTTCTTAAAGAGCCGTTTGCCTGCTTGTTTGTTTAAATATTAATCGGGACTGACTTGAGGGGATTGCCATGGCAACCACAGACCATGGTTTAAGAATCCCCACATTAAATTCATAATTGCTTTAGTTTGAGCAATTTAATCCTCTTTGAGTGCATATATTGAACTGGAGTTACTGGAACCCTTGTATTTTCTGTACCTACAGTTCCACTAAATGAAAATATCAACATACTCCAACTCATAAAAAAAGCAAATATTTGTTGATGACACAGGAAAAAAAGAAAGGCCGATCGCCTGGTTTTTTTCCTTACACTCTTCCCATTTTTTTGCTAAAAGGAAAAATTGGGAAATAAATAAAAAGTATCTTCTCAGTCAGTAAAAAGTCTCTTTTAGAGAAACCGATTGTTCCTCTCACCAAAAATTTACAAAGCAAAAAAATCCAGATCCCACACTAACAACAACACTTCAGTTGGACTCACATAGCAAAGCGGTTCTTAAAAACCTATCTCGAAGCAATGAGAGGTGTTTAAACGACCACTTTGTCCAACAAATAAGAAAGGTGCCTATAAACTGTGTATACAAACTAGTTTCTTGGGGTCTCGTCTTCGAGCAAAGCGGCTGCACGCGGGAGCTGTGCGCGGGGAGCAGGGGCTACATTTTGCACAGCGGGGATGGCTCTTCAGGCTTCGAGGGTGCCCGACGCAAACCCCAGCAGGTGGCAGCAGGAGATCAATATACATTTATCTCTTAACACACCTTTCCACATCGCATCTATTGCAGAGATGCTGTCGTTATTTGAGAGTCAGGTACCTAAGACAAACCTACTCACTACAACAGCAATTAGCGTGCAGACGGTTTTGTACGACAACGCTGCTGTTGTGCAATGCGTTTTTTAAAAGGTGATGAAAACAGGTGAAAAAGCGATTTCTACCTGCGTATGCGTAGATGTGTGTACCTGCATCTCCACTGCTTTGTTTGCACTCCTTGTGCATGCACGCATGGTAGCTCTCAGTAGTGTCACTGACGGGCACTTCGAAAGATGGCAGAGTGGGTGGAAAGAACACTCAGATTCAAGGTTAAATTCTGCTCTAGACCACACGGACAGATCAATGAGAATTGGAAAAAAAGAAAATAATCGCACCGAGTCCCGTGAAGTACATCTATGTGCGGTTCCTGCGCTGAGAGACCTCCTCTGCGTCTGGGAAGCCAGGTCACCAGGCGTGACAAAGCTGCAGGGCTCAGGCAGAACAAAACCCCTACGGCTGCATGCTCTGCAGCTCCCAGCGGCTCGCTGCTGCTTGGCAGCAGTATCTTTGGGTGACATTTTGCACGATGCGGTTCTCACCCCTTGCTACTTGCTCCCCAAACCACCCACCTAGTTAAATGAAGGTTACTTTTAATTTCAACTCGTTTTCTGGCCCAATTCCCCAGGCAGTTCTGCTTCTCTCTGGGCAAAACTTCCAACAGTTTTGATTCAACAGCATAACAAAATGAAACAAAACCAACCCGAACTGAATAGCGAGGTAACGTCTGGGCCACAAGTAAGGGCACTTCAAGCTGAGACCGTGAACTGCAGCAACTGAGGATTTGCAACATATTCCTATTTGCTGTCTCTGCTGCCGGAGGGAAACGAGCAGCAGTGGTTTTGGGGAGGGCAGCTGAGAGCATTAACCCCAAAAAATCACTCTGCGTGCACAAACAATGCTGAACTGTTGGAGCTTTTAGACGAGCACAAATCGGGGATAATCCTGCTGTACTCTACCGTATTTGAGTTCAGGTGGCTTGATGAGATGCGTTCAGGGGACTTTACGATTTTTCCTGCAGGATCAGTTCACCTTCCACAAACCAGGACCCTCCACCTAGGTCTGTGCTGTGCCAGGCTGGCCTATACATCTTGAAGCATACTACTCGGTCTGATACTATATCATCAGAAGAAATCTCCCACTTCCTCCAGTGATGCCAAATACTGCATTTTAGAGCCTGGTGAGGAGCCCACAATTTCTTCTCAGAAAGGGATTCAGTATGTTTATATACATATGAGTCTTAACACAGAAGCTAATCTGTAGGTAATCTGTTTGTACATTTAAGGCATCCTCTGCTCTGTTACACCTTCCCTCACGATTTTTTCCATAAAAAGTGAAATGTTATTATAGAATTATGGGATAAAAGTTTCTGAGAGGGGTTAAGTTCCAAGCTCTGAAAATCCTTCTGAAACTCTGAAGGAAGAAAAAACCCCACACTTAGGATACTTAAAGCTGAAATAAAAGAAAAAACTGCAAACAATCTACCCCATTTTGAAAAAATACAGTTCATATAAGACCACTGGTTTCATACTGGTTCCTTTCTTCACAAATACTTGATTGCTGACATAAAAAGCTTATTATGTTCTCAGCCATTAAGTCCAAATCTAGAAATACTGCAGTATTTTCAGGGAGCACTTGGTATTTATATCTGAGTAAGTGGCAAAAGGTTTGCCTACTACTGCAAATTGTTATTTTTCATTAAAAAGAAAAACAAATAAAACCAGGTTTCCCTAATATAACAGTAGTTTGCATTCAAAGTAGACTTGCTTTGTGATTTCACGATTGCAAAATAAAGAAGGCAGCAACTTCTCGTGTAACACACAACATGTTCTGTAGCATGGGTTTACTTTACGTTTACCATTACGTAAGAAAAATACCCTTCTTTATTTGTTACTTCACTAACAAAGATATTGATTCCCTGAGACATGTGTTTTAAATATTATTAGCCCATGATGTAAGCACCTAGAACTTCATTTTAATGGGAGCTGAGGAGACAGCAGCAGCAGCTTTTTTTCCTCACATCTAAAAATAACCTCAACGTTTAGAAATTCAGAAGGGAAATTACATACCCAGACAATCCTAGACACTATGACAGAAAATAAAGCAGTGAACACTCAGCAGAGATTAATTAGCAGCCAACCTCTGTACAGCACGGGGAAAGCATGCCTATTCACCTGTTGGCATTTTAGATTTTTTTCGTCAGGTATAGCTGCTCTGTGAACAGTAAAGTCACAGTGGGCATTAGGAACAGATAGTGATTTGCAGAAAAAAACCCAAAGTTGCACACCAGAGGTTGAAGTCTGCAGCACCAGCGATGCTCACACACGGAGCAAACATCGCCTGAGTGGCAGGAACCAAGGGAAAGTATTTTTAAATGGAAATGGATGCCGTTAGCAGCTCCCTACAGAAGTTTTTAATGGGAACCCAGATGGGAAATTAGGGTAGCTTTAGATGACAGATAGATGATGTACTGAAAGATAGTTTTGAATTTATTACCATACTGGCTATGCAGTGAATGAAGAAAGGCATCAGGAAGAGGATTTTGGTAATTTATTTTCTCAGGATACTCCGGTCTGAGGAAGCTGGATGGGCACCAACACCTACGGCGAAACCCCAGCTGGGAATGAACATGAAACCCCTAACTCTCGTGCACAGTTTGAAACTGAGACTGCAGAGCCCATTCAGGGGAAGAGGTTTAATGGTTTCATTAATCTCAGGAGCCCTATGGGACTTTTAGCCACCAGTAGAGACACTCAAATAAGAAACATAGGTGCAAAGATAAAGCCCAAATAACATGTGATATTGGGTCAAATTAGTCTACAATTTCCTTTTAACATACCTGGTTTACTACAACAGTTGAAAAAAAAAAAAAGGCTAGATTTGCTGAGATGAAAGTACACAGCACAGATCTACGACGCTACAGGCAGAATATATTGAGGGGCATATGATGACAGCAGAGGTATATAGACAGGCATAGAAATTCATCATAAATGTAACAGAAGTATTAGTGTGAGGTATTTTGCTCTATACATCTAATCTAATAACTAGCCTATACATCTAATCCTTAGGGCAGCGACTAAGACAAAAATTGGATTAATCTTGCCCAACTTTTGGTGCTTAATGAAGAAACTTGTGTCAGAAGCACAGCTTTTCCAGGCTCCTTTGAGCTGACAGAGAGAGACAGGTACATTCAAGAGGTAAATCACATCATAGGAGGAAGAAAAATTTTGTTCTCCCATGGCTTAAGTGGGAGTTGTAGGTGACTATTTCTAGCTGAAGTCATGCTAGACAGGATAAATCTTCACCTACTTACTTCAAAGTGACTGAGATAGTCACAGTCACACCTCTCTCTTACACCCCCAAAAAACCAACTTAAAATTTTCTTGCCACTCCCTCCCTATCTTCCTCCTATTCCTTCTTCCTCCTTAGCTCCCATGATGCACACACTTTCTCTGCCACAAAGATAAGGAGTTGACTCATTAGATGAACGGAACAGAGGACACAAATACATTATCCGACTAGTTTCTTCCAAGGTACTAGAACACCGTGAACCTACGTGTATTTGAATTGGGTAACATCTTTGTGCAGCTTCTTAACCAAACAGATTGTGCACCTTATACAGATCCACTTAATTCGAAATGTGAAGTGAGCAAAACTAGTAAGCATCTTCATTTTTTCCCCTCTTATAAAGGAATAATTTCTTCCATAGTCCAGCTGTCACTGTTCCTTCTTCTGCCTTAGCTCTAACAACTTTTGAAATTGTTGCTCCGTTTGGACTCAAACATAATTAAGTCCCTTTAAGTTTTCTGGAAACTGCAGCTGGGTTGAGGATAGATATTGAAGTCAGCAGTGAAAAACATCAGAAGCACCAAAGATACTTCACATGACATTGTTTACCCCTGCTCTGGCCTGCTCAGCTCAAGGAAAGCTTGAACAGGGGAAGAAGGGAAAGAACTGGAAAGTTAGGGTTCATAAATGAAGGGGCTGGCAGACATTGCAGGATAACAAAATCACCACGTAAGCACACATCTTCATGCTTTTCTTGCTTGTATATCAAAACAGTGTTTAAAAAAAATCAAAATAAACCCCAAATATCAAACCCCTAAACTCTTAGTCTGAAAATCATTCTATTTGTAAAGGAAATCAAGTGATTTTGGGGGTGTTGACATGATGCCCGAGCTCCTAAAGTGGATGATACGTGCATTTAATACTAATTCCATGAAACACAATTTTCTAGACCCACAGAAAAAGAGTAACCCCAGTTGCTATGCCAAGATAAAGTTCAGAAGCTGGAGGAAGGACTGGCCACTCACACAAGCTCTCTGCTGCCAATAGCAACAGAACTAGGCCGTTACTTCAGTGAGGACAGGAGTAGCATGGGAGACATCAGAGCATTACAGAATTTGGTTTCTAGTATTAAAGCAAACCTAAATAAGGAAGAGATCGTTTAGGTTACTTAAACCACCTCTGTCAAGAAAAAGCATACTCACTGCAATGCTTGGTATCCTACACAGTCCTACAACGGCGAACTTAAAACTTGATGATTTCTGTTTGTTGTAAAACATATTTTGAAAACTGTTTCAAAGGCATATAGTATATATTGAACTATTTTCTGGATATGAAAAATACACACAATAGTAACTACTGAAAATGGTTATATTACAAGACTACTAGTACATACCACCGGCTGTTTGGTTATGTCCACCAGGTCTTTAATGTTGTAATACTGATGTTTCTCAAAGGCTGAAAAAAGCATGTCCAACACTTGTTGTTTATCAGCTCGAGCCCGTTTTCCATCTTCTTTCTTCTTCTTCTCGTATTCAATCTATCGGATACAAAACGCGTTTTAAAGGCATTCATATGTAACGCTGTGTAATTCTCAGTGCTGAACATCAAGACATAAAAAACCTCTTCTATTTAATAAAACACTGTTCAATGACTCAGTGCTTTTCATCTGCAAAATTTTCTTTTGAGCACTCAAATGTTCTTTTATGAACATAAACTAATCATTTTGTCCTCAGCACAATAAGCTTTTCAGGTATGTATCTCTGCTTTAACTAGTAAAAAACCCCAGAAACAGAGCCTGGAGAGACAATTTGTATTAGTACAGGAATCCAGACTGAGACAGTATTTTCACTCCACCTCTGTTGATACCAGCTTCTGAAGGACAATGACAAATATCAAACAACCTACAGATTGCCATACTCGGGGAAAATCCACAGACCAACATGGCTACATCCACAACCGTAACAACCACCTGCCCAAAGGATGCTCAAATGGCCCTTGGACGCAGCACTCAAATCAACCACTCCGTCAACATAAAACCAATCTTCACCAAGTGAAGACACAGTTTGAGGACACGGATGGTATCTCTTCAGGAGAAACCTGAGTAGTACACACAAAGTTACGGTAGTCCAAAAAAACCCAACGTTCCACACAAGTAGAGGCCCCTCATTGCCACACATCATCCCGTTTCAGAATCCGTATCAAAAAGTACTTAAGTATTATAATCTGCACAAGATGACCATATATTTTTGCAGAAACTTTTATTGCCTCAAAAAATACTTCCTGTATTTCCTCAGATTCATCATCAGAAGGAAGATTTGCACAGACCAGCACATCCCAAACAAACCCCAATCACCGCACGGCACCAACTGCAACATCTGCCAGCACATCGCCCCATCCATCCCCAATACCACCCTAGATAACAAAAAACTGTCAAGCTCCTTAGAACCAACAAAGGTGACCCAGAAGGTAATATAATTGATGTAATCATTAAGTGCTTTCAGGCAAACTGCGTGGGTGAATCCGAAGTGGCACAACGTACAGCAGAAGAGATGCACATGATCAATGAGGGACACACGCCTGGCTGCCAGTGGGATAATTTTGTATGGGAGTCGTTCGGCCCCTGATGTCTCTAACCTGATCCTCAAAAGGAAGACCTTCAAGGAAGAAGCCTAGAAATGAAAATTCACAGTTCTACTGGATACCAAATATCTTATTTTTAAGAAGAGAGATCAGTTTTATGGCACAATTTATTTTTTCCTGTGTTTCCTTGCCAGCTAACTCCCTCCTGCTCTCTGAGTGAAAATAGCCTGTCCCTTGGTATCTGTCTCGAAGCGGCTAAAGACTATTACCACCTTTGCCATTGCTCATAGGTCTGTGGCCAGCCAATTTTCTCTTTCAAATCCTGAAACAGATGCACATCATTAAATTGAACGCAGAGTTCCCAACCTGTATCTTGAAGTCTGTTGCTTCTGTTTAAAATCTAAGATGGGCTTGGGGAAACCAAATACGTGTCTGCTACACCAACTGTATGTTAGTGTTATAAAAGATAAAACCTCTCCACACAAACCCACAGAATTGATTTTTACCTACTAATACACTTTGGTGTAATTATTTAACTCTTTAGCCTCTTCATATAAAAAAATAAGTCTTCAAAACAGTAATGGCTTTGCAACAATAGCAAACTGTAGCATCAAGTAAAATAGCTTCACAGTACATCACCTTGATTGCCACGGTCTACAGCAGAACTGCTATGCCAGAGAAACTAGAGTAAGACCATAAATCTAAGACATTGGCCTTCCTATAAACAATAGTATGGCAAAACATTTGCTTCTTCTGAAAGTCCAACAGACAATTCATTAGGACCCTCTATATACTTGAATATATGCATGTTAACATTTTACAAGAGGAGGAGACAGATTATGCAGCCTTAATTTGTTACCAGAAAAGCATCCAACGCTTTAGAGGTCAAGTCCAGAAGATGGTAGGAGAGATGAAGGCGTCTCTATTGCAATGCTTGACTGAGTTCGGGGTTCCTGCATACCTCTGAGGTCACTTCTCAGTGTAAAGACCTATGCATTTGTTTTTGAGGCTAGCAACTTTTCTCTGACTCAAAACTACACCAGTTGAAAGATGAGGTGTGAAAGACAAAGTCAGCCAGTTACAGGCTCCATCATTCTGCCACAGCAGCAGCTATTACGCTTGTTCTTACCAACCCTTCTGCAATTTTCTACCTCCCCAAACAACAAAAAGAAATGAACAAGAAGAAAAAAAACAGAAATGGAAAAACTGTACCTTCCTCAGGTGGAAGGTCAAGCTGAAGTGATGGAAGAAATGAATCTCCTCCTTTTCTGCTTTTTGTTTTGTTTTGAAGGAGCAAGAACAAGAGCGAAGCACTGAGGTTATTCCTTCTGTATGTGGCAAAGCTATGGGAATAATGGGTAAGTAACATGGGCGTAATGGGAAAAGCTATTGGGACTCTCAAGACAATCTCTGAGAACAACAACAAAAAATCCACAGTACTGTTTGTACCTCTTCAAATGACATATAGCGAAAATGTGCTTAGCCAGCAACTAGCGACTAGCTACAACTCCATGTGGAGAAAAAAATTTCTCGCTTTAAAATTGATGCTTCCTACACAAAGGAACAAAGTAGCAATAAGGAAATTCTCAACATTATCTTCACTGATGTTAGGTCTCTGACAGGACTATTTAACGACTATTTATACTATTTAACGAGTATAAAATCCTAATTATACAAATAGCAGTCTCCTGGAAAATAACATGAAATAATCTTTTTAACCAAAGCACAATCTATTTTTGCTGGTAAATTGTAATGCCCAGCATTCTTCTTTCTCTATTATTTTAGTGCCTTGGTACACTCTCCCCAGTAGGAGCTTCTATTTTACATTCTCTGGATGAGCTAAAAGTAAATCAAAGAAGAGTGTTTGTATTCCCTATACAAATGCAATATGAATATTCTAATATTCTTAACTCATTAACGTATAAAATCAGCTCGCACAGAGAACTGATTATCAAACCCTCCCTTTGTTGAAAAGTTATTTGCAGCTGGCATCCCAGTTGCCTACATTTTAATTAGCAACATTCTAGCATTTCCCTCCAACTTCAGCAACAGCTCCCACTGTTGTCTAAAAACATGAAGCATGTTGTGAAGTGCTATTTAAAAAAAAAAAACGCCCATGGTATCTGTTGCTGCTTTCTTCTTTTTGCCTTGTGAATACACTGCTCATAGCAAGTTACAATGCAGCCTTTCATTTTTTTCCTTCCTGTTTTCTTTGCAAAGAGGATGCTTTATTCAGTACGCTTAAAGCACTTTTTGAGAGTCATATTACAGAACGCATCTACACTGTAAACTAACTAGATTTCTTTAAAATTGTGTGGGTTTTAAATTTAAAAGGCATTAAAATACGATTTGATTTCAAGGAAGGACCATTTTAGAACAAGCTGTCAAGAGTAGAAGTTGCGAGTTCAGCCCTGCAAGACTTTATATAGAAACCAATTTCTCTTTGTTTACCTTCCCAGGATGTTGCTAAGCTGGCTGAAAAGCTGCCAAAATTGCCTTCTTGAAGGTATCATTAATACTGAAGCTGATGTATTACACTGCTTCAGTAGACAGCTAATACAAAGGTGATAGAGAAGCGAGACTAAATCTAAAGTTTCATCTGAAGATGTCTGAAAGAAGTCTTAAAGGTCACAGGTACCAACCTCTATAGTATGGTAGAGTGGGAAGAGGGGAGACCACAAAGAAGCCTCTGAAGTGGTAACCAGGACCACTAGAGAACTTTTCTGCTGTATTACAAAAAATAATTAAGTCACAGAAAGATTCAAGCTGCAAGAATATTAACATTGCAACCCTGTAAACACGCATAATATTTACAGATATACAGAAAATGAAGGTCCCTTTCCCAAAGAAGAAAAGCTAAATTACAATCCTGTCATATATCATAATGGAATTGCAATTTCTTCTAATAAAAAGGTAGGCTTAATACAATTTCTTGCAAAAAAAAAAAATCACTTTCACCATCCTTGTAGTCAAACAAGCTATTGCTATTTACCATCCACATGTAATTTATTCCTCTCCTCCTTTCTATTTTATGTTCATTTATGGGTACATGAAGCAGCCACACTTCAGCCCCATTCAATAATCTTTTCCTTCAGGAAATGTTATCCCTTTCTATCTTACTTAGTAGATACTCATTCTTTCCTCAGAAACTCCCCAGAAGATGACTGAATGTATCAGCATGTACAGTAGTTTGCACCTTTTTTCTTCTTTCTTGTGAAAAATCTCGTCCCCAACAGGGCTGTCATATGGTTACAAGCAATGCAGGAAGTTTTAAGAAAGCAAATGCTGCTTGAAAACAGCAGAAAATTTTAACCAAGAGGTTTAAAAAGTTTATGGACTTGTTCTCCCAGTTGTACATCCTTTCAGCCATCTAACCTGAACCTTAATAAAAGATCTAATGAAAAGAAAGATGTTGTAGAAAGTAGTCGTGCCTGGATCTTTAGAGTCAAGGCAAGGCCAAGAGTGACTCAAGTACAAGTATGTCCTACTAGATTTTTCCCACCAGAACACCTTTAAGGTAGACAGGAAAAGTAAACACGCTGCCAATGGGTTTCCATTAGCATGGACAGCTACCTAACCAATAAAAACATCACTATTCAGACACAAGAGCATCACAACTTTTAAGAAGCCTGGTTACCTCCTGGTTATACCCCCCGAGTCTCACACAAGACTTAAATATCCGTAACGATACAGTGACAGCAGTTTGCAACTGGCATAAAGATTCAGAGATTGTCTCCAGGTTGAAGTCATACTGTTGTAATTACGCTAGGGTCAGGGAAATGGCACAGGATTCCGCTAAGAGAAGCTGTACATCACCATAGCTTACTCCAGAATTAAAGGAGAATAACAGTAGCATCATAAAACAATATACTCATATAAAATTGCATTTGCATAGCAGGATATACCAGTGTGACTATTTTGGTTAAATGTCATTCCCTTAGCTGAAATAGTTATATTGGTATGATCATCTATGTATAGATCAGACTTTGAACAGTAACTACTACAAAACAGTCCCATGAGGGAGAAACGATTATTTTTGGTTCTCTGGAAATAGACTGCCTTTCAGAATAATGCTTAAATATCATCCAGTATATTGTCATTTGTTTTATGTAAATAAAATCTTAATAAAAAGTGTAAAAGTTTAAATGACTAACACAGTGACTCATTTTCAGTATGACTTAACATTTCCCATATTCAACAGTAACAGTTATTATATATGCATACATACAAATTACTCAAAGAGGATCTTTACGAAAAAGGACATTATAGTTTTTATGTACATCTACTGATCTGGAACAGCAGTGTGGGTGTAATATTGACAAAGCCAATGATGCAGGTAACACGTACTTTGAAGGTATGAAACTGTGGAAAATTATCAGCTGTTATTCTTTTTTACTTGTTGTCAGTTCCTGCGAAGGACTGGAAACTAATGATTCTTTTCAAGTCCTTTACCCACCTCCATATGATATTTTATTTGGCTCAAAGGAGTGCTTCCACATCTCACAGCACAAAGCCAGAACTGCCTTTTATCCCCAAACTTCAAAATTACATTTCAAAAAAAGACTAGAGGAAGAATGTGATAAAGCCACTAGAAAAGGCTTGGGGAAAGGGGGTCTGCCCTCCATCACGTAACACAAGAGAGTTAGAATTGGCAGACCTTAGCCCCAAGGGTAATAATGGTCTTGAGACAGAAGACAAAATCAGGGAGAAACCAGATAACATGGAGCATTTCCAAAGGCAGTGGCCAACTGCAAGCGAAAGAGCTGCATGACAGCAGCAGAGCGATCTGGAGTCCTGAGCCAGACTCCTCCTGAAGAGAAGAAGAAGAAGGGAAAATACTGAAAGCTACTTACATTATATTGATGATTAGCCACCGGTTTATAGTTTGTGGTTACGGCTTTATCCAGCTGCTGTGATAGCCTTACAGGTTTAGAAGACTCTTCTATCTGTAATCTGCAAAAGAAAAGAAAAAAGAGAATTAATAAAAATTTCAGACAAGCACACGCTCAAAATGAATTCTAAAGATCTGCAAGTATGAACCAGCCCTTTTCAAAGGTCAGCTGCAAACAAATCATAAATCATAAGGCAAAACAGATGCACTCTTCTGAATTAAGTTTCTCCTACTCTATTTTTGCTCGAGGACAGTGTGAATTATTAGCACGCTATATGCTGCAGAGGATAATGCTGAAATGCTGAAAACCAAGCAAGCAACTGTGAAGGGAAGACACTAAACCCCATGTCTGAACACAAATTGTATTCCAAAAGCCTGACACTCATGTGGCAGAAAAGCCCTTGCTCTTCAGAAGGACCAAACCCAACCCAAATGAACCCAGGATCTCCCAGCTTACTCAGCAGAGGGCTGAAAAAGCTTTTGATCCACCTCCGCTGACTCCCAGAGCACAGCGAAGATGAGGCTCCACGACCTTCTCTTCGATATTTTAATGTAAAAATAAAAATTTCCATGACCTTTCTTTTGGCATTACAGCACAGTAACAGAGCACAAATAATTGTTTTACAAGCACTTTTAAAAACATGAAGACAGAGAAATCCACCCAGGTTCAAACCAATGTACAATCTAGTCTCAATCACACAGTTAACAATAGGTGACCTTCACTCCTCTTCGGGAGAGACTCTGAGAAGGTCAGAGGTTGAACAGATTCTCATCCCTATGTAATTTAAAGCTTATGTATGACGGTGTACAAGGAGTGCTCCGTTTACTTCAGGTTTAGCACTCAAGAATTACTACTTGAAATGCAGATGCAAGAAACCAAGCTTTAGAAAGGTGCAGGACAACGTCCCTTCTGAGAAAACAGTTTCATGGCACATAAAATTCATATTTTATCATCAGTGAAGTTATTTTGTTTCCAAAGGTGTATCTTACAGGTAGAGGAGTCAGTTTTCACTAAACACAAGACTTTTAGACCAATAAATGTACAGTGATGTTTCCTTCTTTCCAAAGAAAAATTAATATGGTGACATTAATGCAAATAATAACTACGTTTACTAATGTAGAACAGCAACGTGATAAAACAGACAGTATTTTAAAGAACGCTGTGTTTACGATTGCTGATTTCTTTTCGTAAAAACATAACATACAACCAAAACCCTAAATTTAAATTCAGCATGCTTCTGATTTGACAACCAAATAAATTACATTTGAAGTAAGCATTAAATTAAGAAATAAATTCCCTAGTTTTAGCAACTGGAAATAAAGCCAATCATCCTTCATAGCTAGTATTGCTGGATAGTAGTTGCCGTCAGTTTTGTCCCATACATAGGTATAAACTTGCTTCCTCTTGTATCTTTGCAGACTTGCAATTTGTTCTACAGTTTTGTAATTACCCTTAAGTGACCTTTGCCTTGTATTCTACATTTCTAAATCAGAAGAAGGTACATCAATGCTGCCTTCTGTCCAAATGTAGCATGTTTTTTCTTAGCTTGAAGGAAAATCAATTGGAAGGTAAATGAGCAGTGAACACTTTTTACCCCTGTTCTGGCAAATAAAGGTAGAAGTTTTTATCACAAGTATTTATCTTTTGGCCTTCAATCTAATTAAATGATTTTAAAGATTTTATTGATCTGGTTACCAGAGGTCTTCTAAACTCATGTTGCACAAGGAGGCAGAGCCTAAAGATAAATCAATATCTTTTCTCTAAATCTGTCTTTTTCTCCACATCTTCATTGCTTAATTTTTTTCTTTTTGGTCTCAATGACTTTTTTTAGTTTTAAATAGTTCCTCTTTAATTTAAAAAAAAAAACAAAAAAACTTTTCTTGCAGTTCTTCATCATTTTTCCTATTGCTTTGACCTGGGGAGTTTTCCAGCCCTCTCTCTCTCCTGTTGTAGCTATTTTTCACCTCACTTCTCCCCTCTCACGTTTTTCCTTTCTGTGAAGTTTTCCTGCTCAACCTGTTTACTGACATTGCTCCTGTTCATGAGACGGGGGCTCCTGGAGACGAACAGGGAATTCTTGCCTCCTGTTTCCCCTCCAAGGCCACCACACCACCTTCACTATTTGATTTGTGGTGTTGTTCCAGAGTCCTTCTCGTTATAGCTACAGCACAGGTAAGCGATCAACAAGGTTCCTAACAATATTAAAATACATCAGAGGGTCACACATTTTCAGGGAGTGCTAGGCTTTCAACGGTGGCATTTCTCCATGACTAAATCCACCTTGCACTGGGCTTTACATTCATTGCTCTTGACAACGTAAATTTACAATATCCTCCATTTCTTCAGGAAAACAGCCAAAGAACATTAGCCCTTCAATGATGAAATGCCAGAACCCTGAAAATATGGACTGAACAGCTCAGACTGTCATCAGAAGGAAAAGCTTTAGAATGGTGATGTCAAACCCCCTCCAGCTTTTTAATAAATTAGATATTTAAGCATGCAAACAATTGATAGCTCTTTAGCCTAGAGCCTGTCATGAACTTTGGACACCACTCAATGTTGAAGGTCTCCTCCTGTTCTGGCATTTTAAAATTACAATACAGGAAATTTCAACCCCCATTTCAGTGCAGCTTCTATAAATTAATCCTTCTTCGCATAAGAGAAGACCAGCAATTTATTTCTTAACATTTTTCACTCGCCATGCAGGATATTCATTTCAGCTCTTTTATTTTAACCTGCTAATTTCCAAACCAGTAGAAAACCAAATGTGTAGCAGAGCTAATGAACCTCTCAGAGGCTTCCAAAGGTTCACGGCAGTGAAGTTACGTTTAACATGTGAAGTTCCCCAGCACACAATCTTGAAAGCAAAGAAAAACTTCCTGCCTGCTTAGGAAACGGGATGGAAGCCTACCAAGTGAAAATGGAAGTGGACAATCTTGTTTGTGAAATGGCAGAAGACTTCAGAAAGATCTACATGTACCAACTAACAAATGTATCAGCTACAAATGTATGTGTCTCTGAAAGAAATTTCAGATATCCACGCTGTACTTCAAGATTTCTTGCCAAAGGTTTCCAAATTATGACCCACAGATCTCAGATGGTCTTTAGAAAACTGGCTCACAGTACAATGTTAACTTTTTTTCTGTTTCTAGTTGATAAATTGCTGCAGTGAGAACTAAAAATATATTACATTCCCAGTATTACTTTTTAACACAAGCAATTACAGCAGTTGCCACATGCCAATACAGAAATCTAAATGGGAAGCACGGTGACTCAGGATGCAAACCTTTTTATTAATATGCATTTATTCTACACATGCATCTTGCTCTTCTCCCTAACGGCTGCCCTTCTCATTTCTTTTTCTGCAGCTTTCAAGATCTCCTGGAGAATGACAGAGCCTCAGGTTGCTTTCCTTCCACTGGGCTTCCATGAGGAATATGGTCACACACTCCTATGTGGAACAACAGCTGCTGCACATCTGGAGTTAGCCTCCCCAAAACGCACAAATACAGGTAAAGAGCCTGACAAACATGCTATAAACCCCAAATTAGCAAATGGTTCATGTGTGGATGAAGCACTGAAATTTGCTTAGTGCATTACAAAAGGTAAAGACAAATAGCCTGTAATCATTTTGTCCAGATGATTTGTTGGTACAGACACTATTTGCAGGGAAAATATAGTGTGGGTTTTGGTTTGGTTTTTTTTTTCCCCAAAACCATACCGTAATTCTCTCTTATTCAGAAAGCAGTATGTCTGGGTGAATATAATTGACTTTTTAAATTTGTATAGCTGTTGTTTGAAAAATGTTGATGAAATACATATTTATACATTCTAGTAATTATACACGCAAACATTTATAACAAAAAGCTATGAATTGGGCATTATCCGAGCCTTTTAGATCGATGTTTTAATGTGTTACAGATATAATTACTTTTAAACGCTCATTTCTTAAACAAAATCTAAAAAGCAGTATTAAACCAAAATATTATGAAGCGTTTTATACAGGGTTTTCTCAGAGTTGACCTGCTGAATCTTAATTGAAACTGTTGGTAGGAATAAAGAAAAAAAAATCAATAGATGTTCTGAGTCACCAGTGACACTGATTTAAAGGAGCAGTGGCTTTTTACCTATTACTCTTTATTATGATTTGCCCAAGCGTGACAGTTAAAAGCCTTAGTTATGGCTCAGAACAACACACAACTCTCCAAGGAGTTAAATTTTCCACTTGACTCTTGTTGAAATAGCTAGCGCCATAATTCATGCTAATATCTGGCCTAAAAAATAAAAAGAGAATGCAGATTTTTTTTTTCCCCAAAACTGCCAATAAATTAGCAACCGAGCAGCCACCAGCCTGCACACTGTGGTTTTCTCTTCCACCCCCAAGATCAAATATAGCTCTTCCGCCTTGAAATACAGCAAGTAACCAGCACAGCATCAAATTCACCATGGTCATTTCCCAGAAAAATACATTTTATACTGCAACTCTGATTTGTCATTGTGCCTACAGTTGAATAAGGGGAAAAAAACATTTGAAGAAGCTGGAAATAATTCTATAGGACTTGTCAACATGCAGCAGGCTCATAAAGAGAGACAGATGAAGGCAATATGTATATTCCTAGGAGGAGATGCTCATTGGCTTTTAAATATATGTATCTTCTAGCAATCAAAAATAAACCAAAGACCTTTAGAATAGATGATTTCCTGTGATTAATCTTCTGCCACAAAACAAATGTTTCAAAGATTAGAAGCAGGTATTAATCAGAAACGCTGCCAGGGCTTGAATTCTTGACATTTCTAAAGAAATTATTGTATGGCCAGGACTGAAAAGTTTCAATACCTTTTTGTGCTTGGCTGTATTTACACAGGGCACTGGTAAGTACGGAGCCAACCTTACTGTTGCAAAAAAAGGAAAAGTTGGTTTGGTTCTCTCTCTGCAGTATCACCCAACAGAGATGCACTGGAAAAGAGCAGGCCCACTACCCAAAGCTTTGGAGGGGAAGAAACACAAACTCTCCAGCTCTGCACAGTTTTGCAGCTTTTTTTTGACTCCCTGCAGAAGTTCCCAGACTGGTATCAGGGGAGTGAAAACCAAGGACTAATGTTCTCTCAGTCCTTGACTCAGTAATTCTGTACTTGAACCAGACACAGGCAGCGGCATTACATGAAGTTTCACAATACCCGATATGGGCAACAAAGTTTTTTCTTTGCTTCCCTATTTTCCTAAGCATCCCAAACATGATAGAGGTAGGTACATCCTGCAAAATCTCATTCAAAACAAGCTAATAAAAGAAATGTGCCCAACCACAAACAACGTAGGAAATTACCAGAATGACCACATCGGTAAAAATACACATTATCTAATAATAATGATGACAATCTGTTGCTACACAAAACGATGTCATATAATCTGAAAGACAAGAACTAGCAACATGCAAACTCAGCACGCTGTGTTTCATTGTAAGAAGTCCTACTGTCTCATGTTAAATGGAGGCGGATGACTGCAGCCCATTGCACAGATGAATCTACTATTCTCCTTCAGACGTTGAGTGTTACTCCAGCACACACACCCAGCCAAAGCAAAGTGAGTCCGTCCCCATTTATAAAGACTAGACAGGCAGGCAGAGAAGAGGATAAGCTGAATGGAAATGGCATTAAGAAGTGCATTTGCCAGCGTTAAATAATGAAATGTTTCAAATTATTAATACAGAATATGATTTATAACTAATTTTAAGTCCTGGAATCCTGGCATTTCAAGAAAAGTGCTGCAATTATTATATGTTCAGGAAACCTATTAGGTTTTCCTGAAGTTGACATCTTCAACTATATATGTTGAAGGCTGAGCAATGAATCATGTAAGATAATTTAACGTCTAATATTGAGACAGGCACCACAGTCATAACTGAAGACTCCAATTCTACATATCTTTCTCCAGTACAGAACACGAGATGATATGAATGGCAATTCTACAATAAGTACCAGTTTCTTATGCATTTTATTTTCTGGTTTGATAAAATGGGAATAAATGATTAAAACCACTAAGTTCCCATTTTTCCTCTCTGAGTTTAGTATTGCAAATGATTAAAACCTTCTGGGCCGAGGTTGTGAAGGTAAATAATGTAAAGATAAAATAAGACAGACTTTAGCATTCAAGGAGTGATATAATTGAATAACTTCTCTATTATTCAATGCCCAACTTTAAACACTTTTAAGTGATGCCCTAATGCAATTAGCATGAAGAAAATTGTAAGATCTGCTTGACATCACAGATATTTTTAATCAAGCTCACATGTGTCTATGGATACTTCCTCTAGAAGTGTCCTGACACTGATGAAGTCAGGCTCTGGCAGTGCCTGGTCCATACTGGGGACAGGGTGGAAGTGTGTTATCTGAGGCTAAGCTTAAAAAGGGATCGTAACTCAGAGGTATCTTCTATGCAACGTGACTGCCCAGTGAGGTTATAAGTAGCCCATCCATTAGTGTGGCTGATGAAGTTTGTTTCTTGTCGTTGCCCCCATTAGGCTTGTCTGTCCAGGTTTGTGTCTCTTTGTTTTGGTTGTTGCTTCCCCCCTTTACCCAACACCCCTTTTTGCACCAAAAAGGGTCCTTGATCAGATACCCTTAAGGGTGCAGACGCCCATTCGCCCTTGTGAAGCAAGGCAGCCTCTGCACCCTCCTTGCCCTTCCAGGAGGACTTGGGCCAACCCAGCATCGCCCTCCCGCTGGGTGAAAAGGCCCTTCCACCGCTGTGGATCGATGGAAAGGCCTTGCACAGTCAATCATAGAATCTCTTAGGTTGGAAAAGGTCTTTAAGATCATTGAGTCCAACTGTAAACCTAGCACTGCCAAGTCCACCCCTAAACCATGTCCCTAAGCACCACATCTACATGTCTTTTAAATACCTCCAGGGGTGGTGACTCAACCACTTCCCTGGGCATCCTGTTCCAATGATTTACAACCCTTTCAGTGAAGAAATTTTTCCTAATATCCAATCTAAACCTCTCCTGGTGCAGCTTGAGGCTGTTTCCTCTCCTCCTATCACTTATTGCAAAGAAACAAACATTTCCTTATACAGCTCATGTACTCTGGAAGAGCAGAGAAGTCTGCAGCTCTGCAGTTGTTGACATGTCAGGATTTTGCAGTCCCTTCCATCCTACGGTTACCATATTCAATCAATTAGTGCCCAGAAGGGAAACAATCCCTCCACTACTGGTTCCTACCATACTTTCAACATTTTCTTATTAATACACACACCACAAACATCTCTGTTCTGCCCAGTTTTCAGCCCAACACAAGCAAGCAGATCAAGTTCAAGAACAAACAAAAGCAGAGCTAGAGGGGACAGTCTTCTCCAAGGACTAAGCCAGGATGCAAGTGCATCCATGCATGCTCCGTTACATGCTGTATCTCTATATAGGGCACCTCATCTTAACTTCTAAGTGGATAAAACTGCAGGACACAGTACATTTTTATACCAGGCTGCTTATACTCGTGGCTTATTCCAGTGACAGAAAGGTCTAAAACTAGGGTGAAGTAAAACCTGTATGTCCTTTTGTGTTGTCCGGAGCATGTGGGGTGCCTCGAGCACAGGCATGAGACAAGGCATAAGACTGGCAGAGTGACAAGGTACACAGAGCCGAAGTAATTAGGCAGCATGCCAGAAGAAATGGGAAAGCAGGTGAAATTTCAGAGAGAGCTCTGAAGAGCCATGTAGATGTACATGACACACATCAGTCTCGCATGGAAAAAGAGGGGGAGGCGACACAGAGGCCAGAAGAGAAGCACAGCACAACAGAAATGGCCAGATAGGAAGGAGTCTGGTGGACATAATCCAGAACAACAGCAAGGAAGGGGAAAAAGTAGGTTGAAAACTCTTAGTTTCCCTTTGGGTTTGTTCAACTAAGACATGCACGCAAAGATCTACAGACCTCTACCACTGAGCTAACCATTTGACATTGTCTGTACAGCAGTCCGTACAACACACGCAGATGTCCGCATCTTAAAAATCGGTACGAATGAGTAACTAGTGAAAGCAGTTCCTTGCTTCGGGGGAAGCACCAGGTATCTCACAAGCCCATTACTAATACTACAGAAGGCGAAGACTGGAGATCTAGGAAAAGTGACTCATTAGCAATCTAAGCAGGACAGAAAAAGGCCAGCCCTTTAATTTTAATGTGAAGATTATCCTCCTGAATTAAAGTCAGATGTATTCCTTTCAAAAGGATCACATACAATTGTAACAATGCATGCACACATATTTTAGTTGTCCCTATCAAAAAAGATCCTTCAGGAAACATCTATACAACATCACTTCTTCCTCTTTTATGCTACCAGATTGTTTAGAAGGTCAGTTGAAAAAGAAAATAAAGACAGCATGGTTTTGGGGAGGGGTCAGACTTCTTGAAAATGTACAAGTGAGCTTAAATACATGCAAAAACATATTAAGAAGTGTACTTATTTTTAAGGCAGAAATGTAAGGAATAGTTTTATCTTCCCTGTTGCTGGCTCAAGAATTTTGCTTGCTTTGCAGCCAGATGTTTGGAAATCTCTTGCCTCTTACTAAAAGGGAAGTTTATTCTAAATTGTTAACACACAAACCCAACCAACCAACCGAGAAATAAAGTATTTGAAACACCATTGACAAAACACAGAGTGCTAAAAACGACAGCGTGGGTGAAAAGGTTAAACCCTGCAAGTTTTGATCTAGGTGACAAATGATATCCGTGCCCAAGATTTTTGAACAGGAACCTGGGATAAGACGTGTTTAAAATCAAGCTCTGTTCCCAGCTCTGCACCCTGTTACACCATGTACACTTTTCTGAAAATTATGCAGTTTAGAATCTTATTCTTATCCAAACTTTGCGGACCACTAGGTTGTATATTTTGGGTCTGTCCTGACTACCCTGGGTTGCTTACTCTCCCACCAATATGAATAAAAAACGTGTTTGAAAGTGTGTGCACCTGTATTCGGGAACTTGCAGCTATAAACTGTTTCCTGTTCAAGAAAAACTTCAACTCGAATATTTTCTTTGATATCATAAACCAATTAGTCACAATATTATACTAGGATGCCTGAGGAGATAAGAGGGAAAAAAAAAGTTGACATCCTAATGTAAAAACCAAGACAAAACAGATCTTTAAAAATGAAGATACCTTCAGGTATTTATACATTTTAAAGACAGAAATGACCATTATAATCATGAAATTATAATCTACATTTTTCTCCTGTGCACTGCTGACTGAAGAGTATCCAGTGATATAATTTCAATTTCGCCACAGTACGTCATTTATACAAAAACATCCTGTCATGATTCAAAAATAAAAATTATGAAGAATCACTGTATGTGTATGCCTTTTTATCATGGTTTTAAAGATAGTCTCCTTTCCCACTTCCATTTTCAAAGATGCAATTTCCTTTCCTGCTCGCATTTTCCTCAGTCCCCGAATTTCTCCATAACAAATGGATTTATTTGTTAAACACTATTTCAATTTAGAAGAGGAATTTTAAATTCTCAACTATTAAGTATTTCTAAAAGTTAAATAAATAGACTTGTCTCAAAATCACATCATCTTCATTTTCCTGCCATAACTAATCTGCAGTGCTTGTTGCTGCTTTGAAAGCAATGGTGTAAATAATGGGGACTTGTAAGTCCACGCAACACAAAGCTGAACACTTCTTGTCGGTGCCTGCAGATCCAGAAACGGTGTAACATTTGCTAATGGGAACAAGGAAGGAGAATTTTAGGAAGAAGTCTGTTAGACAGAAAAGCTGTATCTTTAGCATACCCTGAAAGGCCTAAGTCTTGAATTACTGGTAAAAAGGTGGATGATTTACAAGCTCAGTCAATGCACTCTGCAGTGACACCTCTCACAGCTAAAGAGAAGCTGGAAAGAAAGAGGCAGACTGTTGGCTACAAGGCTTCAAATGAAAAAGAAATCCCTACAGCATCTCAGCTAACTCTCAGTCTGAACCTCTCCTCCCTTTTGTCTTGTAAAATGTCTTCAGGGAGTTACAGCTGCCAGCACTCTGCCTCTGACTACGCGCTCCCATCTCTAAAACTCCACTTTCCAGATACCTCACCACTCCCCCGATAGCTCTGCAAACAGCCACAGCATCTGGCTCCATTGGGGATCTTCCAGTTAAAATTTACTGTAAACAATTTAACAGTTTGTGGCAATCTGGGAAACATTTGGATTGCTTCCCTAGAAAACCTAGCTGGCTCAAATCCTCGAGGTTTTTCTCTGCCTCTTCCTTCGCCTGCAGACCTAAAATGCCAGATAGTGGCATGCCTTTTTGAGGACATCCACCTCCCTTCTGTTAAAAAAAACCTGGAAACAGCCAGCGAGGACTGCTGCAAACGGCACTGAAGTGAAACTGCTAGGAGAAAGCATTGCACATGCCTATGTGTTAATGACGATACTGCTGTGGATAGCTTAAAAGGTAATCTTGCACAGTTCAGCTACTGTTAAACAGCTTAACCATATGCTTGCACTAAACTGCTGAATTAGCTCATGTTGAACCGCCGAATTAACCCACCCAACACTCTTTCCTGCAAGCAAAGAGAACCAAATCGTTTTTAACTGAACTCTGAAAACACGCTTAATCCAAACAAAATCAGCATTAAGTTAAAAAGAAAAGCTGTGTAGGCTCAGCAACCTTAGGAACCCTACACTATAAACAACAGAGCAAACACAGGAAGGGAAAGAAACCTGACTTTCTCCTTAGTCCATGCAAAAAAACAGTCTAGCTTATCCTCCAACTGGAAAACTTAGCAGTTTCTCCTGCAAGCCGCAGAAAAAAAAGAAATGTAACACAGCAACCGAAGAGCAGACTGAAAGATACATCAGTTAAAGGAGAAAACAGATTATTTTTTTAAAGTTTGATCATCATTCTTTCAGCCAACTGTATTTCCTTTGCCAGTAGTACAGCCCTACTCTCTGCTGTATTTGTTCAAATACTTCAATCACATTTTACTTCCTCCTACTTTGCAAAACAAGTGCTTCCCCAGCTCCCTCTCCCAATACATTACATACCTGCCCACCTCCACTTGAAAATCGCTGCTATGACATCCCTCTGCTGTTGTTCGAATGGGGACCGTGCTCCCACAAGCAGAGCAAGGGGGTACGCGGCCAGAGGCAGAAACCAGCCGTGCAGAGGGAGTCCGGTGAGCAGGAATAGGGACGGGAGCTGCCGGGCTGCTCTGCGGCTGGGAGGTGATGGCAATGGGGGGAGAAGAGCCACAGCAGGGCTACTCACTGCAGACTTCTGCTTCTGCTCGCCAGTCTGTGTGAAGGACGGCTTTACACCAGCCCTGCATGATTCAGCCTGGCTTGAGTCACCTTCCTCAAGGTCTGGTCTTTGAAGTCCTGCTGCAGAGGGCAAACGTGGTTGTCATTTTCTTAAGAAGCCTTACTTGGCTTCTGTGCATCATCTTCAGGGTGTACGGTGCTCACCACAGGCACAGGTGTATCACCTTTAGCCTCCGATAAGAGCTCTCACTCAGTATTTTGAAAATACCTACAGGATCTGGAGGCTGTGGCTCGAGACTCAGCTTTGAGGTCTGCTACAACTTTAAACCAACAATTCTCAAAGTTATTTCAAAATACCTTTCTTTTAAAAACACACCGATGACCACAAGGCACAACAAGGACACAGCTAGGTTTTGAGGCAACTGAGCCCAGAAAGTGTGAGATTTCATTTTGCATTTTAAAAATATAAATTAAAAACTACCTTTGCTTTTGTTTTGGAGGAAAAAACAACATAAGCTTGGTAGCTCTGAACATTGACTTTTGAACACTCCCTAGAGAGCTTATTTGTTAAGAAATAAACTTAGCTCCATGCACTTCTGAGGTTTGTTATGTTAGTATTCTCCTCTTAATTAAGAGATTTTCAGAAGGGTTCCTGTTATTTGTGAACATAGAGAAACTCACCCAGACTTTGTGAAGCCATACCTATTCCGTTATTAAATAAAAAAACTCAAAGATTTGATTATAGATTTGTCTGGCATGACAAATTCCAAAACCAGTTAATGGCTGAAGCACAAACGTTGTCTAGCTTCCCTAATAGGAAGCTGGATAATTGGGTTTGTCCGTAAGGTCTGTGTGAAAGCAGACTCCACGCATGTGTTATTTAGTTGAGTATGTCCTCCACAGAAAAAAAAAGTCTTGGATGAAGCTTCAGGACCACTTACTTTAAAGCCTGCTCGGCATAGTATTTCTTAATTATACCTAAGGCTGCAATTAAAAAAAATTAAAAATATGCAAGAAGAAATACTCCACACAAGTTTCACTGATTTGTTATAAACTTGCATTGAACTGAACTTGTTAGTAATCCAAACATGAAATATAATATACTGTGAAATTATTATTATTATTGAGAAAAGACTATGGTTTTCCAAAAACTTCTACAACTTTGAATCAGTGTGCATATATGTAGCAAATGGCAGCGTAAACCAGTGTGTCTTAGTGTACTGAGTCTGGCTGGGTCGGGGTTAACTTTCCCCATAGCAGCCCGTCTAGTGGCTGGGAGGGAGAGGATAACCCACCCATGTGTTGGCTGGTGCTGAGCAGCACCCGCACAGCACCAAGGCTGTCTCTCCAACACCCCCCAAAGGCCAGTAGGCTGGGGGTGGGCAAGAGGCTGGGAGGGGACACAGCCAGGACAGCTGACCCCAACTGACCGAAGGGACTGACCGTACCATACGTTGTCATGCTCAGCAACAGAGGTTAACAGAAAGGAGGAGGAGTGGGGGCATTCCTTATTAACACGCTTGTCTTCTGAAGCAGCTGCTATGCTACTGGGGTTCTGCTTCCCCTGAAGTGGCTGGGCATCGCTTGCTGATGGGAAGTAGAGAATACATCTTTTTGCTTTGCTTCGGCACGCAGCCTTTGCTTTCTTTCATTCAACTGCCTTTATCTCGACCCATGAGTTTTTCCATCTTATCTTCTCCCGCTGTCCTCCTGAGGAGGGGAATGAGAGAGCAGCTGGGCGGGCATCTGGTGGCCAGCTAAGGTCGACCCACCACACTTAGAAACGCTAATAAATTTGGAACTCTATAAAATGTTACCTTGGGATTACAGATTTTGAGAGCTGTAAATTTTTTAAAAACGTTGAACACCGATGTGAGAGGTACTCTGTACTAAAAAACATACATACCGCTGTCTGCAGCGGATACCCCACAGTCAGTGTAGATCAGCTCAGAATGATGTGAACCGCTGGGTATCTGTCCTCTTTTCAGTGGCATACATGGTATATTTTTAGGAACAATCACAGTATATCACATATACTTACTACTTTACAAAAAGGCAGCTTTTATTTTCCCCACTCATATGTCTCCTATTAAGTTCCTTTCTTTTTACGCAATACTATCACCTTGAAGTATGGATATTAATTTTTCTCGTGTATTAAATATTACTTGCTTTGTACAAAAATAAAGTTATAAACATCTCCAGGGGAACCAGGAAACAAACCATCTTTTGTGAAAGTCGTGACATTTGACAGCTTGGGAGCTGGTGGACAGTGTTTAAATTGCGTGGGAGATCGCTTTTTAAATTCTAGCCCTAAGTCCAGAGGAGCTAAGGACACTCTAGAGAAAAGAACTGGGAAACAGAATCACTGAAAAGAAAGAAACAGCTCTAGCAAATATTTACTTCTCAAAATGCAGCGAACAGTCAAGCAATTACTCAGAAAGGTAAGAAGCATAACAGGTTTCTTCCAAACGGATGCTTTTGTATCGTGTTATTTCTGCAATATTTTTCAGACAAATTGTTCTGCTCTACCACACCCTTTCATTTTATTAACTCCACAAGATTTTGGAGGATTCCCACGTCCTTCAGTATAGAAGGAAATGGAATATAAAGTACCTGTCACTTTCCCATCTTTAGTGCTTGCAAAATCTGTATCTAGAGCTGCAAATATTTTGTGTTTGTGGTAAGAGTGGAGAAAGAAGCTGTCTCTGCTAGCATGTTTCTTCAGCTATATAGAGCCTCAAGACTTCCATAGCAATTCACCATTTCAGCCTAAGTAGTTTCTGCTTTCGAGGTTACAGGATCTGTCTGAGCTGAAGAAGACAGATACTACACACTATTCTTTCCTGCATTTGGCTTAGCAGAAACAGAACACAAACCGCTTTTCTGGCCTTGATAATTTTGGAAAATCGTCCATTCTGCAGAAAAGAGAAAACTTCTTTTTCACAATGGGAAAAATGCCAACTTACGCAAAACGCTGTTATAATTAATTTCAAATTCCTCTCCACAAATTAAGAAAATAATTCACCATCATTTCTTTTCAAGGGCAAATTCTATTAATGGCTACATGAAAACTAGGTTTGCAAAAGGGACTGGCAGTACACAGCTTTGTAATGCAAAAAAGATAATTAAAAATAGTAACATATGAAAATACCAAATAACAGAGAACGTAGTCTTGTGCATTGAAACAATGTGCCTTTACAACAGGTGTTTGGTATGCGATACCCCGTGTAACACATGAAATAAACACCTTATTGCAATGAAATACAAACAACCTGAAATGGAACTTCTCCCTTCGCACATGTTCCATGACAGACGGTACCAGAGTGGTATTTGCTGCAAACTCGATTCAATCAGGTTTAGAAACTGAATTCCATCGATGAACAGATTGCACCATCTGCTTCTACTAATATACATTAGAGAATGTGTATTTTCCATAGCTGCATTTTTACCCTGTAATCAGAAGACTGTGAGACAAATAGGTACAGCTTAGCTACAGACTGACTGAAAACTATCATCATTTGTGGATGTCAAGGGTGTAAACAAAAAAGCAGTTAGGTTATTTGAAGGCTGTGCAATGAAGTAATGAAACGAAATTAGGCAAAGGACCATTTAAGCAGCACACTGGGACACTAACAGTCATTGCAGTGATGAGAGAAATACAAATGCAAAAAGCGTAGATGTAATAAAGTTTCTTACTAATAACATGTAGAAAAAAGAGAAATAATCTTCCAACTGAAGCGTAAGTAGAGCTGGCTGGAAATCTGAATTCTTATTACATGCTTTTTGTGTTTTCAAGGAAAAAAAACCCTTGAATCAGGAGATAAGCCAACATTTAAAGTTTTCATAGAACAGAAATCCTTCAAAATTTTGTTTTGGAAACCCAAACATGATGTTCCCAAAACAAAATATGCTTTCCCAGTATCCTCAGCAGCTGCTGACTGAAATTAATGCAATTCCTGTCATTTCACAACTGCCATTTCCATGGCTTGCTGCGGTGACAAAAATGACAAAAACTACCTCAGACTCCAGCTCAGGGGCTGCCAGAGCATCCGCGGTGCCTCATCTCCGGCAGTCCAGCCGTATGGGTTGCCCGGGAATGCCAGAGCCCTGCGCGCCCTCCCGGTGCCACCCACCATCGGGACAGCCAGCCAGATAACTTCAGAAATGCTGACATCTCATACACAAGACCCCTTCTTATAAGCAGCTGAAAAGTCAGGATGACACATTGGTTAGATGTTCATCTGATACACTGGCATCACAAAACTGAACCTGAGCTAAACGCTTAAGAAGCCAGGGTGAGATTTCAACATTATTATTCTAGGCAACCTCAGTAGCAAGGATGATTATTTCCAGGCCAGTAAGATATTGCAATTAATGAAACAGTATTTCATTAAAAAAGGCAGTCTTCTCTTCTTTGAAAGGACAGTAAAAGAAACAAAACTATCGGGGCACATAAATTCACAGAGGTATAGAACGAGTTATATTGTAAGAGAAAACAAAGAGTAGGACTCTTCAGGGCTGGAAAAGAGAAAAATGAGAGATATGACTGCGGTCTACAAAATCATTTGGTCCAGGAAGACAACAACAGGGAACAATTGTGTGCTCTGAATACCAGAACTAGCAGGCATTAAATCTGTAAGATAGGAAAATTCAAAGGAAACACAGGAAAGCAGTTCTTCATGCAACTTGTAAATAAATGATGGAACTTCTTGCTGCAGGAGGATATTATGGATGCTAAAAGTGCATATGGGTTCAAAAGCATAAATTCCCAAAAGAGAACTGTATTGATGGCTGTTAAAACACCAGGACAACCCAAGAGTCCTTGAGGTATGAGCTGCTGGAGACTCAAGGATTGTGCTGAAGAAGTATCAGCAGGTGCTTGCCCTGTTCTAGCTGCTTCTCTAAGCCACCCATTACTGGCAACTCTTTGTGACATTTGGTGAGACAGTTTTTGCTCTGACCCAGCAGAGACATGTCTTAAATTCAGGCATAAAACATGTTATATGCATCAAGTGCTGGATTTAGCAGGAAAACTGAAGAGACACTGCACTCCCCCCTTCCCTTGAGCAGTGCAAGGCATGAGGCATGCCCTCCATGGCTTATCAAAAGTGAGCCGCCAGAGTCTCCCTCCTTTATAAGTACAGCATCGCTACATGCAGGTC
>VYZV01041696.1:84924-103476 GCA_013401275.1 Pandion haliaetus
ACTGGGCCAGTAATCAAATGACATAAAAAGTTACAGTAGATGAGGAAAAAAAAAAAAGGATTTTAATGTCATTCCAAATGTGTGGTAAATTTAATTAGCTTCTGCTCAAAGGTACCTCTTAACAGAAGGACGGGATCCAATACAAGGACACAAAGGCATATATTGTTGCAATCCTGTTGCTGGAAATATGTCTGAGAGATAGAAGAAAAATTGAAAGGAAGACTTTCCGAGTCGAGTAAGCATTATTTCAAAAGCAAGGCTTTTGACTTCAGAGTCTTGGAGGGAAGAAGCATCTCATATGACCCATATAGACAAAGAAAAATAAGATGAACCCGGGTTTTGCCAGAAGCTGGGAAGTGACCATGCCACAGGATGTCTGGCAGGACATACAGAGGAACACCATCAGTTCACTCATCGTATCTGGACTGGTGAGCTTCTTCATACACCTATTTCCCTGCTTGAAAACACGGCATAAAATTGACCATCGAAAATGCAATGCCTTTCATGACCCTTGGATACGGGCATATAACACAGAGTAATAACAAACCCAACTGGGCCCTGAGCATGCGAATTAACAGAGAGGTACCGCTTTGGAATAACATGCAAGCTACATAGTTAAAATAAAAACAGGTAGAAAGAGGAAAAAAGTTTAACATTTATTCCTGCTGGCCAATGAAACTGCAGAGAAATTAAATTACTTCTTCAGAATGGACATCTACAACAAAGCAGGGTATTCACACCCATGATAGAAAAGAACTGAAAGACCTAAAATGAAGTAAAAAAAAGTTTGGGAGTTACCACATTTAGGTAGGATAAAGTAACATAGTCATGACCTGACGAGGAGAGTCTCAAGCAGGGAACCCTATGGATCCATGCAGACATTCAGATAGGCCCATCTCCTAAAGCTAGAGAAAACGAAGAATGAAAATGTAGACAGAAACACATTACAGAAAACTTTGGAAGAGTTTTTTAAAAAAACAAGAAGCCACAATTACATAAATAAAAAAGGATTTCTTCAAAAAGGAGTAAAGGCACAATATGGAGGAAAAAAGATAACCAACAAATAGAAAAGAGAGACCAATAGACGGCTATTGTAAGATATTAATTTTCTGTACTTCACATAAAAGATTAGGGACAACAGAAAGAATTTTGTTCATACACTAGGAGTTCTGAGGAGAAACACACCCGTTTGTAGGTGGAGATAGTGAAGCTGCTATTGCACTTTAATCTCCATCCAGAAGTCACAATACAGCATCCTTGAGGCTATTTCAGTGAGGAACAGAAACTGTTGACGGAGTCAAGTATTTCTTTCTCGTAATCTTGTTTATTTTAAAAAAATGTCTATAGCTTCATTTTCCTTGGAGATGGGCTACTAGCTGCTTGTTTTGAGTCATTTACTTTGACAGACTTGTTTCCAAAAAGCTCCTATCTACTGCAGCCAGAAGCTATGTCTGAACAAGATGATTCTCTTGTCAGCTGGCTTTTATATAGCTAAATCCTCTAAACCTGACTTTTCTTTCCCTTCTTTATTAATATTGCAGTGATCTGGAAGTACTTCTGCATCTTGCCAAACCTTCAAATTTTTTTTTTAACTTAAGAAACATTCTGAACAAAACCAAAGCAAAACATTATTTTTTTAAAGTAAAGAAGATGCCTATACTTTGAATGAAAACTACTAATTTATCTTTATAGAAGGCAAAAAAGAAGTGTGTGCTAATTGCCTGGTCCCTGAGAGCTCAGAGCAGATGACCCTTTTTAGTCTCAATTCCTTTCATAGGGGACTTTCAGTTCACACACAAAACTGAAGACAAAGCCAGCTTCAATTTATTTTATTCAGACAGTAACTGAGTCCAGGGCACTTGCTTGAGTTCACAGTGATTAATGAAGAGAAGAGATGCAACTGTCAAGCCAGTGTGAGAAGCCAGGTTATACGAAGAGCACTTGGGTGAAAAAGCAACGTTTAATCATGCTGAAGGCAGTGTTACAGAATGGGTGGCCTTCACCTTGCATTTTGTTTCAGGAAAAAAACCCTACCATTACAGCAGTATCTTCTTTACGTACATAGTAGAGGCAGACCACTGAGAAAAGCAAAAAAAATTTAAAAAGCAAGCCAAGTATTATATGACCACAAAATATACCCAAGACACAGGATTCTGCACTACCATTAAAGGGCTGGATTTAATACCTGCTGCACCCAATGGAAGTCTTCCTCCTTGATTTGACAGGATTTAGGGATCAGGCCCTAAAAGATCCTAATAACCACTTGGTTGGTGTAGCCTGTCATGAATTCAAAACATCGTTTAATTTTTTCCTTTTAAATTTTGCCAAATAAATGTCTTGTACATCAGTCACTTTTTATATAGACACACAAATACATCAAAAGGCCTATATAAACGTCAAAGCTGACCATGTAACAAGATGTCTCCCTTGCTTCCAAAAAGGACATAGGTCTTTCTGAACTCAGTAAGAGCTTGTGCATTTGCTTTCTAGCAAGTTTTTGACACCTCTCACCAAGCTTCCTAAATCCCAGACTTCAACTCTAAGTTTATTCTTTTATTAAAATAATGGCATATGCAACATTTGGGCAAATGTTCTTATAAATCCTCTTCATCTTCTCTGGATGATACATAGGACACTTGTGCTTCACTCATTAGTTTCTGAAATTGATCTGCCCATAATCTTTGTAACTCCAAATTACTTCATGCATAATTAGGCACTTCCTGATTTTCATTACTCATGTTTATCTCTGTAATATTTACACAGCACCAGTCATACAGCTGCCCATGTACAGATTGGAACACATCACTAATTACATACATTTAATTTGGTTGTATTCCTCTACAAGAGAGGATATTGTTTTCAAGGGCCTTGTTCCAGCCTCATCACCCAGATGTTCAGGGACCAAGAAGTCCCTGAGGTGTATAAACTCATTTGAATTTACTGACCCTTTCAGAGAAGTAAAACCACAAGTGAAATATGTATGCTGTTTTGTTTCAAAACTTGTGTATCTATAGCTAAAATGTACCGGCTTGCATTCGCTAAAGCTGGTAATACTTTACACGTGATTCCTTACATACTGTTTTACATTATTTTTTAAAAAGTATACTAAAAGAAATGTATATTTTATCTGTTGGAAGTTTGGAATCTTTGTTGGAAAACAGTATCAATAGATCCGTTTATGATTTATTTTTCTCTCATCAATTTAGATGAATGACTACGCCCTGTTTAGGCCAAGCAGCTGCTTTTCAAGCAGCCTTCACAAATCTTACCTTCCTTTACACAGCTGAAGTCCCTGTATATAGAGAAGATAAAAATACAATCCTATTTATTTCCTCAAAACCTTATCCTATCCTCCATTTTGCCAGTTTCTAGACTTCCACAAATTATATACTTAGGTAGTTAAAGCATGTGGAACCCCTCTTTCAGTTGTACTATGCACATTTATAAACATGAAGTAGAACGTAACAGAAAACAACTTATTAGGTTATAAGGGTCTATAAAGTAATTAAACCAAATAATTCCCATATTCCAATCTATGTTCTGATAAATTTGATTACAAAGGCACAAGCTATGCAGCAACTAATATACTTAATTGAATACACAAAACCACAGCTCATTTCCAAAAGCATTGGTTTTTAGGCATGCTCAGGAACAAAAATCAGCATATGCATGCTACAGCTAACATGTATCATTTACTAGCCTAGCATTTCACTTACATACAGCTTAATGAAATTTAAAAAAAAATCTAAATGCTATATAATAAACATACTCCACAAACTAATATCCACGTGACATTCAAAGTTACTTTTTTTTAAAAATAGCAAAAGGATGTATTAATTAGTAATTCTTTCTGTAGCACACGAAGCAACTCTAAGAGTGCAGGACAGAGAAGAGGGGAAAATATCTGTGTATGATTGTAATAAAATGGCTCAAATTGGGAAGAACTATTTGCTAGCTTTGTCCTTGCTAAGGTACCACAAACTGGTACAGTTTGCGGGAAGTATTTTTCCCCCTAGAGTGGATACTACATTGGATATTTGTCTATTAATATAAAAAAAGAGCTAAGAAGAGTTAAAACAAGAAATAGCAATAAAACCAGTTTTAATAATCTACTCAGATTGGGTGATTTAGGTGTCAATTTATAAACCCTATACCATTACTCCTACTCCATTATGCGGCAGCATAACTATGCTGCAGGGATTTCTCTCCAAGTTACCCTGAGTATCTCTCAGGGTCAATGGTCAATATTGCAGTAATAAAGTGTATTTCATACTACTTTACATTTGTGGTAGAAAGACAGGTGCGCACAGAAATTAAAACAGACACTTTAATTCTGCTACAATTTAATAGGAAATATTTGTATGATTTAGTTTCACAGCATGCATGAATATAAATCCTCCAGGGATTTAATTAGCTGTATTTTATCATAAATTGCATTCCCATAGACAGATGCTGCTCCTGCATCATGCTGATAATAACAAAGACCAACTGACACTTAAGAGCACATCTGAAATGTGTTTTTCTGAAGACATTAGGTACAGTAAGAGAATCACTACATAGTGCTGAATAAAAGTATCGATGGTTTTCCCAGCTGGCTTAACTTACCAACTTGGAGGGCAGTTTATTTTATACAGTATAAACAAATTAACCTCATGAAGTTATATATTTGTCAATCTACAAAACGTATCTTTTGCTTCTAATACCAAAAAGGCTGTTTATGAAAATTCTCAGTTTGCTGTACCCATAGTTGTGCTTTCCGAGAGCCTACAGAAACACCCACTTGTTTTGAAAATCATGATTTTGATCCATTAACCTCTTGTCAGCTGAAAGGTCATTTCTGCAATATAGCTATTTCTTAGTGCTCTAAACATTTTGATCATAGTTTCAGACCTTTAGGATATGTACTTATTTCCTGCATTTTACTTCAGAGGAAGAGTACCTACTTCTCAAGGACTTTGTTGTAAAGTCCCTTTTCAACATGTGTCACCAATTGTAAAGTAGTTTCTAAGCAATTCCCAAAGGGGAGAACAGGAGCCAATGTCTGAGTTGAAATTAGAATTCAAAGTAAAGCGATTATTTGAAATATAATTTGAAAATTATATAATTTGTGTGGGGGGGTTCATTTTGAAAAGTATTACATAAATACAGACCTAACGCATGTTTCTCTCTCAGATATTATCATCTAACATCCCCAGGTATGCATCCAGGTATTAATGTTGATTTCCATGTAGTCTTCTATCTTTATCACACGTTTTTATACTCCCGCCTACAGTCACATGCACTGAAATTTCTCTTTCAGGATGACTTCTCAATTGAAAATACATTCCAGAAAGCTGGGATTTTCTTCCCTTTTTTTACATAGAGAAATCTGGCCATGGGTATTTTTGTGTTCCCATTTCTCCTGTTTTCCAGTTAGAAAAAATAGAGTGAACTATGATACGGATAATGTTCAGCCTTGTAGCAGGTTTTGAACATAGGGCTTTCTTTAACCTCAGAAACAGCTACAGTTACCTCACTGTTGGAGAGCTAGGATCCTTTCTTTTCCTTCTTCCAGATACGACACAGGAACTTTTTAAAATGAGCTTAGCAGACAGAATGTGTGTCTCATTGCTTCTAGCCCCAACTAAACCTTTTTTTTTTTCCCCAAAACGATTTTGCAAATGATTTTTTCACCTTTTAAATCCAAAGCGGTTGCATTGTCGTGGTTATGATGGTCTAAGGATTAACAAGAGCCCAGGTTCATGAGAAGTTAAGCACTCATGTTAGCTTATTTTTTAACATTCAGATTCTTCATCTTAAAGCTGTTGTCACATTCCTAACTTAGTCTAACCTGAGTTAATATGGTTCAACCAATTCTGCAGAAGGACAGAAGCCCGTGTGTCTCCACCATCTGCAGACTGCAATTATGAAGCCAGGGCCTTATGTTATTCACAGAAATGAACCCTGTAAAATCCCAAACTTCCCTATGCCTGTTAATGGGAGTGCTGCACAAAGCCTCGGAACTGAATACAGTCCAAGAGCAGAAGGAGCAGAGGAAAGCTCTTTGGTGAGCTGTTTCTTTTCCTCATTCATTACTATTTCTTCTTTGTCTTCCTCCTTGGCAAGGTCTCAGTCAGCACTCAAGCACATACACACAATCTGAGGGAACAGCAGGACAGTAATCCAAATTTGTATTCCAAGTCGCAGGGTACAGTTCCTCCTGATTCTGCCACTAGCATTAAAAAAAGGGTTAGCCAGATATTCCTGCAAAAATACTGAAGTATTCAAAGACCTAACCTAGATACTTCATTGGCATTAACTTTGGTTAGGACCCAGTCTGTTCACACTTCTCTCAGTTACTGTTTCAGTGTATCCAGGACCTGCGAGATAGTGCTGTACCTGTTAATTTCTGGCAGGTTTTTTTGGACTTGCAGCAGAATGAACACTGTGAAACATCTGCTAGGATGGACTATTACATTAATAAAGTTGGAAGTTTGCCATCTCTGGCATTAGTTATTTATAAAATCAAATTTAAATCATCAATACAATACATTGTATGAGTTGAGCACAGAATTAAATTGCTTTGTATTTTAAAACTGCTGCTAAAGACAACCCCTGGATAAACTCACTTGCAATTTCATCTGAGTCAGAAAGGGCTACCCTAAACTCCTATCAGCAAGTCTGCAACAGTGCTTGGCCACACTAGGAGCATCTGGCGCACTTGAAGTTTGAGTGAGATAAGTATGCTGGAGGAGAGAAGGGAAGGAAAAGTGGGGGATGGAAAACACACATACACAGAGTGAGCAATTGAAAAAAAAAATCAGTCTGTCCTCCAAAACATCCCAATTTCAGTCAGTCTGGCACTGCAGGTTTCGCTACTGCCCTCCTCTACCTGGTAAGTTTAAGTTCTGGTCTGTGCACACAGCAGTTTCTAAATTGTTTACAGACAGCCCAGCTAGAAAAGGCTTTAGATAGCTATGTTACAACACCTTAGTAAAGACAATGGATCCCAAAGAGAAAAAAATAAAATCATTTTGATAGGGCAGGTGACATATATCAATATATACTGCTATGATATACATGGATATCAATAATATGGATATTAATTCAGTTGTGCAGAATCACTTTTAGTGCAGAACATTATCAGCGCTTACATGTGTCAGAAACTTGGGTGAAGATTAGCACACTTCTGGTTTTTTTTAATTGTTACTGTCCATTTAGTGGCTTTGCTATATTCATTACACTCTATTGGAAACTTCAGTTTCAAATACCACCATATAGTCTCTCTCAGGTTCACTTTATGCTGTACCTTGCTTCCAAACTTGTGGCTTGCAAGCACCTGAAAGAGGAGGAGCTGACAACTCTCAGGTGCCGCACTATCCTATCCATTTTAACTTTGTATTTGGACATTTCAGACTTTTTGTGAGGCATTGGGAAAGCACAGAGCAGTCACCTGGAACAGTCACCTCCAAGGCAAAACAGATCTTCACAACTCCTGTGCAACATGGCATTTCTGCCTTCACTGCATGGGCAGGAGTTGGTTCCTTGCCTTAGGCATGACACTGATTGTCCAGTCTTATATCCATGTATTTCATAGAGTCACGGAATGGTTTGGGTCAGAAGGAACCTTTAAAGATCATCTAGTCCACCCCCCCTGCCATGGGCAGGGACACCTTCCACTAGACCAGGTTGCTCAAAGCCCCATCCAACCTGGCCTTGAACGCTGCCAGGGATGGGGCAACTACAACCTCTCTGGGCAACATGTGCCAGTGTCTCACCGCCCTCATCGTAAAACATTTTCTTCCTTATGTCCAACCTAAATCTATTCTCTTTCCGTTTAAAACTGTTGCCCCTTGTCCTGTTACTACAGAACCTGGGAAAAAGTCTCTCTCCATCCTTCTTATAGGTCCCCCCTTTAAGTACTGAAAGGCCGCAATAAAGTCTCCCTGGACCTTTCTCTTCTCCAGGCTGAACGACCCCAACTGTCTCAGCCTTTCCTCACAGCAGAGGTGTTCCAGCCCTTTGATCATCTTCGTGTCCCTCCTCTGGACCCGCTCCAACAGGTCCATGTCTCTCCTGTGCCGAGGACCCCAGAGCTGGACGCAGGACTGCAGGTGGGGTCTCACCCGATCGGAGCAGAGGGGCAGAATCCCCTCCCTCGACCTGCTGCCCACGCTGCTTTGGATGCAGCCCAGGACACGGTTGGCTTTCTGGGCTGCGAGCGCCCATTGCCGGCTCGTGTCCGATTTTTCACCTACCAGTATCCTCAAGCCCTTCTCTACATGGCTGCTTTCGACAAATTCATCAACCAGTCTGTACTGATACTGGGATTGCCCTGACCCAGGTGCAGGACCTTGTTATTATATATATGTGTGTGCTACAGAAGAAAATCACACTATACAAGAACAAACTCAAACAAAATAGTAAACTAAAGTAACACTGATCCAAAACCTTAATGATTACAGGTAGTTGTCAGAAAACTGCTCAGTTCCAGCTTACTGCCATGGGCAGCAGGGAAGGAAAGAACTGAGCAGCCCGAGCCTGCAGCATTCTTATGCTTTCCTATTGGGATACATCACAGCATTCAAGGTACAAGGATAGCTCAGAAAAACCTTCTCGTTCCCATCTCAGGTATGGATAAAGCACATCGGCCCTACAATGGTTTCACATGGACACTGTACTATTCAATAACATACTTACAGCCGGATTTGTAATACTCTTTCTACCGCTGCAGGTGCATTTGTGTTAGGTCCCACTGATAGTAGTGGCCTAGCGTACAGTGCAAAATTTTCAGCGAAGCATCACAGATACGGAAATGACAATGATTAAATCCCAGACAAAACACTAACTGCAAACAAAGGAGGCAACAGCTTATCAGAAACATCATAATAGATCATAACCAGAAACCCCAGGAATTGTATGATTATTGTCTACAAGGTTCGCTTAAGAAATGTATTTCATTAAAAAGCACAAAGCAACTTGCAAATTTCAAACTCAATGTAGACTCAAAAGGAAGGAATACTTTCATGATTTGCACATCACTAGCACTGACATTTAAGTCACATTCTGTTGCTAAAATACCATTTCAAAGAGAAACCATCTTGTTCTCTCGCAGCCGTGTTGGTCTTGCGATGGTAACAGAATTAAAATAGTGGCATATATTTCTCTTAAGGTCATAAGCAGATGTGTCTGTATTTAAATGCAGGCATGGAAAATACAAGAATTTGAAAACCATTGTTTTTATAGTATAGTTAAATTTGTGCATCCACATGAATGTACATAAGAAATATTTTAGGCAGTGGTTCTTTGTATTCATTTCTGCTTCTTTCAAGCTGTGGAAAGTAACATTCTGTAGAGAGCTTTTGTGAAAAATATACTGAAAATTATTTGCATTTGACTTGAAATGTAAATAAAACCCCTAGGATTTTAAAGTTCTTTCTCTGAATTTGCAACTTAAGTATAATTTGTTGGCCTCTGATACTGACAGTCTCGTTTTCTCTATCCAGAAAATTCAACAGGAAAAAAAGTGAATTGAAGTAGTTTAGACGTCTGAAATTCAAAGCATTTTACATTACATTCTCTTCAAAAAAAAAAAAAAAAAAAAAGTAACTTACTATTCTTTTTCTTTTTATGGTGTTCACCTGAATTAAACTACCAAGCCATTTTAAAAACATCCCAGACTCCAGCATCAGCACGTGGCTGCACAATATCCTCTCTTTTGGAAAATATTTCAGGATTGCATCTGAGTACTAACTGATGGTTGCAGTGCTTCAGTATCTTTTATGAATATCTGAGGTATTTAGAGAAGGAAAGACTCTCCCATAAAATGTAATGCTGTTATTAATTCCTAAAGCTGGGATCTTTTCCACCCACAGAGCCTTTGAGGAGCACAGAAGATAGCTCTCTCTGCTTCCCTCCTGGTGTAGCTGGCCCCATGGCACTCTAGAAGTTAAGCTCCCGCTGGAATTTTGCCATGTCTTCAGGAATTAAATCACCCACTGATCACAGGGAACCCCAGTTTGAGAAGCGTTGGAGCCCTACGGACAGACATGCCCTCAAAAAAGAACCAGAAATAGAGGATAGATGGTTTGTCATCTATGAACTCGTTTGAACTTGGCGACATCCCAAGTAACAAGTGCTATTTGGATGGACACCTATGTACTCTGTCACCCTTCAGGCCATTGTTTTAGTGCTTTCCTGCAGTTCCATGAATTTCAGAAATATTTTAATACACCAGGAAATCAATATGTCACCAACAGAGCTTGCCACCTGGTGATTCTAGTCTTTGATTTTGCACAAGGATAACTTTTAGTACTCAGTGATATCATACAATTTTTGGAGCTCCTTGGCAGCAGGGTAACTGTTGGACGATACTAGTCTACCCATCTCTCACAAATTGCAAATATCATCAGTAGTATGTGAACAAAGTTGCTTAAAAATAGAAGATGTGCTGTAGTGCTGACATTCTACATATTGTGTAAATTTGAGCTCGTCAGCCTGGTAGTTGCCAAAGCAGTTTTGCAGAACCCAGAACACCGGCAGTACTTGGCATGACTGTAGCATCTGGCATGGTGGCTAGGAAGAGATCCATGAGCTACAGTGAGCTCTGCTCTGCAACAGAGAAAATGAAGATTTACATCCAAACTCTGACACCGATGTAGAAATGGCGTTTTTTAGACCAGCTAGCTATCCCACCTTCACTGACAGGGTGAAGTATGATGGTAAATGAAAAGAACAGAAGGTTAGTATGTCTAGTAACACAGGATAAGTGATGAGAGTTAAAACTGCGCTCTCTGAAAGAGATTTTCACCCCTTACAGTGTGACTTTCATCCTATAGACGGAGAAGATGATGAAAAGAAGGAATTGCTGCTGCCCTGGAACAGGAAGGATGTCCCTAAGTACTAAACAAGTCCCTCACTGATATCTGGAAAGCACCTCAGCAGCAGAGACATCTTTGTAATTATTGTAGCCCTCCAGCACTGTACAACACCAAAGACTTTGGCTTCAAGAGAAGGAATCTGTGCCACTGACATTTAGGTTTACTGGAAATACAAGTACCAAGAACTTCTGGTGCTGAGCACTGGCACTGAATGAGACTTTTTTCAGCCTGAAGAAGCTGGCTACGACTGAAGCCTGAACATATTCCAGGGTGACTATTTTTAGTCTCACCCCTTTCAGCAGACACAAAGGAAATGGATGCTTTTTGGCTAATTACCACAAAGGCAAACTAGATATATTCTTAAATGCAACACCTCTGATAGCAGGGGAAAGGAGCAGTGTAATCAGCAGAAGAGGAATACTGTTTCATGAACTCCATGTTAAAGAAACAGGACAATGAGAACTCTCCAGTTACAAATACTGATTTCCTTCCCCAGGGTATAAGGAAAAATCCATGCAATATTTGCCATAAACTCTTCTTAAATATGCAACCCTAAGTAGGTCTCTTCTTTCTGAAAATGACCTTCATGCTAGGCTCCTCTCAACAATGCGCCTTTCTAAAAGGCACAGAACACATTCAGTACACCCACTATTAAGAAACACGAGAGTATCCCAGCAGTATCTTATTACACGATTTCAATTCCAAAGAAATGCAGGGATGTCTGGACACAGTCTTGGGCAACCAGCTCTAGGTGGCCCTGCTTGAGCAGGGGGCTTGGACCAGATGACCTCCAGAGGTGCCTTCCAACCTCAACCATTCTGTGATTCTGTGCCTGTCACCTGGAAATTATGATACTTAAAAGACAGAAAGAAGGCAAATTTCATGCCATGCTGTAACAAAGCCATTTTAAGGTAAAACAAAAGGAGAATGGTAACTCAGCCAGCAAGGAAGCCTACTTTTTTCATCCTCTGCCTCCAGGCATTTGCAAAAGGAAGGAAACTGAGATCCAATGATCAGATCAACAGTCTCTCCCAAAAGAGTATCAGTTTCCATAACTAGTATGATTCATATGCTGGAAAGTATATTGCAAAAACATAGGAATGTTTCATGCCTCTTTTTTAAATTCTTTTATTTTATTCTCCTACACCCCCACCCAGATTAGCCCATATACACCTGGCTACTAGAAGCTGAAGACAACGACGGGGTTAAAAGGATATGGTAACCTTCTGCATCCAGCTGCAGGTTTAAGAGAAACATGATAAAATACCTGCTGCATTATGAACAGTAAGTTATTCCTTATTTATTAGCATTATTAGAATGGCTGGAAGCAGTACCAAAATTAGGACCTTTTCGTATCACTGAACAAAAAAGCCTGGTAATATAAAAGACCTATTAAAATCTAGTCTCAGAGCAGCACTTGTAAGAACAGTAAAAGACGACAGACAAAATGGAAAGGACAAGCGACAGAGAAAAGAGCTGAAATCACAAAGAAATACATAGCAAACCAACAAAAGCAACTCCCCCCACCTCTGAAATGGGGAATAACCACTGCTCCGTGCTGTTGAACTCATCTCACTTTAACCTTATTTTTCTTACTTGCTCCTCTCCATTACTCTATTCAAAAAATGTGGCAAATGGACCAAAAATGGACAAAGAAACTTAAGTACTAGTGTGCCTGCTACTTTGCAGTCCAATTGTTCACAAGTAGAATGGTATTTGCCTGATTTGTAAAAACTGGTAGGTGTCCAGGAACACAAGGGAAATATAAAATACACTTCTCAACAGTACACCTTAACCCTTATGAACATGATTATTAGATAATTTCCTACAAATTGCACATTATTCTCCAGGAAAAACTGGGATTGGAAATATTTTAGCACATGGGAAAAAATGTAGGTTTTGTACTTAATGATGAGTTACTCTAGACATCCTAGGGAACATCTTTTTGTATTATGTTGAATATTACTTCAAGACAAAGAAATTGATCTTTGATACTTGAAATATCAAGATTGCACTGACTTACTCAGCTTTGTGTAAAAAAGGCCTCCCCCTTCAAACAAATTGAACAGCATTTGTGCAGCATATCAGCTTTTGTGGAAAATGCACGGATGTATTCATACATATTTATTTTGAAAGGCAATTCATAGCCAACTAAGCATATCTACAGGAATATATACGAAGTGGCATGCTGGTCAAATTATTCATTTTCTTTTGCTAGTAGGGGGTATTTAGGGAAAAAAATGGCATAATGCTCATTTTCAGCAATATACTGAGCTGTCAGTCAGTCAATACTCTCACAGTATTTTAGAGGAGATGAGCAACTCACCTGCACTAACTAAATTTCACTTGCTTGGCCTAGACTACCAAGTGTCAGGACTTCTAGTGGCCTCCGTAATACGTCTGTAAAGAAATGTGACTTTTCAAATGTGGAAGTTCATTAATTATTCTAGACCGTTTTGCAACCCATTTCTCCCAAAGCCTACCATGCAAGTTTCTTCCAGTAGCTTTTTCTAAGGACATTCATCACACTCTCTGTAGAAAACTCTTAAAAGAAAAAACAAGAAGATGTACAAAATTCTTCCAGCCTTGTTACAAGCTGCCATGTTGGCAACTACCATTTTCACTAATGATACTTCAAGATGTATTTTTAAGTTACTTAAGAGATTTATAGGGATTAACAGCCTTACTGCAGTGTTAATTGTCAGCTCTTCTAGGCTTTCTGTAATCCTGGGACTCCTTTTTTATTTTTATTTGATGTACAGTTTGAGAGAGTTCAGTAATTCAGATTACATATAATTGAATCAGAGCCATTTTGAAAGGCAACTAGCATTTCACTGGCACATCTGAGAATGAAACAAGGGCTCTGATTTTATCCCAGTTTTTTCCTGCCATCCACTACTGTTGGGGAAGTGCTATCAAACACTGCATTCAGCAACTGCTTGAGCTGCACTTTGCATGTACCTTCAAAACCTGCCCCGAGAACTGCGAGCCTGGTGCCCAGCCACCCCATTGCAAAGGACCTGGACCTTGTTGCAGCTACTCAACTTGACAATGTCAGTTTGAATTGGAGCTTTGCAGAAGTCGATCCCAGAGATTTTTTTTTTTCTTCTTAACTTTTCCTCCAAATGAAATGTAGTTTGAGTGTATATGATACCAATGTGTTCAAATGATTTTTTAAAATAGAATTCTTTCTGTGAGGAATGGAGAAACAGAAGTAAACAGAAATGGGAATGGGGGACTGAGAAAGAATTGGGGAAGAAGCGGGTTCACTGTGGTCAGAGGGATGAACAGAACGAACGTGAGGACCAGTGCAAGGATGGAAACAGGTAATTTGGCAGAGAGAATCTGAGATGGGGTGCATGCCAGTCCCCCATTTTCTCTCTTTTGTGCATAGCAAAAGCCCCTTGGGAGTATCAAAATCTTATTCTCATCTCCTCTCAGGTCAGATGGAGCCTGAGGGGATCCTGAATGTCTGGGGGACTCCTCTCTCCCTGTGCCCTGTCCTTCCCAGTGCAGACAAGCTACTTGGAGGACCTCTCTCTCTGGGGAGTCGTTAACCCCAAGGCAGTTAAACACCCGGATCATGGAATGAAGTTAATGGAAACAAAATTCTTAAGCCTCAGAAAGACAAAATTAAGGGACAGATAATGCCTCCTCATGGTGGAAAGCTGACTAGAGTGAGATGAAGAAAATAGTCTAGTTCGGGTGGGACTGGCTGGGGTGGATGTGGATGGAGCCTGGCAGAAGGGAAAGGCAGCCTACCGAAGGTGACATGGACGGCGGGGGCACAAGACTGGTGCAAATACAGTGTGTGTTGTACAATGAGCCACGCGTGTAACCCCATCCGTGATACACACCCTCTGCTACAACAGTTGACATGCCACATTCTGCCTTCATCTGCCAGGTTTGATGGGGCAAGAGGGGAAGTATCAACCAGAAAGAGTAGGGTAGGGACAGTATTTTCTGTGACCACCACACAGTAAAACTGTCTGCAGCTGGGAACAGTCTGCCTATTTTTTTCACCACACAGTCCAAATATTTTTAAGTGGGACCATCAGATCCACTCCCACAAGACAGAAATTAGGACAGGTGCTTGGAAACCCCATATTACTTTCCAGCTAGCCTCAACAGCATCACCAGCAGTAACTGCAAATGTATAACTAATCATTAAGGTGTTACAAAGAACAAATACATTGTTAGTAAAAAATTTCTAGGAAATTCAATAGCATGAAGCTTTACTACTGCAGGATAGCAGGTGTTTCATGGTATTTGTTCCCCTTCTAGAACTTGAAGTTCAGGAAAATGGAAAAAAAATAAATAAACCTCCCAACAACAAAACTTTCAAAATGGAAAATACCAAGTGAAGGTCACACAACCTTTGTTTTACCTTTCTGACTAGTTATCCCTAGACACCCATTTGTACCGTGTATTCAAAGTGTTCTGAACATCAGCCATCTACACCCTTCCCGTAATAAAATCAAAAGTTGCTCCTTGGGAAAAAACCCTCCCATCTGCTACATGTGATAATGCTTTCACCCATACGTGTCACCAAACTCTGTGCTTTCGTTACCCAGCCTTAAACCCACGTGTCACATGTATCTCCCACCTAACTGCTGGCAGCCCCATCACAAGAGCATCACTTTGTCCTTTCACTGAAACTCCACAGAGCAGCATGGAAATCGGATGCCACGTCACGCCACATACCCATCAGCCGACTTCCCTGACCCAGATACAGATGGTAAAATAGATGGGATCCATAGCTGCATTTAATACCAGGGAGGTATATAATCCCTTTTTGTCACTGCCAGCTCTCAGAAAACAAATTATTGCAGCTACTGGAGTGTGCAGCTTAACTTCGTTTTCTAGATCTTCAAAGTTTGAAGCAACTGCATTTATCTTTTATTTCCTTCCCAACTCAACTTACTATTGCAGCACTTAAAGCCTACACAACAGACTTGCTGTTTTATCAATATTATCAACTCCACCTTTGGAGAGTCTCTCTCATGTAAAGCACAACAGTAAATAGAAAAATGAATACAAATGGTTCAATATAAACACAGTTCTGTAACTTATGTGGTTTATCTTCAATGCTGTCACTTTTTTTAAAGCACAAATAGAGACTGCAGCATGTTGAGGGTGGGAGAGAGTAAAGGGAGTGAAGAGAGAAGTTAGATCCTACTACTCAAATACCAGAGACGGTATTTGGACATAAACCAATTTCTCATGAGGCTGTGACTGCTAGATCTGCTAAATCTCATGCTGATTCCCACAAGATTTTTTTTTTTTTTTACTTTTTGCTAAGAGGCGAAAAATCTTTAACAACAAGGGAAGTTAGAAACTAGGCATATACAGCCTGACAATTTTTCTACAGGAAAGAAACAACGGTACCATCAGTTTTTAGCTGCCAGTTCTTCCAAACACAAAACCTGCCTTCGTGTTTGTATCTTTATTGCTCCTATAGGAGTTGAACACAACAAAATCAAAGACCAGGAGGGGCTCCATGCATGCGTGCATGACAAAGTAGAATGCTGAAAAATTCAAAGTTTGGGTAGCATGTCATTAAAGCTACCAGTTTTGTTTTGGTCTCCTGCTGTGGCCTTACCAGTAGAAGCTTAGCTGATCAACTAATAGAAAACTGTGTACAAAATGCAAAAAAGCACTTGGATCAGGCAACCTGTGATTAAAACAATTATGAAGCAAATACATCCCACAGACTATATTTGTATATATTTAAAATTGCCAGATTGAAATGAGTCCTTTTCTAGTAACATCACATTTGCTTCATGCTCCATTTCACACAGATGACAAAAATCACGATAGCAAACACAGAACACAGTCTGAAATGAAGTACTTCACTGTACACGAGCAAACTTATGGTACTGATTTGCCAACAGCTAGAACATAGTCTCAGAATTGAATGAACACAATAATGAAATACTGGAGCAGTTTAGATGACAGAGGAGGTTAATAAAACATAAGATACTGTAAATATAGTGTATGATACACAGAAAACAGATCAGGAACTGGGGAAAAAACATCACTTTGCCTTTTCTGCATTTCTTTTGACGATTCTAGAACTAGTCACGGACGATTCTCTTCCTGAAATCTCCTGCTTTGGATTTCTCCATTTACAACAAACTCACAATATAAAAGGGTGATTTAATTAAAACCCACATGCTTGAAATATAAAAATAAGTATTTAATATAATACACAATCCAATTCCAAATCTGATTTATAATATAATCAAGTTAATTATCCATATGATATATGAATCATATGGTAAATTCTAGAAGTATCAGATTAAATTTTCAAAAATCACTAAATGATTCTGTTAAATGCATGCCTTGTGGGTTCCATGCCACTTCTGACATTTTCAGCCATTACCTTTCCTAGAAAGCAAGCCGGTTTAGGTCTAGCACTTCTCCCTGAACTCTCTCCTATTTTGGGCATTTCAAATATCTTTTCAGAGGTGCTCTTCATCTAGTATGGCACAGTATTAAGTGGAATTACATTTGGACGATCCACACAGAAACCCATACTCAAGAACTGTGTCCTGACTAGACCAATATAAGCCTTTAAGTCCTCAGGAAATTCAGCTTTAATCACATTTGAATATAGCCACACATTCATATGCTCAGGTATGAAGAGGCACAATGTATGCTCTAGTAAGAGCTTTGCACATGGTGGAATGCAGAAGTCTACATCATCCCACCAGACAGTACCAGAGGGAGGTAAAAGCCCCACGCCAGCCTTCATTCCCTCCCTACAGTAAATCCACCCCAAAAGCAAGAACAGTTCCAATCCTGTATAAATCCTACGTAAGACCATGAGAATACTGAAGTCATCCATCCCTAGTAAGGCAATAATAAAGCATCAAAGTCAGATAACACATATCCATTTGTAATAGAGCACTCCTACCTTTTCAGTTTCATATAATTTTCACTAGCTGCAGGTCTGCATTCAGCACGTTGCACCACTATTCCTTCCAAGGAAAGTTTATCTAGAATGAAAAGAACAAAGCAAAACTGGACATTAAAACAAGATTCACCAAAGTGGTCAACATTTGAATTATTCTTCACTAATTAAGCACTTAGTAAATTGTCGTGGTTTCAGCTCAGTCAGTGACAAAGCACTAAATATAATGTAATTATAAGTTCTCAAATCTCAAATTAAGTTCTAAAATCTCTATTTAGACACCAAAGAAATAAGCAGAAAAGACATGTCTGCACAGCTGGTATACCCTAGACTTCCCGATTTTGTCATCAGATGTTTTACATATTAAGAATGAATCACAAAGACCAAATTTTAAATAAGAGATGGTAAGTGTGTGGTCCTCCTTTCTCTAGATTGTTGCACTCAGGTTATCTAGGAACTGTTTTCTGGAAATATGTATCAGATACAGCTACTGACCATGAAAAAAATAATCTACAAAGAGAACCTGATCATCAAAGTATCCAAAATTAGTGGAAGATAAAATGAGAGTTAATTTTATTCCTATCCTCAGAAAAAGAATAACCTATTTTCATCTTAGTACAATTAAAAAAAAAATTGTTCACTAAAGGAACATAAAGCAATAAAAGTAATTATTACATATGCTAACACTCAGGGAAAAGAAATAAAAACTTGCAGTTAGTAACGCAAGAGATCACATACTAAGTTTTAGTTAATACTGCCCTCTGTACATTCACCTCT
>VYZV01041697.1:343-12332 GCA_013401275.1 Pandion haliaetus
TGTGGCCCAGATACTGAATGCAGAAGGAAAAATGGGGGGAACTCAAAGCTTTCAAGCATGAAATCCTTCTCTAGCACTGCAAAAGAAAATAATAAACTAATACTTTAAAAGATGCATTTTATAGATATATTGACATGCAGGTGTCACATTTTTGCAAAACTTGAGCAATGCTTTTGTTTCATCCCCCACACCTCCCTTCCAATTTTTCTAAGTTAAAGGAAAAGTAACTTACTTGCAAATGTCATCTTCTGGGTCCTCAAGCCCAAATCTTTCATCAAAAGTAAGCTGTATCCATACATTTTCGTCTACTGCTACTAATCTCCACACTAGTACAGTATTGCGTGGGTATGTGTGTGGAAACTTGGGGCTGTGAATACTTCCATTAGTAGTCACAGTAACTATCTTCTCATGCTGAGGATCCTGCACACCTAGAGTAAAGACAGAAAACAGATGCATGAATACTCATTTCTTCTCCTTTTCCTAAAGTGTTTGTTTAATATGCACAGATTTTGTTTTGTTAGCTTTTCTTCATCTTGCAAGGAATTTCTGCTTGGAAAATCTACATAGTAACAACAACCCAAAGGTGGTAAGTATTAATTTGCTGGCAAAAAGTTATTCAAACCCAAGCCTCAACTGCTGTTCAGAAAGTAGAACATGTTCAAGTGGAACTAAGAGAACCGTGACTGCGAACACCTGAATGCAAGACTGGACTACTCACAGAAGCCCAGCAGCCCAAGGGACTACATCATGCGGATACAGGGAAAGGTCTGCTCACACCTACCACAAAAGGGATGGTTTAAATTTGCCTCTTGATAATGGAAACTGTCTTACATTTACTGAGTCCGGTGATAAGGATTTTGATGGCTGCCTCCTTCCTGAGGGCTGTATCAGAACAAAGTTATCCCAATGCAAGAATGAAACTGGGACATGATTAGGAAACTTGGGAAAATCACCAAGTGTAAGAAATTAGGCATTTACTGATAAGCCTCAATCAAGGGCATTCCTCAAAATGCTTCACAGCACTGTTAGACTAAACACATATAAAATTAAATGAATGTTTTACAATGCAGCAGGAAATGAATTGAAAAGAAATAAGCCAACTACATTTGATTTTTAAAGCACAAGGTAACACTGAAAGTACTGAAAAGACCTCTTCAGGTTATGAATTCCTAACTGCAAGGAGTTATCAAAAGGAAAGGACTCCTTCGGTGAGCGGCAGCCATGCCCAACAAGTCTCTTCACAGTAACCCAAGAGACCTCATTCTCAAGTGCCCAATATTCACAGGAATTCACATTCAGCAGCTGGAATCAGCTCACATTGAGTATTTAGCTGCAAAAAAGAGGCACTGACCTGATCTGGATACATTTTAACACTGTGACATACAGTGATGAGATCGCTAAACTACAAAATTTAATTCCATAAGCACATCAAATGAAAAAACTCTACTTATGCTATAGCACATGACTTTTACTAACTTTGGCTTTTTCTAAAATCCTGTATACAGTCAGGCTTGACATTTCAGTCAGTAAATCATAGGAATTCTCAGAGTTACTTAATAATAACTTTAGTAACAAAGTCAGCTTTTAGTTTTGTACTGGAGAGTTATTGATATTATTTTGTTTTCAGCTGATCATTGCCTCTTTCAGTTAGATACTTTATCTTATTTTTCTGATTGTTTTATAACAAGCATTCTGATGAACATTCATTTGAAGCTATGTGAGACATATGCTTCAGTCTACAACGAACAAATACACTGCAATTGTACCTTATTATAGCTACACGTAAAGGCTGACAACTAAATGAATGTAGTGCAAGAAAAGAAGGCCATAGAAACAGCATTGCTGTTTTAAAAGAATTAGTCTATACTTAAATATAATTTTAAGTCTGACAGACTTTTGCTTTCTATTCTTTTGGACTTATGCCTTCTATTTGTGATATAAAAATAGTAAATTTTCTTTTAAGTGGAATTGCTGCTTATATAACACTGATGGATTGTGTTCTTGCCAGTATCCACACACAGTTGCAAAGAACTGACTGTCTTGTGTACAAATAAGAGAGGACAGCATGCAGTAAAAAAAAAAGCACAAAAAAAAGGGCACATAAAGCAGATTCCTAATTTAGACACTTCATAGGGTTTTTGTTAGCTGAGTCACAAGCATTCTTCTATAATGTATAGTATATCAGCTGAGAGCTGCACGCTAAACACAGGAGCCAACAATAATAAAAATGACTTTCCCAGAGATTAGTACACCAGAGTGGTATTTCCAAAGTATGCAAAGGATCACCATTTCAGACAAACACGTCAAAGTGTGGTGTCTGACGACACTATATTCAGTGGTTCGTTTTGTCTTTAAAAGCACGCACAGGATTACAAACCATGTTACATTTCACAACATATTAATAAAGTGTTTTCTTCTGTGTCATCAGGGCAATGACAACAACAGCACTGCAAGCAAGGACTGTGAATAATCCAGGCATATCAAATGAGAAGTCAATAAAAAGGGGCAAAGGAAAGCAAAAGGCATGTGGCACTTTAGTGAACAGAAGTTGCAGCATATCCAGTACCTTCAGCTCCTCCATTTGTAAAGGAAACGTATCTATTTACTTTAGCACACAACAGTGTTCCATGAACATATCAAATTCACACACACACCACTTGCTCCATTTCAAATATTTGCTCTCACCCAGCGGAATTTCTTCTCTTACAAAAGAATTATTTTGTATGACTACAAAGGCAAGTAATTGCTGTGACTGGAGAATGAAGCTTGTTATTTGTCTTCAGATAAGCTGCAATATTCCTTTTTATCCGTTCTACATAAATTGTACCATTGTACCTCAAAAAGCTAGCCTTTTCTTACTGAGTTCATGAACGTTCTGAAATTTTGAGTAAACTGTGTGAAGACCACAGCTACCTGAATGTGGCTAAGATGAGACTATAGTCTCTATTCTTTGTGGAATGACTTTGCAATTCCTGGCTTTATTTTAGGGATAAATCAGTCCAAGTTACACTTAAAAGGGAGTAACAAGTTCAGTCAGATTTACAGTGGTAAGCTNATTATTACTGTACAGATAGCATTGAACAAACCTGAAGAATCAGTTTAGGCAAGAACTGAGGTAGGCAAGGCACCATCTCAGCCAAGGGGCAACAATACCACGCAAGGGAAATTTGGACAGACAAGGACCAAAACAACGTATTTGCATCTTCAGTAAAAAGCTCCATCAGAAGATGGGCAACTGAGATCACCTGCAAGAGAAAGTCCTGGAAACAGGGCACACTAGATGGGAAAAATCCCTAAGCTGACCCAGGGATATGACACGGTTACGCTTATTAGGAAAGGACAGCACACACTTAACAGAGCCTGAAGTTGAAGAATGAGTTGCCGCAGTCGTCTTTGATGTGGTACAAGATGCTATCACCAGATTTATATATCTATCAATGTAGAAAGTCTGCCCCTGAAAATTACAAGATTCCAGGCATTCTAAAAGCACGGCAATGCCTAACCCTTCCACTGACGTGGTAATGCAGATGAAAAACCACGGTATCACCAAACAGATCAGCAGATGCCACTGTAAACTGAAATTAAACCCACCGACTAGACAAGCTCATTCCTGCCTACTTCAAAGTAGGTCTGTTCCCCCATGGGCACAACACATTTCACAAAGATCAGCGCTGACACTTTTTAAATATAGCAAATACCTCTTCCTTAGTACATCATAATCACTACATTTTAGCGAGGGTCATGGGTAAAAGACAAATCACATACAGTTCGGGAGACTGATGAGGAGCTGCAGAAGTAGAGAGGAGCACCACAGGTAGAGTGAAGGCCTTGGCACTGATTCACATAAAAGGCTGATTCACTTAACAGGTCACACAGTACTGGTAAAATTATTTTTTCAAAACTTTTTGCTAAACCTACACTAATTTCACAACAGGACGAGATGTGAGTACTGCTGATCACACACTGTTAATATATTATTTGGTTAATTTCATTCAGTAGCCCTTAATTATGAAAATCAACTTTTAGGCCTTCAGAAACAGCATTAGCTCATGTCTGGCTATCAGTGCTTGAAAACAAAACAACAAAAAAAAGCCAAATTCAAACATATGAGAAGTTTCAACTCTAAATATTTACCAATTCATATTAGAGCTATTTCAGATATACAGTAATGTTGCAGTATGTGTGACTCCTCTGCTTTAAAACTCAGAAACAAAAGGTGACAGTAACTAGCTGTTCATTACTACAGAACTTCAGTGAAGCAGGTTTTTTTTAATTAATCAAAAGGATTTCCTGACAACATTCCCATATAATTTTTACAACACTCTACACAGGTACAGAAACCGAGACTTCGTAGAAGCGTTTCTTCTTCTTTCACCAGACTTCCAAAAAGCGATAAGGCTACTTTCAAAAGTAGTAACTTAAGGCATACAAGGGTACCTCTTTCTGTCCTCTGTCTCTGGTTCAGTTGCCTCCAGGCACTTCTTAGCTATTATCTGAATGTAACAGTCAAAATGAAATTCAACTCTTTTGCTGGGTACAAAGGAAAAACCCAAAAATCGTGTTATTGGCAGAAAACTGAAGAGAAATAGCTCTGTTTGATATTGTTCATATATAAAATGGATAGCAGGGCAAAGCCACTCAAAATCATACAAATGCTGCTTCAAAGGGACCTCTGGAGACCTGCAGTCCCAGCTCCTGCAGGGACAATTCCTGCTCACACCACAGCAGGTCACCCCTTTGAGGGTTGGCATTTTCTAGGCAATACTTAAACCCCCTCACGGATGGAAACTCCACAGTGCCTTTGGGATAACCTGTTCCAGTGCTGTACTATCTCCCTAGCTAAGATTTTTTTCCTAATGTCCAATCTGAACCCCTCCACCTGCAATTTCTAGCCATGGGTATTTTCAGGGTTTGTTGTGGTTTTACACTCTATGCCCCTACCAGGAAGAGTTTAACTTGGTCACCCTTGCAACTGCTCTTCAGGCAATTGGGGGCCTGCTATTAGACTGCCCATAGCCTTCTCTTCCCCAGATTCAACAAGGCCAGCCCCCTCACACTCCACTTAGTTCCTGCCACCAACTAGATGTGGAGCCTTCAAGCCTGGCCATCCAGCCAATTTTCAACCTACCTAACAAGCAGTCTGTTCTTCGCAACCATTGTGCCTCAAGTACCACAAGAAATGCTTTTGAAGTATACAGGGTTTGTTTTCATCACCAACTTTTCAAGTAGTGAGAAAAGAAAATTTCATACAGGTTTGCTGTATCTCCTAAGACAGCTATAGTAAGTGGTATGGCTTGTGGCTTTTCTGGGTTAAATCCCTGAGACACATCTCGCTTTCTGTGGATTTTCCATTTTGAGTTGCTTCTATGCTTTGATATAGCTACCTGTTTGAAATCTTGACATGATTCTTCAGGTATTAGTAAGAAATAATAGAGAAGTGCACACACACATGCACAATATACAGGTATGACCTGTCAACTATCGCAGCATGATAAATTCAACTTCTAACTAGAAATCTGCTCATTTACACAGGTACTTGTTACCTAAATTAGCAAACGTAATAAATACAACAAATAAAGTATCATATGGATGTAAAGTAACAAAGTAGAAATATGTAGGAGAAATATTGCATCTTGTTTAGATTACTCCTCCCACTGACACATACTTACCTCACACACTTGAAAAGGCATGTAAAAAAATTCCAGTTCACACAACTAAACATGAATATATAGAGGGCTGTATTTGTTTTTTTAAATCCTACAATTTAACATATTCCTTTTTTCTTCAGTTACTATTTTGAGTTCAAACTTGTACTGTTACCTTAGGCACTGAATATCATACACTATTTGACTGCTGGCTAAAGGTCTTTCTGCTGAAGCTATGTAAAGAACATTATGTGAAGGACTGCACACAGATGAAGTGAGCAGGGAAGCAAAAGCTTTCTAATTGATCTTCAGGAACCCTCAAGTTTTGGCAGTTGGCCCAAGAGGGAAGGCAAAAGGAAGAAAAAGAAAGGAAAAAAAAAGAAAAGAAAAAAAAAAAAAGGCATCATTGGAGAACAGAGCATGGAACTGTAGTAACAGATTTAATAAAGTTTCCAAACAGCTGCATGACTTAACGTCTTGCAGAAGATAATCATGACTAATCATATGCTAACAAACCTTCTTTGATTCCAAATTGCATCAAGAAACAAAAATGAGTTTATACTTTTACTTTACAAGTTTATACTTTGTAACCTTCAAGTATTCTGCCAGCACTTTGCCTAGTACTCTGGCTTCTGCTCAAAGAAGAGGATGGCAATTAAACAGGGTTTTTTGTGCACAGTAAATCTTCCTGCAATAAAAGTAACCAAAATTGAGATCTGTTTTCAGACCAAACTCTTTTGGAAAGCAGTCTTGGTCCTGAACTTCTCAGTATCTTTTAAAACTAGATAAATACTACATTTTAGCCAAGATAAAGAATTCCTTTTGCTAAATTTTAGATGAGGTAACTTTTTGGTGTTATCACATACTCTAAGATCTAATTATTCTAGAGTGTTTCAATAAGCATTTATTCCAACGTCCACAGGTAAAGTCTTGGCTGCACTGGAATCAATATTAAAGTTCCTGCTGACTTGAATATGAAAGGAATTCCATCTATATTAAATCCATAAAGTTGTTGGGATAATTATTTTATAATGGACTGATAGTATCAACTGTTTTTTTCAGTCATGGGCCAATAATTATCCTGAAATAAATATGGGTATTACTATGTTGCATATTCTTAAAATAAATATACATTCCAGTCATTCAAAATTAACAGAGAGCTCTGCAATACGACAATTAGCAGTTAAACTTGCTACAGCAATATCCTTCTTTTCTCTTATGGATAAAACAAATGTCAAGCTGGTCCTTTTGATAATATTTTTCCACATTTGTTCTTGCCTCAGTTTTTTTCCCAGTAACAATATTATACAGTAAGTAACCATCACATAACATACAGACTCTAGTCAAGGACTGCTCCCTGTCTCCGTCCTCTTCCATTAAACTGCTAGCTTGAGTGACCTGAGTCATCTCAGACAGAAAAGGCATCACTTAAGGAAAGAAAATCATGGCCTCTTCCCCTAACCACAACTATTTAGATATTTAATTAATTAATCCAGAATCATTAGTTGTTCCGGAGGTGCAAATGAAGAGGCAAGGATATAACATGTCCAGCAGAAAGTGCTGTGGAAGTTTTATAGGCACTATATTATAGTTAATTCCAGTAAGAACAGAATTATGTGTAGGTGCACTACTATACAGGAATGCAAACGTATTGATAACTGTAAGAGCATACATATTTAAAAGATTACAGACTGGATATAAAAGTCTCCTTGCCAAATACAGACAGAATAAAACATTGAGAAGCTAATCTGATTCCACATCTGTACTTTGTAAGCAAGAAGAAAACACATCAGGCTATCACCGGTGCACACATTTTTAATTTTTAATGCCATTGTCTGAAAAAATACTCTTCAAGAGAAGAATAATTCTTATCCTGTATTTTTCATTAGTCATATATGGTTTGGATAATAGCTGGGTATTTGACTCTCATCTATATGCCATTACTGTATTACATACAGTAGAGGAATCATTCAAAGTTCACTAGCAAGGATGAATGAGATAGAATTAAAAATACCTGTTGTATGCACAGCAAAAGAACAGCTGTTTATACCCCTATTTTTCTTCACTTCAGATGATTTACAATTCATTGACATTTACATTATGGTCTGTAAATGCTGAAGGAGTTATCTGGAACTGCGATGACAAAAAAAAGCCATAACAAAATGTGTAACTACTTGAACTATTTTTTTTAGTTCCTTAGTGGGGAGAGATGGAGGGAGAAAGAGTGGAAAGGAGAGGAGGGAGAGACAGGAGAGAAAAAGGAAAAAAAAGGAAAAAAACACTGTTCTGAGTGAATCACTCCCCCCTGCCTTTGCAAGGCTTGGCAGATAGTAAACAGCTCCATGATCAATAGTAGCAAGGGCAGATAACAGATATAATCAGCCTAAATACCTGACCTTCACCCATCAACAGCATGAGGTCATCACAACTTCCTCATCTTCCTACAGCAAGACCTCTCTTAACATTTTTCTTTTCTGCTATATTCCAGAGCATCAATCTGCTACATGATATTTTTGCTATTTTCTGTATCCTATTTTCTCTTCCCCTGTAGAAGGCTGAAGTGTTTTACATATTCTGCACTCACAAGTCCTTCTGTACAAAATGATGTCAATAGATACTGAAAACTGTCAAAGCTGAAGCAAAGCCGAACACTATACAGCAATGGATCCATTTTCCAGGTGTATCTTGTGGAAGACCAGAACAGCAGGAGGTTCAGTCTTATTTAATAATGAACAGGTAAAATGAGTAGTCCTCAATGATAATGAAGCTCTGAAAGGGTCAGGCTTTTGAAAGCTACTTACTCAGGTTTTAACAAACACATGACTGAGATGGTCTGGGATAGGGGGAATTGCAAGTCTCCTCAGAAAAGTACAAGTTACTATACATGAAAAGTGTTGTCAATAGAGAAGACATGCTGTAAGATTTAATGCTGAGAGAGACCAGGAACCAAGAACAAACAGTAAACCAGGAAAACAGTGGCCCAGCTGGAGTTATTTATACCCACTAAGAGATAATAAAGTTATTTATTTACTCTTTAAAGAAAAAAAAAAATGCATTTTTAAAAGCTTATGTGTTTGGGAGGTTTGGGTGGAAAAAAGTATTTTCAAATATGTATTCTTTCCAATTCTTTTGGTACTCAAAATAGGTAATTTTTTTTTTCCTACGGGAAACTGATTTAGCAAAGCTTTGGAAAAACTTAACTAAATTCTTAAAGGTAAATAAACATCAACAGAAATTATAACTAAAAATAGCATCTATGGCAAGAACAGAAACTCAAGTGAATGTGAAAAACATCACATATAAATGCTCAAACCCAGCACTTCGAATTTGTTTTCAATTTTATTATGAAGCACTTACAAGCTACATCCAAAATTAGCTATGGTAGTACTAGAGACCACACACATGCCTACACAGTTATCAGTCAGTCTGTCCTGAAAGACTGTACATACCAGCCAAGGTAGGAAGGGACAGGGAAACAGAACAGTATTACTCCAATTTTCCAGACTGTGCATGGCACACAGTGGTTACAAGTGCAAGAAGATTAACTTCAACAAAACCATGAAATGAACCTGCATCTCTTTTCATCTCAAAAGCATTAGTTTCAATGCCATCTCTTAAAACCTACTTGTATCTCATTTTCTAACATCAGCTATGGCTCCCTGTATGCTTTTAAATGCATGTGATTCATGTCGTTTACAGAAATTTTTTTTTAAATCTGACCCATTTGAAAATTTCACTTCTTGATCTTAAGTCAGACTTTGTTGAAAAGCAAGGCTTAATTTTATTATGCCCCTTTTTTATAGTTCCTTCAGTTTATACTGTGCAGCACTTGTTAAGAGCAGATACTAGTAAACATTTGGGAAAAAGATTATCCATGATCCATGTGGAATTCAGTCTAAATAAATAGACTCTATGGATACAGTATGTGTTAAACAGATACATCTCATTTTAGGTATTATTCAGAATGAAAAATATAATCCTGTCCTGATCATGTTTCAAGAGGAAAAAAAAAAGATAAAACCACTACCCTAATATTTGGAAATACCAGTCCTGAAACGCTTTGTTTTGCTTTTTCCATTGTTTGGTATTTGTGTGGATTTTATTTTTTTAATTCTTCATACAGTAGAGCGCTATAATGATAGCAATTCAAACATTTATGAAGATCGTCAGTCATATTTCAAGTTCTGAAAGGAAAGTGTTGTTCAAGAAAACTCTGAAAAGCATTACTGCTTAGCTATATGAAAATATAACTCTAATACTTTTAGTCAGAAAATTACAGCGATGAATTTGTGTGAGAGGAGACGTAAAAGAAAACCAATGATTTAAGGGTCTTGTACGCTACGATTGAAGGTGTTAATGCAACAGATGTCGGGCTAGTTTTAACTACAGAGCAAGAGTAACTGTAACAACAAACTCAATGTGGCATTCAGTTCGCTGTCAAAAATGCAGAGGGTCCTAAGCAAACTACAAAGTTTGTGCCAAACTCATTGTACAGAAGTAACATTGCCACTTGAAACTCCAAAGCCAGCTTAAAATTGCCTAAGGCTTGCATTACATACAAAGAAAATGAACCTGCAGCTTACCCTTATGTTAAAAAGACAAGAGAAACAAAGAAAGTACTATAAAGAAATTATTTGGCATCTGTTTATGTATTTTCTGAACTGGACTACACTATACTTCCAAATTCAGAGATGAAAAAACATTACATCTTTAATATCCATTAAAGCAAAAAAAGGTTTAGCTGGTGTTAGCCTGCTAAAACAAAGCTTTTGGAAGAAAATAATGCCTTCATTTCATTAAAATTTGATTCCTTGAAGATGATTTGGCAGAAATATCATGCAATATCAATACTCATCTGCAGAGATGAATGCAATGCAACTGTTATTGAACTGGAAGAACTTCAAGCAGACAGAACTCAGCACAAAACAAAACTTGAAACACTCATTTCTTTGCATGGAAGATTAAATCATGCAACTCTAGAAAAGTACTCTTCCAGAAGAGGATTTGTCTGTCTAGAAGAAAGTCAGAAAGTAAGCACAAGTCCAGCTACAACAGACAGTCTGTCTTTCTGCAAGGAGAAAATGAAAAGGTTTTGTATAGCATTAAATCACCATATGGATGAATAATACTTTTTACAACTCTGTTAACATGCATCTCTGACCCTGCTGGTTATTGAACTCGTGCACATGAACATCAAGGTTATCTTGTATAGACAGACCACAATGACAAGCAATCAACATTTAGACTAACTGATGAGAATTTTCTTAGGATAGGATAAAATTTCTAGCTTCAGTGAGAGAACTCTTGCCATTCTCTCAACTTTAGATAAGTAAAACACATGTAATTTTCAGTTAATTGCAAGTGGTATCAGCCTACCTGATCTTTCAGCCTTTATTCACACCAGGGACTTCATAGAAGTCAGATGAACAATCTTTTCACATTTGTACACAATTTATCCTTACTTTACTCTGACATTTCTATTTTTCCAAAGGCAGACCACAAAGGCATACTACAGCAGCCATAAGAGACCTATGTCTCATGGCATGTGCAATACAGTAGCCTATTTTAAGTAAAAGTGCCTCCAAAAGACCCCTTTGCTAATACAGTATAGCAGGTGCCCCTGAGAAGGACGAACAGCAGGGCCCTGAGGACCATCACAGTCACGACTTATGCCACTGAAAAGGCTGTATGCAGTGTTGTGGTCTTCCAGAACCTTTTGTATACTGACTCAGGCTTCATTCCCCCGTGCCACCATTGTTCACCTTATTTCACATTTGAATTTATGATTTTATTTATTTACATGTAAGTTATTACTTATTTCACACATGAAGGTCAAGCTTTTATCACTAAATCTTCTGACCTTTTTTTTTCCTGCCTACCTTTAATATCAAAATCTTCTAGACTTATGTTTAACTGAATATCAAGAAGCCTTACATGGGATCATCTGAAAAAACTCCACAGTTGTAAAACGAAAAGTGAGATTTTAAACTCTTAAGTCACTCCAATAGCCTTAGTTTCAGATAAGTTTCCCATTTGTCAACCTTATTAAAACTACCCAAGGGAACTGTCTGTGGTGTTCCCAAGGCTCTTGACAATGCTGTACAGAGATCATAGAATCGTTTAGGTTGGAAAAGGCCTTTAAGATCATTGAGTCCAACCATCAACCCAACACCACCATGCCTACTAAACCATGTCCTGAAGTGCCTTGTCTATGCGGTTTTTGAACACCTCCAGGGATAAAGACTCCACCACTTCCCTGGGCAGCCTGTTCCAATGTCTGACAACCCTTTCAGTAAAGAATTTTTTCCTAATATCCAATCTAAACCTCTCCTGCCACAACTTGA
>VYZV01041697.1:25315-39912 GCA_013401275.1 Pandion haliaetus
CGGCTCTAAGAGGGACCCACCGCCAGCCAAGGGCGAGCCCATGAGCGACAGTGGTAGCACCTCTGGGATAACGTAATTAAGGAGGGGAAAAAGTTGCTGTGAAGCAGGAGAGAGGAGTGAGAATATTTGAAAGAAACAACCCTTCAGACACCAAGGTCAGTGAAGAAGGAGGGGGAGGAGGTGCTCCAGGCACCAGAGCAGAGATTCCCCTGCAGCCTGTGGTGACGACCATGGTGAGGCAGGCTGTCCCCTGCAGCCCATGGAGATCCACAATGGAGCAGGTATCCACCTGCAGCCCATGGAGGACCCCACACTGGAGCAGGTGGATGCCCAAAGGAGGCTGTGACCTCATGGGAAGCCCACCCTGGAGCAGGCTCCTGGCAGGACCTGTGGATCCATGAAGAGAGGAGCCCACGCTGGAGCTGGTTTTCTGGCAGGACTTGTAACCCCGCAGGGGACCCATGCTGGAGCAGTCTGTGCCTGAAGGACTACAGCCCGTGGAAGGGACCCACGCTGGAGAAGTTTGTGCAGAACTGCAGCTCGCGGGAAGGACCCTACACTGAAGCAGAGGAAGAGTGTGAGGAGTCCTCCTGAGGAGGAAGGAGCGGCAGAGACAACATGTGATGAAGTGACTACAACCCCCATTCCCCGTCCCCCTGTGCCACTGGAGAAGAGGCAGGTAGAGAAAATCGGGAGCGGAGTTGAGCCCAGGAAGGAGGGAGAGGGGGGGAGAGGTGTTTTAAGGTTTGTTTTTATTTCTCATTATTCTACTCTGATTAGATTGGAAATAAATTAAACAAATTTCCCCAAGTTGAGTCTGTTTTCCCAGTGACAGTAATTGCTGAGTGATCCCTCCCCATCCTTATCTTGACCCACAAGCTTTTTGTTATATTTTCTCTCCCTTGTCCAGCTGAGGAGGGGAGTGACAGAACGGCTTTGGTGGGCACCTGGTGTCCAGCCAGGGTCAACCCAGCACAACAGCACTGATCAGCAGTCAAGCTCAGAATTAGCAAGATAGCTGAACAACATGAAAATATCTTCTAACATATGGTCTCCAAGAGGCTGCACATGAACACAACTGCCATTTCCCAAAATGGCCAGCCATACATGAGGTAGATTGTGCTTCCACCAGCAGTGCAACATCAGACTCTTTAGAGGCAAATCAGGAATGTAACATCTCCAGTATAAGATAACGATTAAGAGGAGACCAAAACACAGACAAAGAAGAGTTAGACACAAAAAAAAAAAAAAAAAAAAAAAAAAAAAATCAAACACTACTGCAAATGTTTCACTTGCTTATATGAAATACCCAACAATGTCTTTCAAGGGTACTGAAATAAATTGATATTGAGGCATGCAGCAGCTGGGGAAGTCTGCTATTTAGTGAGGGATCCTTATTTGCAGGTCTTATTTCTCTAAAGTCAGCATGAGCAAAAGGCAGTGCACGTTTTTCTTCTTTGAAGATTATTCTGCACTCTTAATTTTGATCATTCTGAAATAAGAAAACAAGTGTTGCAATGACTTGGTATGTTAATGGCAACTTTAATAAGTTATTTATGTGAACTGTAAATTTACAAAATCCCTCAAAACAAACAAACAAAAAACCACATCAGTAAGACACATTTCTCCCTGTGAAACAGTTTATTATTTACAACCTCAATTTTGAAAACACTTATTCATGTGCTTAATGTTAAAGACTGCAGTAAGTACCACAAAGGTCAATGAAATCATACAAGTAAATTTATATCTACACAAAAAGCATGCACATAAATGAGTAAAGTGTTTTTGCGGGAAATTTTTGTTTTAATACAATTTATGTAGAAACCCTTATTTTTTATTATTTTTAGATGACATTTTTAAGAGTGCCTTAGGTCAGAAGTGGTTTCCCCAAAGATTAATAATGGGTAAAATACAGAAAATGAAGGGCAGGTATGTATTTTAGGGGTGTTCTGGTTTGTTTGGGGGTTTGGGGTTTTTTTGGGTTTTTGTTTTTTTTATTTAAAAGACAATCAAGAAACAGTGCTGGGACTACTGTTGCTGGTGTATTAGTGATTTTAGAAAGTAGCAGAAAAGTGAAACAACAAAAAAGTTAATTAGAACTGTCATCTCTCAAAAAAGCCGAACGTGAAGCTGAGATAAGAGTTCACAATAGCAACTGATAAAACTGCATCTGCCACAAGCTCCAAGGCACACTCAGGAATAAAGCATTGGTATCACTACAGAGACCCTCTGAACCTACCAGGTCAAACTTCAGCTGTGATCAGAAACAGAACTTTTAAGATCATTATGCCAAAAAAATGGGCAAGGAGGAGGATCCAGGGAACGGCAGCCAGTCTCAGTTCAATTCCCAGGCAGCAAACAGAGCAAGTCCTAACAGAAGCTATCTCCAGGCACAAGAAGAGAAGGGCCACCTCTTATTTGCTCTTGAGCAACTCGTCTTCCGTGATGAGACGTCTGGCTCTGTGGATGAGCAGACAGCAGCCCATTTCATTTACCTTGACTTTAGCAAGGCTTTCAACATTGGCCAACATCAAATACTCCATCACTTCTCCTCTTAGCCAAGCTGAGGAGATACGGACTGGGCGGGTGGACTACAAGGTGGGTGAAAGACTGGCTTGACCATCAGGCTCAAAAGGTAGCTGTAAATGGTTTGAAGAAGTTTGTACTGGGGCTGATGCTGTCTAATATTTCTACCAGTAACCTAGGCAAAAGGAAGAAGCCCAAACTCAGTATGTCTGAAAGTGAGAAGAAAAAGGGGGACACTGTAGACAGCCTGGAAGGCTGGAGGCTGCAGGAGCAGCCTCTCAGGAGCCTGTGGAGGGTCAGGCCAGGGAAATGGAGCGGCCCGCAGGGACGAGGGCAGGCGGGGGCAGCCCCTGGTAGGGTGGCAGCTCTGCGGGGAAGGTCCTGGGGGTCCTGGTGGGCGGCAAAATGAACGAGTCAGCAGTGCACCCTTGCGGCAAGCAGGGCTAAACACACAGCCGGCTGCAGAAGCCACCGGGTGATGGAACTGATCACTCCTGAGGCCGCATCACCAGACCTGTGCCCAGCGTGAGAGACGTGGACAAACCGGAGGCAGTTCAGTGCAGGGCCACCCAAAGCGCTCCAGTGTTTGCAGCAAACGATGTGGGAGGAAAGACTGAAGGACCTGCGTTGTTTAGCCTGGAGAAGAGAAGCCAAAGGTTGCAGCTCATAGCAGTCTTCCATGACCTAAAGGGGGGTCATAGAGGAGACAGTCTAACTCGGGGCACAAATAACAGGACAAAAGCCAGAGGCTGCAAGCTGCAGCAAGACAAGGTCTGACCGAACATAAGGACGACAAGTCTTCACACAGAGTGGTCAAGCACTGTGACAAGCTCCCAGGCAGGCTGCGAATCTCCACCCTTAGAGACTTTCAAAATTCAGCTGGGTAAGACCCTGAGCAACCTCACCTAACTTAGCCTTGCTGCGAGGAGGAGGCTGGACAAGGTGACTTCCAGACTTCCCTCCAGACTATGTTACTGTATGATTCCAGGACGACTGGTGTGCAAAGGCTTCGTTATGATTCAGTGAAGCTGCAAAGCAGTTGAATTGCAAGTCCAAAGACTACAAATGGACTTGTCACACTCATTAATAAAACACAGTGATTTATTTAAACTACAAATACTCCAGACAAAGAACCTCGAGTGTGGTTGCACTTTAAGTCTGTTCTTGATCTGCATTCTGCAGCATATTTTACCATTACCTCCATGCAGATGCAGTCTGGCTCATAACAAACTCAGTGCTCCAGGCACACGGACAAAGGTCTGCAACATTTGGTGGTTAAGTAAGTGATGGTATGAAGGACCAGAACTTTTCTTGCATGCTTTTCTTGTCTGCTCTTTTATGATAACTACCTGGAGCACTGAGGGTAATCCAGAATACAAAAAACTATTCAGAAACTTTACTTTTGCGTGTGTGGAGAACTACTGAGAAAAATATGTCTAAGATTAATATAGAGCTAGATTACCCTCGACATTAATCCCGTAAAGTTTAAACTGGTTTCAATTTTAAATTACATCATTGCTTCACACAAAACAATACAATGAAAAATAAAACTTGTTGATAACTTCTGTGTTATCCTAAAACACTAGAATAACTTCATTACAAAAAGAACAAGACACGTTTTCTAATAGGCAAATCTAAAACCCACATACAAAGAATTCAAGTAGTGAATCCCAAAAGTCAAGGTACCAAAAAGACCATGTACTATGGGTACTGATTCTTTTATCCTTATCAGCAATAAGAAATTGTAATTGCTGCATAACCATAGAATACGTATGCCTATGTATTAATGATAAGCACTCAGGACCATCAAATGCAGTTTCTTTTCAGGAACGTGGTGGAGCATTCCAACTTCTTACTCTACAGGCAGACTGAGCAAAATGGAAAGCAAAGCGTTTTCTGATGTATATTACTTACTTTAAAAAAAAAAAAAATTACAAAATCTCACAACTTTTGCCCGTACTAAAGGCAATCTGCTGGAATTGTTTTATGTTCATGAAAGAAATCTAAAGTCTTTAAAAGAACTGTACTTATCGAAAAACTTCCAAGTCCATTTTTCCCCAAAATAAAGGCTTTTTTTCCAAAAGTAATAAAAAAAAAATTAAGCAAAAAAATTTAGGGCCACCTTCTTTTAAAAATTGGAACCAAACTCTCCCTCCCTGTCTATTTTATAACTATAAACAACAACAAATTTGATTCAGCTTTTGGAAATAAACTAAGGTTATGAAAGTTGCTTTTGCTAAATATATATATTAGGAAATACACCTGTCTCTCTGATAAGAAAAGTAGGTATTGCATATGCTATGTGAATGACAGTGGAATGTTATTACCTACATTAATAGCATTCTGCTTAATTGTTGGTGTCTGTAATTTTGCACAAAAAAGATTTACAATAGGACCAAATATTAAGAAAGTTAGAAAAAGATGTCATAGAAGGACAACTTTTAAACCTGCAAGTACAAGACAGTCTTTCCCATTTAAGGTGATACTATCTCACGCAGCAACATGCATGGATGTCCTGCAGCATATTCTGTAAAGTTCTCCTAAACAGTAAAGAAACTGCTAAATTATTGAAATGCAACAGCTTTGAAATCTGCTTCACAAATTGAACTAGGTAGAAGAGAATTTACACACAGAGAAGAAAAAGAAGAGTAAGAAAATACATACCAATGGAATTTCTCCTTTATAAACTCAAGAATACATTTCTGGAATTTCACACACAGGTTTTGCTACATATGTTCAATGTAAAAGCGAACAGAAGCCTCATGATTAATCCTCACAGAATTATTAAGAAAACAACATGCTTTGATTCAGAATTGTGACCAATTCTGCCAACTAACACACTCATCAGGTTTATAAAGTTATTCTGAAAGTGTGCCAAAAAGACATCGTTGAAGAATACAACTCTTTCTCTGGAAATTACAGACTTACCGCAAGTTGCAAGAAATTAACTGTTCCTTGCACCAGCAATGGCCCAGAGCATGCTTAAAACTGATATACACACATTCAACAAAAATTTGCAGCTACGACAAAGGGGACAAGTTCCACATCGTATGGAATTCATAAACGTATGTGCTATAGAAATGTTTTAATGAAGCAAAATTACAATTGTATCTGTTCCACCAGCCAAAAGACTTCTACTTACATAACTAAAACATTCCCTAAAGGCTGGTTGTATAAATGAGTATTCAGTAAGACTGCAAAAGAAACAAGTACACATAACTTGGCCTTTCCTGCCACCCCTCCAACAGCACCCAAAAGAACACATATATTCATGATTTATTTTTTTTTAAATGTGATCTAGTTATGCTTTTTCTTTAAGTTATCATATTTTTCTGCTTATTCTCTATATGGCTTTTAACTGGGACTGAGTTCAAAAAGAGATCATTTGGTTGCATCCGAAAGCATGTAAGAGGAGACAAAATAGCTCTATTTCTGTATGTTGTCTCATTAGGCATGCAGCTTCCTGAGCTGAAAGGGCGGGGGGGGNTCTTTCTATGGTCACATTTTTGTTGAGAAATTGGAAAGTGACATTACAGTCAGATATTAACTTATTATTTCATATAGCCTCTAGCAATGACCAAAGTGTCTGTGCAAATCCAGTAGATTCTAAGTGAAAGACCCTCAAAACTCAATGGCTTAACCAGTTTCTTGAACTTACCTTCTCTGTCTCATTCCATTTATCTTATTTCCTCCAATCACTTATATCATATCTAATTTATTGCCTACCACCACAAACATTTACTGCCAGAAATTGTTACAACACTATTCTCACGGTTAAGTTCTACAAGAACGGGTCCTTAGATAACAATGATAAATTGTAAAGTAGTTGTACAGTGCCACAAACTTTATGACTCTCTAGGCAATGTTAGGAACAATCAATAAATCTGTAATCATGTGACTTATCAAAGGCACTGAAAATAAAGAAAACAGGCTGAAAAAAATGAAAACAGCAATAGAAGTATAAAGTAACAAAGATTCTCTTTGCTAACTCAGAGGACTCAGTGGTGATGGTGGCTGGGGAAGTCCTCTACATTGACTCTACTAAATTAACTCCTGTGCACTGCCAACCAGAAATAGTATCACTCCTTGGACTCCTCTCTTTTCCTATGCCATGCCCAACTAGCTGGCAGTAAAGTAGATTTATAGAATAAAAACAAATTGGTATTATTTCTTCCTGACTCTTGTTTTCTTCTTATTATCTTCTGAGAGCTTTGTAATAGAGCCAAAGGTAATTTATAGCCAAAGTTAAATGAAATGAATAACAGGAAACTGCAAAGTGTAAGATTTCTTTACAGGGTAGCACTCCAAAAGGTAGACAAAACAAACTGGCTTAGGGAGGCAGCTATAGTAAACTATGCTTCATTAAACACATGAAGAGTTTCATTCTGTTCAATAAGCTTTTGTTAAATTTCTGCTTCCTTGAAATCAAATTGGTCATAAAAAAGAAAAAGTGAGGTAACTTTAAAGGATTATAGCAGGAAGGCATCTGTCATCCTACAGACATTCAATGCATTCATACTGTATTAGTGAAAGGGCTGAAAAGTGACGGAAACTCCAATTTTGCAGCACTACAAAGTATAGTCCTATATCTTGAAGCTGTCTTTCAGTGGGATAGCCAAATGAGGTTAATGACTCTAACTTTGAACGTGCTTCCCCAAAACTCATACTGTGATCATTGCTCCTGGGACCAGCACTGCAGGAAAACCTTTTCCACCAAATTTTCTGCTATGAATGACTGAAGAAACAGATCAGCCAATACATCTATACAACAGTCCACACAAACTGTACACAAACTCCACTTTTTAATACATGTGTACTGCAAACACAAGAATTTCCCCTCTGCGAAATTATCACTACAGTGCTTTAGCCGTTCTCACCCAAGGTAAGCAGGAAGTTTTCAAAGACATTTACTCCTACATTCACTCTTCACAGTACCTCCATTTGCTGTTCCACAAATCAAACCTCTTAAATTAACATATACTTTCACTAACCTCACATTCCTTTCCAATGAGCCACAAAAACATTCACCTATATCTGCATGTCCAACCAGATTGACAAGTCTGTAGAAAAAAACCCGCTAGGAATGCTTTTTTTTTTTTCCTCTCAAGGGCCACACTAGATCAGTCACTTCTAAGGTTAAGCTGCAAGTGACCAAATTTCATTAGAGCAGGGCCAGATGCAGGAACACCACATTGGCAGCTAAGAGGATGGCAGGGTTCATGTCCTTCAAGTACACCCATTTCTAAAGTCGCGGTGGTTTTGGTAGCAGGGGGCCCACAGTGGTGGCTTCTGTGAGACGCTGCTAGATGCTTCCCCTCTGTCCGACAGAGCCAATGCCAGTCGGCTCTAAGAGGGACCCACCGCCAGCCAAGGGCGAGCCCATGAGCGACAGTGGTAGCACCTCTGGGATAACGTAATTAAGGAGGGGAAAAAGTTGCTGCACAACAGAAACCGCAGCCAGGAGGAGTGAGGATATTTGAGAGAAACAACCCTGCAGACACCAAGGTCAGTGAAGAAGGAGGGGGAGGAGGTGCTCCAGGCACCAGAGCAGAGATTCCCCTGCAGCCTGTGGTGAAGACCTTGGTGAGGCAGGCTGTCCCCTGCAGCCCATGGAGATCCACAATGGAGCAGGTATCCACCTGCAGCCCATGGAGGACCCCACACTGGAGCAGGAGGATGCCCAAAGGAGGCTGTGACCTCATGGGAAGCCCACCCTGGAGCAGGCTCCTGGCAGGACCTGTGGATCCATGAAGAGAGGAGCCCACGCTGGAGCTGGTTTTCTGGCAGGACTTGTAACCCCGCAGGGGACCCATGCTGGAACAGTCTGTGCCTGAAGGACTGCAGCCCGTGGAAGGGACCCACGCTGGAGCAGTCTGTGCCTGAAGGACTGCAGCCAGTGGAAGGGACACACACTGGAGAAGTTCGTGGAGGACTGTCTCCCATGGGAGGGACCCCATGTTGGAGCAGGGGAAGAGTGAGGAGTCCTTCCCCTGAGAAGGAAGGAGTGGCAGAGACAACCTGTGATGAACTGACCACAACACCCATTCCCTATACCCCTGCGCTGCTGGGCAGGGAGGAGTTAGAGAAAATCAGGAGTGGAGTTGAGCCGGGAAGGAGGGAGGCGGGTGGCAGGTGTCTTAAGGTTTTGGTTTTATTTCTCATTATTCTACTCTGATTTGATTGGAAATAAATTAAACAAATTTCCCCAAGTTGAGTCTGTTTTCCCAGTGACAGTAGCTGCTGAGTGATCCCTCCCCATCCTTATCTTGACCCACAAGCCTTTCATTATATTTCCTCTCCCCTGTCCAGCTGTGGAGGGGGAGTGACAGAGTGGCTTTGGTGGGCACCTGGTGTCCAGCCAGGGTCAACCCACCACACCAGTATAAGGGCTACATGCAGCCCACATGGCAAGCATACATGGTGGCTTATCCTGAGGCTCTAGACCCCCAGCTGGGAGTCAGAGTCCACTATGGCTTCTCTCTTACCAGTGTGCTTCAATGTCACAAAAAGGTTTAGAAAAAGCAAGAAGAATGACAAAGCTACAGAATAGCTTCTATTTGCAGAAAAAGTAAATAATCTACAATTCTTTAGTGTGGAAACAGCAAGACAAAGGGTTACTTTCACAGGCCTCTTTCATAGTTCAGGGTTCACAGAGAAGGCGTGTGGTGAGAGGTCCAACTGCAAGTACAACCAGCAGGTAGTGGGCTCAAAACAAAAGAAAGTAATTCTTTACAAAAATACATGGCTAACCTGTAAACATTTTTACAGCAGAGTAGTGTGGATGCTGAGAATATACACAGATTGAAGGGGAAGCTGGACATGTTACCAGAATAGAAGTCCACTGTGCACAGAAATTGCCTCTGACTCATGAAGTCTCTGGATAACGGACAACTGCAGCCTGGGGGAGAATTAATGGATAGTATATGCTTATTCTCTTATATATTTACTGATCTGTTTAGCTTTGGCCACTGCTCAGACAGGGAACACTGGCCTATACATACCTCTGAATATGCCTATGCTCATGTTTTACAGAAAAGGAAGTTACGTCCATATTTGCAAGTTTTTCTTTTAATTTCTTCCAATATTCCACGTTTCCATCAAAAAAACATTATCCTAAATGACAGACTAACATAATGAGTAAGAATGATATTGATTTTTACATCAGTAATTGCTTTGGATCAAATTGTAATTAAAGAGTACCTTGTCCTTGTTCAGTATAATTTGGCACAATAACATGGGAAAGTTCAGATAAAGGATAAATATTGGGTTAGCAAATAATGTCTTCTAAACTGCATCACAGTTAGAGACATAACTATCTAGTCATGTTGCCATTCCTCCAAGGCACACAAATCAATCTTGTCTTGAATTATCAAAAATATCTGATTTGCCCAATTTGCACACTTATGAATTGTTTTAAAAACAATAAATGCAGTGAAGTAATTTAAATATTTAAACCACAACACAATACTATTTTGCTAGCAGTAATAAATCAAGAAATTACCTTTTGATACTCTGACACAGACTGCAGTTTACTCTATACAACCTGTATAACAAGACATTCTCCAGGACTCCAAAAGAGTATTTTGAAAGAAAACCTTGCAATCTAAGCTTTCTGACATGAACACAGGATGTTTAAACACAAAAACTTAGAAACCTGCTAAGTTTTTAATACAAACTCCCTAAACACTCCGTTCAAAGAGTATTTTTGTAATACTTCCTCAGGACCACCTTCCATACTTGCCAACAGAAGAGTTCCTTCTTCTCTGGTCTCCCTCCAGGTGCTGTAATGTTGCATTCTTTATTGCCTGTATCACATTCTCAGGAAGAGGGATGAGGAGTGCTCCTATTCCCATTTGTATATAGTCTTGTATCTTCTCGGATGCAAAAACAGCTGAGGAGGGCTCAGAACTACCTCCCTCGTTCTTGGGTGAATACTCTGAATAGTAGGCTATCATGGCAAAAAATGAGAGGCAGGACCACCACGTCTTCCAACCTTCTTCCTTTCAGGAAGAAATAAGGTAACTTGCATATAAGACTGCCTCACATGCCAAAGCAGGCATCCAACCACTGCTAAGTTTTATACAGGATACCATTCTTGGAAGGTCAAGGCACTAAGTTTTTTCCCCTTAAAAAAGAGAAAGGAGATCAGGAACAGTAAAGAAATAACTCATTGGTCCTATTTTTACCCAGGTAGGGCAGACATAGTAGCTCTCCTTTTTCAGTTTGATGCAGATAACGACATACTTCCCACTGCCTATGATAAAAAAAACCAAAAAAACCCAAAAACAAAAAACCAAAACACACACATTACTTAACCACAAAAATACATCCAGTGTTGACATGAAATTGAGGTACGATTTACAAACAAAATGCGATACACATGACTTTGGCTTCCTTCACTGACATTTAGCTGCCAGTATATGAAAAGGCCCTAAAAACTAACTGGAGAGACTGTAGGCTAAGAAACATCTGTTTAAAAAAACCACTTTATTTATAGCCTATTAATTTCAGGCAAATGAACCTGGATCAATATTTATAGCATTTTTAACCAACAGTTGTTTAAAATACATTATTTAATTCAAAACCTATTAAAAATAAATCCCACAGACTTGCAAACTCTGTAGTTTTACTACTGCAGCATCAGGCGATTGGTAGCAATGTGAGGAATGCAGGTGTTGAAGAAGAGTGCAGATGGAAATACAGCCCTTCAGAGAGTTTGCCTCAAATCTATTCCAAGCTTTGAAGATAAGGGTATTTCAAACCTCCTCCGAATGGGGGAAGGCGGACAACAAACAATCTTAACTCTTCTCTTTCAACAGGTGTTTGACTAATAGGGGTGGTGGTCTCCTGTGCAAACTTAATATTTGAGCCTGGGTTCAAAGTGTTCTCAGGAATACACGGGCTCCTTTTATACAGAGTGGACTAGGTCTGCTGTGGTGGTTGAGCATACAGAGCCCTGTATTAACTTCTCAGAAGGGCAAACTAGCCCATGCAAAAAATCCTGAGCCCGAGACTCCCAGATAACACTGCACAGGGTGAAAATAAAGCCCTTGTAAGCCTACTGAAACACTCCATAGCTTCTACATGGCTATAAAAGAAAGCAAAACACCCCAAACACCCCAAAAACCCTTCTGCCATCCAACTACACTGAAGAGAATTAACTCTGCCGACATGCATGGAAAATAGTACTTTCTCATTTTTTCTTGTCTCCTTAAAAGGAGATTTTTCCTCTTAAAGAACATTAGCTACATGTGCCTAAGAAGTCACAGAAACCAGTCTGAAGAAAGCAAAATGTTATTTTGGACGTTAATGTATTATTCTACTTTCTAATTTAAACAGTTATAAGAAGCACTAAGTTCAGATTTGGTATAAACACATCCAATGCCATTTCATATAAACATCTTCCTTACAGCCAGTAAGGATCAGCATGCTGTTTTCAAATGTATCAAGCTTGGGCACCCTGACCACAAACATCCATTCTTAGCCTAAACTACTGAAGTCCTTTCCACCATAAGCAATGACTACATTACCACACACTCTTCAAACAGTAAACTCACCCATCTCAGATACTTCTAATTAAAGGACAAAACTAAGTTGCTGTCTAAATTTAACAGGGAAGGCCAGAGTTGGGGATTGTAATTCTGGCCTCAAGGGCATTCCAGTCACGTCCACCCCCTCCAGCCAGAACCCACAACTCTCACATCCTCCAGCTACGTCAGTAACACAACTTCAGAAAGCTCTACCTCCTCTGCCTGCAAGGCACCATTCTGTAGAAGAACTGTTCTCATTAGCTCTTTGAAAGACATGCAACAGAAAACCAAGTCACTAGACCACGTATTTGCAATTTTCCTCAAATATCTGTAAATTCCTAAAAGAATCCCTGCAGAAGGAAGTCTAAAAAAGTATGCCTTGTTCTAGCCACCGCATATGTAATTCAGAAAACATTGAGTGTCGAGTATTGTGCTTTCCCTCCCTCCCTCCTTCCCCTTTATACTCAGTTACAGCAAAAAATTGGTGGAACTTGAGAAAGAAAAAAAAAAAAAAAAGTTCTGTCACAAAAAATGCAATTAGTGGCAATCACTGCATCTTACTTCAGATGGTTTGTAACCTACCTGAAAGGCAGTTTTCAAATTTCTCAGGAAGAGTTGTTTGTGTGTGTATGTTAAAACATGCACTTATTCCCCTAATACTACTCATCAGCATGATATACAACTTTTAATTTAGGAGCTGCAGCCTCATTGCACTGTATTGCTTACAACATATCAGACAAAGAAAGCATTATGCAAAAAAATGAATTTATATCACAGAAATTTCTAAAATAAGAAATAAAGAGCATATCTGAAAAACATTTAAGCTTGAAAGGAAAGCAAATACACTGGAAAAAGTTTCAGACTGTTTGGGTCAGGCACAGTAGTTGAAACATTGTTAATAGACAAATCAAAGAACAGAAATACAGTATCACTAGAAGGTCTAGAGTTGGATTATCAGTTTTGAACTATATACCATCACATAAAGTCCTTAATACAATGCCTTTTAAACTGCTTGTTTCCACATTGAGTTCTAGACTGATCTGCTTATAGCCCATACTCATTTGTTATCAGTCACACTGTTTATTCATTTTATTTCATCTACATTTGAAGAAATGCTCCTCCTCTAAAGGATGCAATTGCTCAAGGGAGAGGTGTGTTTTACACACCCTCATCCTGGCAATGTGCCCCAAGTTCCCTGAGGCCACCAATCTTTCCATCCTACTCACTGGTCAAACTGATGTAACTCCCAGCGTTACCCACAGCACAGCATCTTAAGCAGTATCTGAAATCTGTTACCTCCTATGCTAGCTTCACATCTATAAATATATCCAGGCATTAGTTGTAAAACCCACAATAAAATCATGAAGCCCAAAAATTTACAGGAAATATTTTATAAAACCAAGTAGCCTTTCGGGAAGCTGAAAACACTTCCCCCTACAACCCACCCCCACCCCCCAAACTACTTGAGACACAGTTTAAAAGTGACTGCCAGTCTCATGCACAGAAAGAAGAAATATAGTTGTTCTGCAGACTTAGCAATGATGAGGACTACAGCATTACCAGGAGAATTAAGTATCAAGATGACCAAGCGTTTCTGTTTTCACATAAAAATACCAGCTCATCCCTCTAACACATTTGTATTAAAAAAATATGCAAGACTACAAAATTTTTTCTTAGAATCACAGAAACATTTACAGAGAGACTAAAAAAAATTTGTATTTTTAAGTGTTACATTTATGTTTCAAAGTATTTTCTCAAATTCTATATATTCTAAAACAGAAGGAGCCATTCACAACAATCCAGGTTTTACCCAAACTGCACACAACCATCACACATTTCTAAATGGAAAAGGTAAGAAGCAAGGTAAATTTCTTAAACTCAGCTGCATGATAATTAAACATTGTGAGCAGTCATGAGAAAAATACAGGAAAGATGGGTTGATTTGTAGTTATTAAATCTTGATGAGAGGAGGACAATGCTTTTTCTCTGAAGTTTGAGGAACGCAGATGTCACTTCAGTGTTGACTTCAGTAACTCCTGCTTTGCTATAAGCAGTCATATTTGTCTTACAAATCAGTCTTGGTGTATCTAAGCATTTTACTGATAAAAGATAGGACAACCTGAAATTGCTCAAATTAAATTTGAATGGTCCACTGAATCCTTAATGATGTCTAATCCCTTCCTTTTTGAGATTGTGGATGTATTTTCCAAAAGGCTGTTGGAAAGACTATCTTCAAATAAGCCTGAGAAGCTTCTTAAGTCTCAAAGAGATTCAGAACAAGAGAGTAACCCAGACCCAACTTAAAAACAGGAAGAAACAGTAGTGAATAACTCAACTTAAATTTAGTATAAAACACACACAAACTTAAGTCTTGAAAATGAAACAGTATCGTTTATACATGACATTTGTGTCATGATTTACATACCTATTTCACAAAACATTCCCTTGCAATAACAACTTTACAATTATTAATTAGCATTAACAGAATCTGAACATCTGGTAAAAGTATTAAAAAAGCTTTCCGATTGAAAACCTTCCGAA
>VYZV01041699.1:5282-62262 GCA_013401275.1 Pandion haliaetus
CAGGGCTTGGGGGGGGCTGGGCGGCCAGGGGGGGTCTTGACGGCCTGGCAGGCCGAGGTGAGGGGGGAAGTCTAGAGCTGCAGCAAGAGGCCCTGGACGAGGGAATGCAGCTTGATGGGTTTGTGGGGGGGAGAGGGAGAGGGCGTTTGGCTTGCAGAAGACTGGCTCTCGGGGCATGGGTTTGAAATCACGTGTGTGCGCCAGCGGCACTAACGCGAATAACGAACGTCTCCTCTTGTCCTGGTTGCACTAGGTGTCGGCTTGCATCCCTGTGCTTAGACTGGCCAGAACCCGTAAGAAGGTTTTGTTTTACTGTCACTTTCCCGATCAGCTTCTGACCAAGAGAGAATCTTTCTTGAAGCGCATCTACAGATTGCCACTGGACTGGCTGGAAGAGTACACGACTGGCATGGCAGACTGTATTGTTGTGAACAGCAGGTACACTGCCAGTGTGTTCAAGGACACGTTTAAGTCTTTATCTCACATAAACCCAGATGTCCTCTACCCATCGCTCAACATCAGTAGCTTTGAAACAGTACTTCCTGCGGATGTAGCTGACCTGATACCGAAAAAGAAAAAGTTCTTGTTTCTTTCCATTAATAGGTATGAGAGAAAAAAGAATCTAGCGTTGGCGCTCAAAGCTTTGTGTGAGCTTCGAGGAAGGCTTGATTCTCATGAGTGGAATGAAGTTCACCTGGTTATGGCAGGTGGTTATGATAAAAGAGTTCTGGAAAACGTGGAGCACTATGAAGAGCTGAGGGGACTTGCAGCCAAGCTTAATGTTAATGACCATGTCACTTTTCTGAGATCGTTCTCAGATGAACAGAAAATCTCACTTTTTAGTAACTCTGTCTGTGTGCTTTATACGCCAAGCAATGAACACTTTGGCATTGTTCCTCTGGAGGCAATGTATATGAGATGTCCAGTTATAGCGGTTAATTCAGGCGGTCCTTTAGAATCAATCTTGCATAATGTTACAGGATTTTTGTGTGATCCTCTGCCAACGCAATTCTCTGAGGCCATGGAAAAAATTGTGAGAGATCCTCTCTTAAAGGACACAATGGGAGCAGCTGGGAGAGCCAGAGTTATGGAAAAATTTTCCTCAAAAGCATTCACAGAACAGCTGTACCAATACATATGCAGATTAATACAATAAAATTATATTCCCGTGTTATATTTTACAGCTTTGTATCTCTAATTTGTATAGGAGACCAGTATTCATTGTGACTATGATGAAGAACCTGGGGACATCTGAATTTCCTTGTTATGCTTCTTGTGCTGCCTTATGTTGCTTGATACAAAGAACGAGCAAAACATGTTGCACTGTCTCATTAGAAGGTTAAAATTTTCATGGGGTAGGCTGATCTGCCATTGCAGGAGTTCTTTTGTGTACTGTGCTTTGGAAAAATGCATAGTTAAATGGCAGTAACTTACTAGGAAATCATTGCACATTTTACTTTAATAGTGTCCAATATGACTGATTCAGTTTACAAAATGTGGATTTGTACAGATCAGACAAGCACAGCTTTATTTTTATGTTTCAAATGGTCATCAGTAACTTAAGTAAAAGAGCTGTCTCAGCTGAAGTATGGAGAGAATTGCACAGTCCAACCAACCGCATGTTTAAAAGAACCAACACTGTTAGGGATATGAAGGGTATGGTTTTAAAATGACCTTTTACTGTGCTTCTTAAATTGTGTCATGTTGTCACACTGGGTGTCATAAACAAGCATATGGGTGTGTGAGCAGGAGGAAGCTGAGACCGGAATGAAACCAAGGATACCAGACTACCTCAGGCAGAAACATTAGTGCTGAAATACTATGTCTATCAGATACCTGCAGTGCTTAAGGATGTAACTTTACTTGAGAGTTTCTGGTTTGTATAGGCTTAAATGATACACCCTTTACTTAACATTTAATTCTAAATGACAGCACACTTTTAAAGTGGAGTAGGCAATAAAAATGTTTTATTTCGCCTGGTTTAGTGGTAACTTTTTGCTAAACTTTTCTGAATAGTTTAGCTGGGGGATACTTTTCTCCTAGTACAGTGACTGCACGTGTGACAGTAATTTGACTTGTTTTTCAAGTGTAGTACCTGGTTTCGGGCAAGGAATATCTGATTTATTTTTTTTATCTACCTGTCTTTTTAGCACATCTTTATTAGTTGGTACTGCTTGGTTTCCAATAACACACACAATCCATACAGTTGAATTTTAAGTCTGAAAATGGATGGAGTAACGATACAATTTCCTCACTCTTTGAAATCCATTTTTATCTATAAGATAGTATTTTGTAGTCCAAATTCTGCAATTTGTGTTTAAGATAGTTTCAGGCGTTTTCATATTTAGTACTTCACAACAGAGACACCAGTCTTTCTGTTGCTTAGGTCTGCAACCCAGGTCTCGGTATAAGGCTTTTCTTTAAAGTAAAACAAAAATCCACGAACAAACTGTCCTTGTCTTTAATCAGGAGGTTGGGATGCTATAATGCTTATTTGTTACAGATTGGGAGCAGGTGGTCTCACAGGCCCTTTTTCCAACATTCCTGTTCATGTCAGATGAACTGGCAAGCCTGAATCTATCATCTCTCTTGCCTGTTCCTGCAATTGCGCTCCTTTCCCACTCCTTAAAAGTTTTCCTAAATCTTTGTGCAACTTTTTCAGGACGGGGCTAGCAACGAGTGACAGAAGGGCCTGGAGGGAAAGTGTGAAAATAATCTGTGGTCATTGATGTTTAACACCTTCAGGTTGTGTTTGGCCTGGGTTTTAAGCTCCAGTTAGAAGGTGCAAGATGGTTGGAGCCAATTCCTGTGGTTGCTTAGTTTATGTTACATTCTCCTCTCCAGCTTGCGCTGGAGTTAACCTGGAGCCCAAGGTACACGCCAGTGCACACTTGCCAGCATAGCTGCAGGGGTAGCACCATTTATGCTCAAACCTTGGTCTGCAGCCCTTTGCTGAGCTGTGTTGCTGGCAGGTGTGCGCATAGCCCTGTGCCCTGCAGCTCCTGTTGACCGGATTTCATGGATTGCACTTGGACTTGACCTGCCGTCTCACATTTACCAGGTGATCACTGGGACTGTCAACAGAATCTGTTACTGTCACCAGGCTGCCCTGCTGTGCCCTGGTGGGTGAGATCACTGACCTGTGATGTGACATTTTTCAGCTTTTGACTGTCATGCCTTGCAGAGCAGCCCCAGTCTTGCTCCTTCCTGACAGGTAGCTTCAGCCATCTTGAGCCCTGAGCTGACTGTCATGGAGCCTGGCCTTCAGGCTCCCCATCAGTTGCCCGTTCACCTCAGATTCCTGCAGGAAGCTATGGTCAGCATGTAGAGGCATGTCACAGCACTTCAGGCTGCTTCAAGATCTCTTGCTCCCCATCTTGAACAACCTGATCTAGTGAAAGATGTCCCTGCCCACAGCGGGAGGGTTGGACTAGATGGTCTTTAAAGGTCCCTTCCATCCCAAACTATTCTGGGGTACTATCTTCCAGAACCATTCAGTGGGGACCAGGCAATGGTATCAGGAGTTATTAGTTAGATGTGGCTAATCCTCACAGCCTGTCTAGGGGCTGTATATTCCAAAGGACAGTAGAAGCTCAGCAGTAATCATCTCCCAGCTCTCAGGGCAACCCTTAAGTGGATTGTAACCACGTAGAAGACAATGGCCCTGTACTCCAAAACCTGATGAGTTACTGATTTGGAGGAGTTTTGGGGGACCGCAACGGTGCAGTGGACAAGGCTGTCTTGCTGGAGCTCCAGCAGGGGAAGCAGTTGGCCACTAACTACACAGTTCATGGAGTTGACTCTGGAAACTCATGTGAGGGGCAAGCCCTTGTGGGCCTCTAAAGTCGAGGGCTGTCTGTGGCCCTCAAGATGGCATGGTTAGGACTGGCCTACCCCAGAGCCTGGGGCAACCTGTCAGACTTGGCCCATTACTGGAGAAGCACCTGGCTCTGCCAGGAGGAGCATATGCAGACCTCTGGAGGAGCACCACTGTGTTTTGCTCCACCTTCCTTACTATCCTCAGAGGAGGAGCCCATGGACACAGGCACCATCCACCTCACTGATCCCAAGAATGAGAACACGGACAAAAGGGGATTGCTTTATTGTGGTAGAAATGGCAACTTTGTCGTCAGTTGCACAACAAACCCCCTGCTCTGACAGTTATTTGGTGCAGGTGCATGTGAGGCAGCTGATGTGGCTGGCAGACTTTCAGGTTGGAAACTGAAGTTAGTAACGAATGGACAGTTAACAAAGTATGGAGAGAGGGAAGTCTGGCAGACAAGGTGGGGAGATAAGCAACTTATCCCTCAGTTGTATTCCAGGTTCTGGTGGTAGGTCAGCACCACTGTTGTTTCTTCCACTACCTCAAAAATGTGCTACCACTCCTCAGAGGCAGCTTTGATTTTCAGGTGCTGCTTGTCCCAGATGTCATAATTCCTATCAGCGGGAGTGAGCTGCCTAGAGAAAAAGACACAGGGTCATGGCACCTGCTTTGGGCCAAATTCTGGGACAGTACGGCCCCTATGGCCCAGAGGCATCTGCTTCCACAATGAAATGCCAGCCAAGGCCTGGGCAGGACTGTGAGGCAGGCTGTTGTGAATTCCTGCTTCAGCTCCTCAGAAGCTGCGTGTGCTTCCTATGCCCATAGAAAGTGAGGCCCCTTCCAAGTAGGTGCTGTTACAGAAGCGATGATACTGGAAAACCCTGTCATGAATCATCAAAAGAAGTTGGCAAATTCTAAGAAACTGCACTCCCTGCATGTTAGAAGGGAATGAGTGGAAAAGTGCTTTCTGAACCACATTCAGACACTATGAGGATCTTGTGATACCATTTGGTCTCTTCTGTGCTCTGACCACCTTCCATGCTTTTGTAAATGATGTGCTGCACAGCCTGCTTGATAACTATGTAGTGGTATTCTTGGCATCTTCGTGTTCTCCAGGGCTCAACAGGCACACAGACTATGCCAGGGAAGTCCTGAATCACTTGCAGCAGTGGTGGCTCCATGTCAAACCCCAGAGATTTGCTCTTTTCAACAGCACGGTGTGGAGTTCCTGGGGTACCTGGTGGACCCCAGCCGCTGGCATGTGGATCCCAGGTAGGTTGAAGCCACCTTAAGCTGGCAGGCTCCTCTGGAGGGCCAGACAGCCCCATTCTTCTTTTTGACAAAAAATACAGAGCACTGGCAGTGGAGGTAGAGGGGCAGATCAACCCACGTACCAGATTGTCCTTGAGATGCTCCTTGAGGGCTGCTGATCTGGAGCATAACAAAGCCCAGATGCTCCCAAAAGGGACCACAGGAGTTGGTGGGCAGGGGGTGTCACTCTGGGTGCAGAGGAGGTTAAAGAAGCCTACAGATCTGCCTCTGCATACTGATCACAGCTCCCTACAGGGTTTGGGGTCGAAACAGAAACTGCAGGGTAGCCATGGCGTCAAGTCTTATGACATGTAGCTGCAAGGAGGCTGTGGGGACAAGCCCTGGCTTGGTCTGAGGGCCAGGCTCCATGGTACTGACCTCAGGGCCTAAGAAGGCCTGAGCTAACTGCCAGGGAGCAGCAAGATGCTTCAACAGAGAACAAGCCAGGAGCCAAGGATGGCCACAACGAAGGCTGGGCAATGATCTCACTGAGAAGGTGTAGTCCCACAGCTGTTTTAAGACCCACACATGAAAACAAGGGTTTAGGTTTGCAGAAGAAAGAAACGTTTTGTTTCAGAAGTGCAAGCGCTCAGTCAGTTCCTTATTTTATGCCAATGTAGCTTTGTTTCCTCTCTACTTCCTCTCCTTTTTGGAAATCCAACAAGAATCTTGATTATGCAAGGAGAATGCATGATGTCCTTGTCAGTGACAAGCCACCTGTCAATTAAATGGAAGCAGCTCCATCATGAGAGGACAAGAAGTGACCCCCATATTTTACAAGTCAGCATGTTCTAGGGGATATCAAGTACATTTTGTTGTGCTGTCTCTAGACCAACATAATACAAGAAAACAAGGCTGACCAGTGCTGAGTTTCCAAAATGGCAGGTTTTTAAAGCAATAATTACTTGTACCTGTTTTGAATCTGTTTTAGAATCCCATACTCTTTGTGGGTATATCTTTCCTCCTTTCTCCTTTATTTAAATAAAAATTTATTTAAGAGAGTGGTATTTAAATCAAATTGCAAATGCCTTGTGCAATCTGCTGTCAGAAGAAATATTAAGTATTGGATTAGTACAATTAAATAAATTGTTGTTAACCTACAAGAAAATGAAGGTTTAAAATTCATATCCCACCAGTGTGGTGTGAAGGACAATGCCACAAGATGAAAATGGTTGCAAGGAGGAATTCATGACCTATCCTCTCCTTCCCATATTTGCACATACTTTTACCTTCAGTTACAACCCAGATATATAAAAAGAAGCCAAATAAAAAAGTTGTTTAAAGCATAGCTGGAAAAATAAGGGCAGAGTATGTACAGGGATGCTGAGTGTGAACAAAGGAAGGCAAGGAGAGAGGTGATTAGGCTTTAAAGTTTCCTCACTTGCCAATAATGTGGGCTGGAAAGTGGAAACCCACAGTTTTCCTTTTTCAATTTAATACCTGTAGTAAATAAGATAAGCCACAAACAAATAATTTCATATGCATATTTTTTATACATTCTTTCCCTAATTATAAAAAGAAATTAGAAACCAGCATTTTCAGGATTAAACCAGCCTGCTACTGCTCCTTTTTTTCCTCTCCCCACCCCCTTCATTACTATTTTTTTTTTACAATTTTACACGCTATAAAAAATTTATAGATTTTAACATTTACATGGGGTCTATAAAAACCTCGTGCTACATTATCATATTGCTAAAGTTTACTCTTTTTTATTATGGCTTTATTATTCTCTCTCATGGATGAAATGGCTGATATTTTATTTTGAATTGTAATTTATTATACAGTTAATATCACAGGGGTATTTTTAATGAAACAATAACTGTAGAATACTGAAAAAATATAGTATTATGAAAGGAGTATATTCAATAGCATGAATGTTAACACAAATAGTAGAGAAGGAAATAGACACTTTAATTATAGTTACCTTTATCTGCTTTTATGGTGAAAGTAGAACATCTGACCCAAAAAGAAATAAATCAGAGGTTAGTCTCTTGATTTATGGATGTGCAGTTCTTCAGTGCTGGTTATTTTATGGTTAAGATTAACTGAGTTGATTCCAGATTTTTGCACTGCTAGTCATATGGGAAGACCAACAAGTTTGACCTCATGAACTCTGAGAGAAACCTATTAACATTACGGTATCTTTATGACTCTAATTCCTGTGCACTGAAAGAGAAGAAAAATATAACAATTGAGAAAAATAAAATAGAAATCATTTGGAGTTGTTTTACATGGAGAAAGGGAACAAGAGTTGCTCAGTTTTAAAACCCTTACATAAGGTAATCAATCACTGGGAAATTAGCCTTCAAACAACCTACAGTACAACTGTGGGCACATACTATATTTTAATTTAATGAACTTTTCCCCTCACAATTATACACAGAACTGCACTGTATAGCAAGATTTGTAAAAGACAAAAATTGAGAAGCCCTCTTCAGTTATTCCCAGGGTGGGGAAAAAAAAAAAAAAAGCATAGTTATTGGTTGTGTCTCTAAGTATTTACAAATGTGTAAAACAAGTCACAGGAGCATCAAACCATGTCTGATTTACTCTTTTTTAATCTTGATCCTGGCCTAGGATAAGCCCTGTAAACAAACAGCTGAACAAATGCATAGTAACAAACCAACCTTGTAACGATTGATTGCAGGAAGAGATCCTTGCAGGAAGAGATCCTGACCGTCACCTCCTCTAGGAACAGAGGACAAGAGGACAGAGAACTATGGAAGCATAAAATGTAGCAGCAATGTATCTCTTATTGGCACCCCTCTTCTAGCACTTGGCATGTGAAACAGACCATTTGCCTCCTTCATCCCCCTTTCAAAAAACCTTTTCTTAACAAGGTGAAACCCAAGAAGACTTACATGGCAAAGGACTGCTCAGAGGAACCTAGCAACTGGAGCCTAGCAGGGCATTTGACCCTCCACCAGGGTGAGAGAGGTCCAAGTGAGCTCCTACAGGAGCAGTGCAGCTGAATGAAGATGCCTGATGTTCTAGTGGGGGCTCATCAGTGGTCAGGCAGAATGAAGCTATCTTTGGTGCTAATGAAGGAAACAGCACTCAAATAGGCCAGGAAGAAATCCAGGTCCACCTCAATCCCCAGCTATCTCAATTTCCCTCCAGTCAATCCTTTCTCTTACCTCTCACCACCTGTGTGGATCCGGTCAGGGAGCAGCAAGGGCTGTTGGGTCACTAAGGGGCAGGGAGCCAGGAGCAGCATGTAATAACGAGGTGGGCATCCCACAGTATCCAGGCAAGGTGAGCAGAACAGGCCTGGAGATGGCAGGATGTATGAATTACTGAGCATAGCTGTTGCACAGCTGTGAACTTACCTCGACAGAAAGGGAACCAGAAGGTAGCCTTTGCTCTAAGGAAATGGCCGTATCAGTTGGGTGAATGAACCGGCTGTGTAGCTGTTGGTCCCCAAGTTAATAAAAAGAATGGAAATATACCAGCACAGTTCAGCCCAATGTAGAGTATAAAATACAAACAGGAAGAATTCTGAAGAGAGCTATGGGCTTGAGTGGCTTTCAACCCACATATTACTTGCCGGATGCTGGGAACACCCAGCATCCTGATGGTAAATATATTATACAGATTAGTAATGGAAATCACATTTGTATTGTGACTCAACTGCATATTACAGTTGCGATACTCTCCTAACTATGATTTGCACCTGTATTGTGATTTAAGTACATTGCTGCATCACTCTGATAGATCAAAGTCCCATGTAGCAAAAGATAACTTAAAAAACCAATAGGCTTGGTGTTAAACATTAAATCCTTCATGCATGGAATCTGTAAAAGAACCTGGTCAGAGAGTGCCCTGTGAAGAGGCTGAGGGAAGCAGGCTTGTTAATAGCAGCCTTCCAGTTCTTGTAAGGGGTTACTGGAAAGAAAGAGCAAGTCTCTTCACCCTGGTGCCTAGTAGGGTGACCAGAGACAAAAGGCATATATCACATCAAGGAAGGTTCCAACTAGGTGTAAGGGAAAACTTCTGGTCACCATGAGAACAGACAAGCCATGAAACCAGCTGCCCAGACAGGTAGCACAGTCTCCAACTTTGGAGGTTTTCTTGACCTGACTCAATGAAGCCTTGAGCAGCCTGGTCTGATCTCGTAGCTGAGCCTGCTTTGAGCAGGAGGTTGGACTCTGGCCAAAGAGTATGAGTGGAGTACCTCAGAAGTCACTACTGGGTCTAACAGTATTCAAGATCTTTGTGAACAGGCTGGTTGATGGTATTGAAAGTGCCATCACCAAGTTTGCATGTGACACCAGGCTGGGAGGAGATATATATATATATATATATGCCGCAAAGTAGAGCGATTATACATAGAAGTCTGAACAGTCTGGAAGACTGAGCCAAGAACTGGAGACAGCAAAGATAAATGTAAAGCCCCACACTTGGGACAGAATAATCCCAAGGAGGAACACAGGCTGGGGTCTGACTGGCTTGGGAGGAGCTGTCTAATGAATTAAAAAAAAAAACCTAAACAGCCTCTTCCATGTGCACTGTCCACAGCTATTGAGCAATCAGTTAATTCCTTTTATCTATGAGGGCTATATTCTGACATTCTGAGAAGTCCCAGTGGTTTGAAATTGTGATCTGAAAGTGATACTAACAGGACTATTTATTTCTGCTCGAAGGATGGGAACAAAATGTGGAGAAAGACTCTGGAGGGACCCACTGGATGTCACTGCGTGAATAGAAATTTTTTGTTACTGCTTCCCAGGTTTCAATCTGTTCCTTACCTTTACATGTAGCAAACCCAGTGTTACGCTTCTGTGTTAAACCTGTGCTTGTGCAGATACCTACCAGCAAAAAAAGAAACACTAACGAGGAAAATACAAAATATTTTTTCTGTTTCTGATTATTATGCTGCTTTCTCCTCTGTATGATGACACTAGTTTAACATTAGCACTAAGCTGCAGGTTCTACAGGCTTACTGCAGGGTAAAGACAAAAACATAAAGTGGTTTTCCTCACAGCACAGTTACATTGTGGGAACTCTTTTCCTTAGTGCTAAAATAGCACTAAAAGCCAAAAATAGATTAAAAAAAGGGTTAGGCAAACAGGTAAATTCAAAAAGTGGTGGTCCAAATACAGTCATTGCTTAGAAAGTCCATCAATAACTGGTGATTAGGAGCTGGAAACTATATTAGGTAACACACAAATAATACTAAAGCATCTGCTTTCAGGCAGTGCTGAAAACAGAATATAAATCCAATCTGATCTGTATTCGGACCTCTTCCGTTCTTAGGCAGAACTTCTCTACCCCTAAGTATCCCAAACCATGGAAAAATGGATCAAAAAGACACTCAAAGAGTGCTTAAAGGGCATGAAAATAGACAGCTCCTTCCTGAGACTGTTCCTGTCCCAGGAAAAATCTATGCATCATCATAAACAGCAATACACTGAGAGAATTCTGCTGAGAGGGGATGTTTAATTCATCCAGTGCCAGCGTCTGCTTTAATAATACTTAAAGGAGAGGATGCTTTGTCACCTATTCCAGCAGCATCTAATTTTCTGCACAGAAGTATTCTTCTAACACTTCAGCATGAATTCAAGACAAGAAATTGGCACTTTTAAATTAAGCTACCAATCTGTGATTTACTGTGAATAAAGTGAATAGTATTGCAAAACATTATACATGAATTTTTTATCACTAAAGCTGTATGAAAGTTCATGATGGGTGATGGGTCAAAATGCCCAGCTTGCATTCCTGCTATATTTCATAAATAATCTGGGATGCTCAAGTCTCAAAATACTTTCTATATATACACCAACCTCCTGTGGAGGTCTGACCTTTTGAGTGAGAGAGGCCCAGTCCAGGCTGTCCCCCATAGTGATAAAAATGCTCACATTGAGTTTACTGTCTGCCTATATATTTTTAAAGGGAATTCAATTCCTAGGGCTTGGGGGTTATAGGGTTATTCATGAGACTACATTTCTAGAGGCTGAAGCAGATATTAATTAGAATTAAATTTAAAATGTTCTCTGCAGTGAGTCAGAGCACTTGCTATTAATCTAACATGGGAGTCTAACCCTGCAGCTCTAACAAATTTCTGTATTTGACAAGGGAAAGAATTTTTATTATATACCCATTTAACTAAAATTAGGCAAAACAAACTCTGACTCCTGCAGGTGAACAGGTTCTCTAAAACATAATTTGAAAAAATATCAAACAAAACACCTCAACAAGGATTGTAGAGGCAGATTTTTTAAAAATTAATAGACATCAGTCCAGAAGGATTAGAGAACATGCATCAACCTGATAGGAATGATTAAGCATTAACTTTCCTTCCTTTAAGGTGCAAAGAAGCTGGTACCTACATTCATAGAAGATTCCTTGATTTTCATTTGGTTCCAAGCATGAATATTTTCCCCAAAAGTAACTTAAAGCAAAATTCTGTAGCTGAGCAAAGGAGACTGTTTTGTATGCTCCAGATCTTGCAGTTACCAATAAATGATTCATTGTTCTGCCAATCCTTATAAAAGGTCAAAAGAAAGCGAATCATGAGACCACTGTACACAGAAGAGCAGCAAATTTTGAAGAAGAAAGATCCATTTTGAAGAAGCAGATCCACTTGGTGCAAAGCAGTCACAAAAAATATTAAATAAATGGCTAATAAAAAGGATTAGAAAGATATGCAAAGGCCTGAAATAAAACACTCTGTGCCAGGATCTTCTTCAAACTGAGACTCAGGAGAAGCCAAGACTTCCACAGGTGATAGCAACAAAGGCAGGATTTTCAGCAACAAATGTGCTTTTCTCCAGCGTAGGTGGCTTCTTCCTTGAACCAGTCTCCTAAAAGGCATTTTTCTCCATCAGGCTTTAAAAAGGCCCTAACCACATTCATTTCTTAAAGAACTAACTTGGAGTAACATCAGTGAGTATAGATATATAAGAAATTACAAATAATTTTCTTCACAGTAACAGGAATCAGAATTTATATATACATGTCAGAATTTATATATACATGTGTGTACATATATTTGACTTTCTTTAATGAACTGGAGGAAGGCACAGCCTCATCACCTAAATTCCAAGTAGATAAATATATTCTGATTTAATAGAAGATCTTATAAACTCAGCTGGATACAGTAATATCCTTCATATCTTCGTCTAGAAGCTGATACAACATCACTTCAGGTTACCAACCATGAAATAATTTTTATGTGCAAGAAACATTGTAAGTGCTTTGTGCCTGTTGAAGAGTGGTTCAAAAGAGAGGAAGAAACACACTAAAACCAAGCTGTATTGTGCTGTGAGCAGCCACACTCAAGTCCAGAGTCACACTGGTAAGTAGTGGTTATATTGGCATCAATACTTTGTGTTTGCTCTCTCATGCTTTCTCTCTCCCCAGTGTGCAATACACTTACTATTTGCTTTTATCAGATTTCATTTCGTCCATCTCTTTATCCCTTTATTGTTACGATACAAGAGGCACCTTCTTATTACAAAACACTCAGGAAGATGTTCTCCTCATCTCAGCCAGTTTCATCCTAGAATGTCCTGCGTGCTCACCATGTGCAAGAAGAAAGGAGCAGAAGCTGCTGCCTGTTGTGATTAATGCTTCATGTAATTGTATGTGGCATTGACATGCTATTCTCTTACGAGCATGTGAAAGCCATATAGAAGAGTGAAAGAAAGATTAAATCTACAACACACTGGGATCTGTGAGACTTCTTCCAATGACCATGGTATGAATGTGGAAAAAAGATCCCTGGTGCTCAGATACCAGTACACAGTCACTGCAATATTGCAGCTGCTTGGATGGAAGCTCCTCTGGATAATAAGCAGATGATAAACAGGCAGGAAGATCAACTCCTTTTACAACTTAATTCAAATCTCCTCTCTCTTGCCTGCAGGATTCATCTAGCTTTCACCTTCCTTCTTTAGAACACTTTTATATCAGATTCTCTCACTCAGGCAAAGAGCAAGGTCATTTACAATGGCAATAGAAAGTTGATTAGAACAAATAACAAAGGCTGTAGTTTCAGTGAGTTAAAAAAACTTTAAGAGCATTGAACGGACGAAACTCAGGCAGGATCTGAGTCTGAAAGACTCGCACAGTGGTTTGTAAAACAAGTGTTTCCTTTTCACAGGACTCTACATGTTTTCTCCACCATAGTGATACCAGGCTCAAAGTTCACCCTAGAGCTGTGCTGTTAAGAATTAACGCACAAAAGGCCAAGGAATTGATTCCTAAGGTTCTTGAAAAATGACAGGCTACACCACGCTCACACCAGGCCTTTGCAAACTGAGCAAAGTAACTAAGTTCAGATTTGAAACTCTCACCTCCTCAAAAGATTCAAATCACCCATTAGACTGTGCTTGGTGCTGGTCTTGGTGGACAGGAAGGATAAAAACAGTTTTTCCCTTTTGCAATGTTGTTTGCATTCCCCCAGTAACAGACTCCCTTTGCTAATTGCAAAGAATATTCTAACCCCTACAGAGGGAAAGAGCAGGAGAAATGGATGGAGGTGGGCCTACAGCCAGGAAGTTATCCATAGACTTTCAGATGACATCTCATTTAAGCTGATGAAACTCACTTTCACATGAGTTGTGACATAACCATGGCAGGAACTGACAAGTGTCAAAATCTTGCTGAACAAGTAAGATTTCAAGTCCTATCCCTCCGTAGCAAAGAAGAGCCAGCAAATACTACACATTTATCCTGCTTTTTCCCATGACGCTAACTCCTCTCTGCAGCTTCATTGGCACACTATAAGCATGTCCAATTCACGCTTTCACTTAGAATAGCCGCTGATACTTAAACTGAAATTTTCATGGCTTTCCCATCAGGACACCTTTCTAAATATCACTCTACTGTGGGGAATAGAGTTACTGGATGCTCTGCCATCAGGACTGGGCCTTCACAGGACAGAACATCTCTCATTCCCTCATTTTTCCAATGCTTTCATCACACACCAGTGTCTTAATGGAACAGACAAACAAGTGTGGACTTGGGCACAAAGGACAGATACTGGTAAGAAACATAGCTTTAGGTATCACTAGATCATGGTGTCCACGTGCAAACAGGGGGAAATTTCCAGCAGCTTCTTCCCCCTTGCAGTCACGTAATAAGAATACATCAGGAAATATTGTGACCTCTTGCAGCTAATCAGGTCCTACAGCCTATTTTTTTTCCAGAATAGTGTCTACCTGATGCTGCTGCATAGAGACAAACCACACCACAGGGTGGCTTCCTCATAGCCACTCTCTGTGCCTGCAACTGTGGCCATGGGTAGTGTCTCCTGACAGCTCTCATCCCCCCACTCAGACCAGATGCTATGACAGGCACTAGGTCTGCAAACTTAGTGTGGCTGAGGGAGTGGGGGAGACAGTCTCAGAATGCAGAACCACCATGACCTGGAAGGACTGCAGTCATTATTTCTCGTGAGGTAACAAGTTTTACACAAACATCCACGTTGTGCTTTTTCCTCTGTCCATGCCCTGCTCCTCATGTGAAGGTGAAAGTTGCCTTCTGCTCAGTCACCCTTTCCCAAGATAGGTTTCTCCACATGTCTAACCGTGTTCTGACAGCTACCCCAAACCAGGCACAGCCTTCCTCAGGACAGGCTCCAGCATGGATTCAAACTTACCAAGGAGTGGAGCATCTCAGCCCAATAGAACGAGATGAGGTGAGCCTGTCCGTTTGCTCTGTCAGAGCAGGCTCAGGAGACATGCACAAATGGCAAACTGGACAGAAAGTTTGGGAACTCTTTTGCTAATGAACCTCCCTTTGCTCCTGCATGGATTTCCTCCTGGAACTTTCTCACTTGCTTCCTTCCAGATGTATGACCCTTGGGATTGTACATATGGGTGAGCCATACCCACAGCAGCCCTCTGCTGCTAATTCCAGGCTTGGGGATGGGGGGGATAGCCCACACTCGCCATGTGTCCTGGTTTTGGATGGGGTAGAGTGAATTTTCTTCCAGCCAAAACCAGGACACCATGGTAGAATAACATGCTCTTCCTCTTCTGGATCTGTACTACATCATCTGCTCAACAGAGGGCACAATTCACTGCTGATCTCAAAACTCACATGCACCTTCAGAGTGGATGCCAATGCATTTCACATTTCTCCTCAGAGTAAGGCTTATTATAAGCTAAGATCAAGGGGCCATTAGTACTAGGTCCTTTACACAGCAAAAGTAAGATGGTTGTCCCCTTCTGCTTCCATTGTTTGTGCTGCAGTCCTTTTCCTGGTAATTCTTCTTCACCCTCCAGCTACTCGATAGAGCAAGCACTCCCTAGAGGAGTCAAGCCAAGGTCCACAGTGCAGAAAGACGTGCAATATGCAGTGAGCAGGGACAGTACAAAGGAAGCCTCCCTGGCAAGGGAAGGCTCTGCAACACACAGCAAATATCTTCCTGAGGGGAAAAATTTTCTTGTAGGATTGATGAATTGTTCTACAGAGCAGGCCTGACTGAGGAAAAAAGAGTTCTCCAGCCAATGCCTGCCTCACACATGTCTGGGCACTTTTGAAGAGGAGGAGAAAAGGTGGAGGAAAGAGTGAATATCATAAGGCTGAAGTAAATGAGTTCTGAATCAATAAGGCGTGGTGGCAAAGGAGGGAAAGCATTTGGGAGACCTGATAAAGGAATCCACAGCTCCATAAACCCCAGATTAACGCTTTTTCCACACACTGTTGCCATCTGCACATGTGCAGCACCCTGAAAAATGATAGTCATGTTATCTTCATATCTGGTGAAGGAGTTTCCCCAAGGCTTCACAGAAACTACAGAGGGCACAACAGATTGCATGTGTAAGGATGTGGTAAGGCTTGTTGGCATTTAGCTTGTCCTTGCAATCAACAAGCTGAAGATAAATCTTAGGTTCTGCCAGGCAGGAGTTCAGGGCCTTACTGAGACCCCTGAACACCCTCTGACTGTGGCTACACATCCCAGGGGGTCAGGCAGCCTCAGTGCCATGATGCAGAATGGTAGCCAAATATTGAAAGTGTCAGTGTCCCCCAAGGGACAGAATAGCAGTTAGTTCCTGCAGGAAGACATCATGGGCACTGTGAATGGATCACATCACTGCCCCTAAGTCATCTCATATCCCCTCTCTGTCTGCTAATGCCCTGCTGGATCATGTATCAGCATCCTTTCCTACTAGACATCCTGCAAAGAGCACATCCATCTGCAGAGCACACTGCCACTGCCACAGCTTGCGCATGATGAAGGCAAGTAAGGAAGGCTGGTACACTAGACAGGTCTATATTGCATAAGGAGAAGTGTTGAGAGAGGATTGCTCTTGAAGTTTTGGCACGTTCCCACATACTTTACAGTACAGACAGGGCCTGGGACCATAAAGGCACTGAGATGTGGGCAGCACAGGCTCACACCGGTCTGCTTACTCATCCAGGTAACAAAACACGCAGATGATCCATCTAGGACAGAATGAACCATCTAGGACTGCTCAGTCTACCTGCAGTAAATAGTTTTTCCAGTGGCTTACCTGCAGCCACCAAAGGCAACAGAAATCTCTCCATTATTTATTGTTAGCACCTCATCATTTGACATTTAATTTAAGTCTTACAGTGTGTCTTGCCCATCAGCTTTAGCATTATAAATAGGGAAGCACTTTCTTTCCCATTTAAGAACTAGCCACAAGGATTCAGATCTGCTGGATGAACCTTTTTGTAAGGCTTGCTGTCACGTCCCAAAGTTGGAGTGACTCAGGTTCATGGATTTCCTTTGTCAGAATTAAGGTGAAACCACACCAGGGGAGTTCAAACAACAATCAACATTATTCAACCAAGCTAACCTTGCCTAAGTATAAATGAACTTATCAATATGAACCTTGCATCATGTCATTAAGCTGCTGTTTGAAAAGAAAAGGGAGGTGTAGAAAAAGAAGCGGGAAAAGGAACATGAAACTGTGTCAGAAGGAGAGCCTTCCCATTGAGTCACGAGGTTCAGAGCAGACCCCCCTTGCTTTCTGGACTTCTTCTCAAAGACAAGCCCAGGGGTGGCTAGATCCACTCCCGGTCTCAGACTTGGTCAATGGTTTATATTTAAAAGGATGAGGCATAGGGACTGTGGAAAAGAGAAAAGAAAGACACAGAGAGAGAGAGAGAAAGAAAGAAAGAAAGAAAGAGAAGAAAAGGGTTTCACCAGTCCTGGGTCTAGCATTGGTCCAGCCAGCCTAGAGATCCAGTTCTGGAGGGTGCGCACCGAGAACTCGTCCTCCCTTCTTTTATCGCTCAGGAGTGTTAGTCAGTGGTCTCGACATGCATAGTTCACATTCCCGGGGTTCTCTGGAATTCGTCAGTGGGCTTGGGGGGAGTCACTAGGGAGTTGCCTCTCCCTCCTTGCTGGCATGACCGCTTAAGATAGACGCGCAGTCCCATACTCTGTGGGGCTCCCTCCTGCAGGCACATACGCTGTGCTCCTTCTCATGGTCGCTTAAGATAAGCAATTGTGGCTTTGGAAAAAACGCGGTCCCACCCTCTGTGGGGCCCTCTCCTCCAGCCATGTTTTCCTGTTCACACAACTCCAGCACTTTTACAGAGTTCTCCACCAGAGTTCTTCAACAAATGTTTGAGACATTGACTATAATTTGACAGACCATCACACTTGCATTGTGTTATCATAAATGGGTGATGTTCAGAAGCTTACAGGCACCTCTGTTATGAGGAGAGCTACCTAATTGCTGAAGGCACCATTGCTTCAAGGCATCTATCCATGTCCAGCCTTCATGGGCAGACATGTTTCCCTAAATACTGTAGAGATGAGGAAGTTGTTTCTTTTGTTTACAGTTGCAAACTTCTTTACAAACAGCTTTTTCTGAGAAATTTTATTTTCTTTCTGTTAGGAAAGCTTCCACGGCACTTGGGATACCGGGCATTTTGACACAGAGGGCAGTCAGATTGGCCACGGACAATGTGCCCTTGGCAAATCTGTGCTGAGTATTGCCGATTGCTTTCTCGTCCTTCACATGCTTAGGTACGGATGCCAAGAGGGCATGCTCCATGATCTTTTGAGGGAGGACTTTCACTGTGTGCTTTTCTCACTGTACTTCCTCCTTACTTATGCTGCTGTAATTGTCTACCCTTTGCAATATCTCAGATGCTGTATTACATTTATTTGTAACAATGACAGTAAGCAGACTTACCAGCTTCAATCAAATAGCACTCAGGCTCCAGCATAGCAGAGTAAGTCATATAAACATGTAGCCTGCATTCTCAAACCAGAAAAGACTAATGCCAAGTCCAAACATCCTTCAGATGCAAAAACTTACCAAGAAGCATAAAATAAGAGGTTTCTCCTCATTGAAACAGGCTGTTAGGGCCTAGAAGAGCATAAAAGAGCCAGCCACTCTTACCGGTCTTCCAAGAAAACCTCTCAGTCCTTTGTAAGCATGGCGTGAAACCTATCCACATATCTTGCACCTGGAGCTGAGAAGTAAATCAGGCCATCTGGTCTTCAGACCCCTTGCCCATGAACAGATTGGCCACTTTGTCATTAATTGCTTTTCAAAGCACCCATAAAAGCACTGCCAGCACTTATGCTTTCATAGATACTCACTTGTATTAGCATTTGAAACTTCTTTATCTACATTAAATGTTTATACTATGCTTATTACCATAGTGCCTGAGTAGCATAGTATATGTGGCCTCAGAAATCTTCTGGGAACAGGAATATATTACCTTCACATTACAGGCAAGGAGAGGTCCATATGTTTTAAGCTCTCTCTGCTCAGCTTTCGTCTTCTGACAAGACTTGCCCTTTCATTTCTGAAAGCGGGACTTTGTTTCAGTCCCTTGGACTCCGCAATGCTGACCGCAGATACATGGTTAGAGTGCACTCCTTGGATGCAGCAGCTGCAGTATGGGAGATAAGGAAGAGAGCTGACAACCCACATAGCAGAGACCACCACTGAACTCACATCCTCTGTCTTGGACTATAGAGGGTAGGCATCACAGCCTCCTTTTCTGACAGCTGCTTCTATGTGGAACTGGACCCACCAGGCCTGCCCTAGGAGTATCTGCTGGATCAGGATCCTTGGCTGAAGGAGCAGGAGCCCTGAGGGACCTGAGCCATTCTGAACTGCTCAGGACTTGCCCTAGAGCACATATGGTGCCATGGGCTTATCCATGTGGTGCCCATGAACTAGAAAAGCTTCCTATGCTTATATATGCTTACTTAATGTTTGTAGATGGTGTATTTTGAAATGGCTTTATTAAGCCAGCAATTGTGATTATGTTTGAATAGCAGTGGAAGCTCAATGTTGTTAAAATTAGCACTTTGACCATTATTTCCATTTCTTCACATTTTATTTGTGTTTTCACCACATTTCTTTTAGAAAAAAGCATCTTATATTCTCTTAAGGGTGAGGTATAACCAATTAGTGGCTTATATACTTGGTCTATTGCCTTCATGAATCTGCTTCCTAGGTTCCAGAAAGACTTAGAAATTTCCCTCATGTCTATACATCTTGAAGACTGCATGAACTGATTAATACTCTTTTCCTTCCTACAGTCTAGAATAGTCTGTATTTCTGTATTCTGAGGTTTTGTTAATATAACTGCACATGGGAAGACTGCAACCTCAAGATCAAACAGAACCTTTACTCAGCAGATGACACAGTTTTACCACTTATCTATGTGTTTCTTTTACAGAATAATATGTAAGGGAACAATTTGTCTTTACCTCCATTTTGAGGCTTAAAAAATAAAAGACCATGCTGCTGACATTTGTTTGTCAGCTGAAGTAACTTTCCATGCTTTGGAAAATAATACTTTTAGCCCTAAGGAAAGGATCCTTCAGTGCAGGAATAATAGCTTGTGTTAAATGTCTTTGGGATAAAAAAATTACTTCACAAAGAACATTAAGCACTGACTATTCCATGACATCTTTCAAGTACCACTCTCCTTGCAGCAGAAACTAACAGCCTTGAGATTGATGCCCAGGCTTCCATTTCAGTGTCTCAAAAGCATGTGATAGCTCAGGATGGGAAATTAAAAGATCAGCATGAAGACCAATGAAATACTGAAGACTTCCTTGGAGACAGAGAACAAATGGGAACATGACTCCATGGCTGAGTGGTGCTCCTACTCCTGGTCCCTATGGTGCTGCTTTCAAAGGGCTGAGTCCTGGTCTGGGTGAATCCTCTGAGCTTGAGCATTCAAGGCAGCACTGCTCCCTCTTTTGCAGAGTCTGTTTTGAGCAGGGCCTCATCTGATACGTTTGGACTATGGAGCAAAGATCCAGCTTGGGGCTGGGGGGAGCTCTGAGGAGTACAGGCTGGAGGTCAGATGTATGAAGTGGACATCTGGTAAGATTTTGCCATCTAACTCCATTCAGTCTTCTCAGGCCACTTATTCAAAGGCTTTGTTTCTGGATTTCTAGCTGGAAAATCCATGGAATTTTAGCTGATACTACGAGTATGCAGTGCATACAGATGTTACATATGTCTATAGTTCTCTTTTTAATAGCACACAAAATTAAAGCATCCAAAATTGAAATTTTCTTCCCCCAAAAAGCTACCAGTGCAACTCTGTGATTTGTTTCATCTGTAATGCAGGGATAATGAATCTCTTGCTTTTGACAGATGAAAACGATAATAAAAATCCAAATGAGACACACTTAGCCTAACCCTGAAAAAGGCTGACATATGGAAAAATCAGACTTCTGACCTGGGTTGTGAAACTTCTGCCTCAATCACTTCCCACTCTTTTCCTAACTACAGTAAATTTCACTCATAGGAAGACTGGCAAGTTAAGGAAGTGGTTCTTCCCTCTACCACACACACATGAGTACTCATCTTTACCTTAGAAAAACAGATAACAAACCTGCATTAATTAATGTATATTCTAAAAAGAGCTCTAGAAGTTCTTGAGAAGCATTATTATTTATTTCTGAAGGAAAGTGTTTTGCTATATGACTAGAGATACACTAGACACAAACCTAAATAAAGTTAGAAGGTAAAATTTTTTAGGTATCAGAAGTGTCCCCACAAGCCCCTGATTTTCTAAGCTATCAGTAGCTCTTTGGCTACTTACTTCCTAAAGGTAGGGTTTTAACTGTGCTTTTTAGATCTGAAACAATGAGGGATACAAAGAATCATAGAATCATAGAAACATTTAGGTTGGAAAAGATCTTTTAAGATCATCCAGTCCAACCATCAACCATGCCCACTAAACCATGTCCTGAAGTGCCTTGTTTACATGCTTTTTGAATACCTCCAGGGATGGTGACTCCACCACTTCCCTGGGCAGCCTGTTCCAATGCCTGACAACCCTTTCAGTGAAGAAATTTTTCCTAATATCCAATCTAAACCTCCCTTGCCACAACTTGAGGCCATTTCCTCTCGTCCTATCACCAGCCACCTGACAGAAGAGACCAGCACCCACCTCACTACAACCTCCTTTCAGGTAGTTGTAGAGAGCGATAAGGTCTCCCCTCAGCCTCCTTTTCTCCAGGCTAAACAACCTCAGTTCCCTCAGCCGCTCCTCATCTGACTTGTGAAGAAGATGAAGAATCACCTCAGGGGTGCTGAGAGAAAGGACAACAGACAACGAATATAAGTTGCAGAATTCTGACTAGATATACAGAGAAAAAAAATCACTATAAGGGTGTCAAATACTGGAGCAAGCTGCCCAGAGAGGATGTGCAATCTCCATCCTTGGAGATACTTAGAACTCAACCAAGTGTGTCTCCAAGCTAAGTCCCTGGCTGGACCAGATGATCTCCATAGCTTCCTTCCAACCCAAATTTTTGTATGATTCTATGATTATGACTCATAAAGACCTCTTTCATGTTCACATGAATCATGTGATATCACTGTGTGAGCTCATATCAGTCCCTTGATATCATAATATCAGTCTTGTGGGGTTCATTTCTGTTCCTATTTTATACTATGTCAATCCTGACAGAGACTGAAAATTTTTAAATCAGAACATGGTGTTTGCTGACCTGCTTTAAGCACTACCATGGTCATATGTTAAATGCTTATTACATTAATTGCTTTTTTTTGGAGAGCTTACCTAATACAACTTGATAACAAGGTTCCTAATTTTTTCACATCAAATGTAGCTCTATAACTAATAAAACTAGCACCACCTGTATTATGGAGAGTTTCAATGTTTTTGACTTACCTAGATGGCCTCTTACTCAAGTGGAGTTACTTTGGAAGTGTCTTGGAATATGTGTATCAGTTATATGTGGCTTATATGTATTTCTTCTTGGGTGAAATGAAAAATTTAATTATATGAAAAAAATGCAAATTGCTGCCAACTGTGTTAACTGTGAGAGAGTTGCATTATCTTCTAACATAAATTGTCAGTGAATTGAAGAAAAGACGTTTTGGAAGCTGATCTGATTACTGTCAGGGAAAGTGCTCAAACTCAATTGTTGGCAAATGTCCAGTACCCATCACTGAACGATCATCACCTCATCATTCAGCCTTCTCAACTGACATGCAAAACAACATCCAAATATTCATTGCACATCTGTGCTGGACAGATTATGCATTAGCAATTCAAATCAATTCAATGTACAGGCAGTTTCTGTAAAGGCGTCTGTTTGGGTGAGATGCCTTGTTGTCTGGGATGGATAATAAGGCAACTCTGTCTAATCTTGGAGAACAATCAACCCATCTTGAGAAGGTGACTGACTACGTATGCTCTTGCCCTGACAGCACTAGAACAATGGCCCCATAATGCACTTGACTCAGCTGGTAATAAAATCTACTTTTGATTAGCAGCCATGGCTTGTGTCAATCACTGCATGATGTACCATTGTCCTCTGGTCTTGAACACAGTTTATTTACAGGGAAACAAAAGCTTTTTGGATATGGCTGCTGCCCAGAGATTGCAAAATAGATTGAGCTGTCAGCCTCACACACTAGATGAAGATTAATGAGTTGTGCAGACAATAAATATGAAGCAATGACCATAAATATGCTAATAGGTATTATCCATATACACTATAATTGCTACAAAAATTAAAAAGTAGTGTGAAGGAAATAGGTCACAGGGTGACAGATAGAAAATCTTGGATGCTGAAGATCTTTGGTTCAGTCAGATTCTCTACAGGTTTATTCCCTTCAATTAGACCCTTCAAAAGAGTAATTGTTTAAAAGCTGTTTGAATAATCTGTTTTGAAATGGAGGTTTATGGGAAAATGTTTATGAAAAAGTGACTTCAATGAACATGTTATTGGAATGAAAAAGGTGACTACCAAAAGCAGGCTATGCAGAGATTAATGTCTGTGATCAGCTGCCCAGCTTCACTATGAGGAAAATATCTCTAAGTGACACACTAGTGAGGACTTCAAGGAAAACATACTGAAGACACACAGCAGTTTATATCCACAGACACAAGTGAGTAAGGTCATTCCTGAGCAAACTATAGAAGAGTTGCATGCACATCTGGTTGTGTTGGTTTGTTTGCCGTTTTCAGATTAGCACGCTTTTTTTCTTCTTTTTTTTTTTTTAAAATGAAGAAGGGAAGGATGCCCACAGCTCAAATTTTCAGAGTACTTCCAATCAAGCCTGTGGTTTTCCAGTTCCTTTCAAAGAGCACACAGTCTAGACAGTGCATGATTTTTGACACTTAGGGATTTTATTTGAACCTGAAACTCAGAGAGTTAAACATCAAACTATGTTAGCTACATGTATAAATGCTTCAGCACCTAAGGCTACTGGAACTGTAGTGACACTGAAAATGAAGGCAGTCGTACTCTTGGTATTCATGGCTTTGACTCTCTGTTCTCAGAGCCTTCGAAGTGCCACTGGATGATTTTGCGGTCAGCTCGCACCACCCATCTCTTCTCAAATTTTTAGCTTCTGGAGCAGGTAAATTACTCAGATACTCTCCCAGATCCAAGTTAGTGTTATAATGTCAGGCTCGGTGACACAAATGAGTTATTTTCTCTTTCCTTCCATACTTTAACTAGAGCTTGCATCAGTTTGGCTCTTAATTATCACTGCTTGGATTTTTGGCAAACAGTCCACAAAGACTTAAAACTGCCTTACTGCTTCTGTGCCAGGCTGCCTGCAAACTCAGCTGGACATCAACTGCACTTGCCTAACATCTGGAAGTCACACTTTCTAACCAGAAATACCAGCAAAACAAAGCAAAAAAAGATAGGAGACCATTTAGGAAAATGTCTCGCACAAAGCCAGCAGGTGAGGGGAGAAGCATGTCTTTCTGGATGAATTGGTGGAGGGAGAGGAGCTCTGGAAGCTGTGGGCTCAGAGACTGAGTTTTTGTTCCCAATTCCACTTCAGCAATGACATGGGGTCTTTTTAAACTGGGTGCTGTGATGTTAGTCACATCACATGTTGCTAGGGCACAGCAAGGCCCTGTCCCACCACCCTAAGCAAGGTGAGCACAGCAGACCCAGAGATGATAGGCAGGTTGAACCAAGAGTCCAAATCATTAGGCACATTTGTACTGATGAGGCAAGTCCAAGGTCAAACCACAAACATGAGTCAACAAATCACGTTCAGGTCTGGTGATGGTAGCCAGGGTTAGTTACCAGTGCCGACTCACATGCTCCTCATCCAACTCACTGCAACCACATAGCAGATTTTAGAGCCACCTCCTTGCTGACCAGGTCCATGGCACACTTGTAAACAGAGGCCTCCCTTGAATACCTTCGGTGGCTTCCCTCTCCTTAAAACATTGAGTTTCTTCGCCTTGTTTTTATGAGTCTACTATTAATTTCTCCTTTCCCTGCTTATTCACTGATGCCTCTGCCAATCATGAATTGCCTTGAGGCGCTTTGCCTGCAATAAAACATTTATTTTATCTAATTTTAACTATTTTTAGTTAAACAACTTTGTGCGTATCCATTATGAATTGTGTTTTAGGACTGAGTAAAAGGTCATCACATATACAGTCTCTGCAACTTTGTGAAGCCTTCATTCCCCGTGGCTTTGCCAGACTTTATCATCATTTCCTGATGGGCTGTTTGGAATATTAAATAAATGATATTAACAAAGCACTGAAAGATTTTAGCAGTTTGAAGGAAGGATCTGTAGCAATATGAACAAAGAAAGTGACGTTTTTGGGTTTATTGTCAGTTTGAAGAGGGCCTATAGCATTAATTATCCTATTCTTACATGGAATTTTGCTTGCATTTAAGCTGCTACTTTAGATATTTCATAACATTAAGTAATTCAAAATTATGAATGAGATACCTGAGAAATTATGGGGATAAAGATGCATCATAATTACAGAAGCCCTAATGCAAGCAGAGTAGAAAATAAAAATAACAAACATTAGAATTAAAGAGAAATAACATATATGAATTAAAGAAAAATGGAATGAAAGAAAAGAGTTAAAAGAGCAGTGCTGCTCAGGGGTACATGGACCAGATATCCCACTGCTCAGATAAATAGCACATGTAAGAAGAGAGGAATGGACTTTGTATCCTTTGTCCTATAACTCACCATGTATAAGATACAGGTATTATACAACCATGAAAATGCTGTATTTTTATTCTGTATATTTCCACTTTGAGAGCCATCCCTGTGGTAGTGTCACCAAATCAGATATTCCTCTTTACCTAAGGGAGGAGGCCTATGGATTTTTACACAACCTTAAACTACTGGCTAAGAAAAACTGCAATAAAGGAGTGTATGCCAGTTGCAAAGGCCTGTTCATTAAAGATGGAGGCTCTGCTTTAGCGGGATTTGCATGAGGAAGAAAAAAACATCTGTGTCAATCTGTTCATATGAGGCAAGGTCCTCTAACAGTTCCTTCCATAAAGAAACTCATTTCAACCATCCGTTGTTAATTGAGTTCTCTTTTCCAGCTCTCTCTCAACCAATTTTTTGGGGGGTAGCTGTGCCGCAGCTGAACTCCGGCTGCTATACCCAATCAAGTTGCAGTTTCTGCATGACCACTACTTTGCTGCTTTTTTGTCTATCGTCTTTACTCAGAGTTGTATTAATTCTTAAAATGAGGGGCTATCTTCTACAGGTGCAATTCAGTACAATAGAGTGCAATGCAAAAGAATGAAGAAGCAAAGTTCTCAGCAGCATCAGTTGCCAATCAATGCTTCATATGCTACTAATTTGTTTTAGTATCATAAGGGGAAATTAGTTTGTTTGCCTAAACTGCACCCTGATAACAGCAAAAAAAAGGCATGGTCATAATGTTCAGTTTCATTTCCTGGACGAGGGTAAGTTTTGATTTCATTTCTTTCTTATTGTGGTAGCAGTTTCATTTCTCTGCTGTTAGCTAGGCAACATATAAAAGAAGATTGGTTGAGCCTCACAGTGCTTCAGTGGATTCCACACCATCAGAAAGAGAAATGTCCGACAAAAATGTCCACAATGCTGGTTTCACTTCCTCTGGGATCGCAGGAGGATCACTTGCTTCATCAATGATGTCCCGGGAAGCAAGAGCATCTGGGGGAGGTGTGCATTCTGGAGGCCCTACTGCTACTCTCCAAGAAATGGGTATGAGCAATTTTGTGTGTGTGTGGTTTTGTGCTTTAGTGCATAGGTCCAAACAATTCTTTTTTCCTTGAAAATAAGCTTGCCAAGTGTTGTCTTCTCTCCTACATTCCTGTATTGCACTGAAGACAAAAGATTCCTATATTTAACTGCATGAGTGGGATGCGATTAAAGGTGTTTTCTGTGTATGTACATATGCATGAATGTACACATACATATGTGGTATTCATGAGTTTCAGTGTTTATTTGAAATTTGTGCTATCTCTCCATTCTGCTAGGAATCATCAATAATATGGAAAGTCATGGTAGCAATAAGCAACGATATACTTATGCACGAACATGATCTGTATACCTACATTTCATATAAATGATCAGATTTCCCTTGTTTTTTACACACACACATCCATACAGGGAGAACCCATAAAACCTTATGCAAACACTATAGCAGAGGGAAATTAGCTGCAGTCCAAGAGCTGAATTCATGAAGGGAACATATACACAACCTTGACAGCACGTATCTAAGTACTAAAATCAGGCATAGCTGGCTTTCACATGAGCTAACCACACAGGTGCTTGTTTTTCTGTTGCATGCACAGAGCAAACCCTGACCTGACGACTCTAAGCAGCTTGGCACTTGTTTAACCCCCAGATCCTGTGGGATTCACGCACAAGGTATTCTCCCTGCCAGTCCTGCCTGTGTGACCTGATTCGGCAGGCATTCTCTAAGCAGGCATAACTCCACGGAATAGAGTGCCCCACATAATCCTGCTTTACCCAACAGCACAGTAGTTAGCTCGCTGACCGTGGATAAAAGCTTCAAAACCCTTTTTGCCTTAGGGGTCTTGGACCCACATCTCCCACATGTCAGGAGTATGCTAACCAGCAGGCTGGTTATTGGTGGGGATCTCTGCCATATTGGTCAACCGCCGACCTACTGCTTTTGTAATAAGCAGCTAGAAGTCTGCTGAAGGATGGAGCTGAGCCCGACTCTTCCAGCCATAAAATGAGTGGTTGGCCAGGTGAGCTGGCCAGGGTCCAGATTTGGGGCATCTTTTAATAGTAAAAAATGCAATAAGCTTGGCTGAGAGGAAGTAAGCTATTTTTTTAAGATAAGAGTCACATTGCTGCCAATATTATTCATAGCGTGAGGCTCTCTAGACAGTGAGGGCATAAGTGACATAAGGGTCATTTAGAGAGATACTGCGTGTGACTCCTTTGAGGCGTTTTTAAATTTTTACTCTGTACAATCTGATCAGTGAGTTTAGGTTACTGAATACAGTGTTTATTGGATATTCAACAGGAAAGAGCTTAAGGGATGGTAGCAGCAGAGGGACAGAATATGAGAGAGAGTCAGGAGAGGAGGAGGACCAAGAGAGTGAAAAGCAGGAAGACCTGCTGTCAGGCACAATGCTGCATTAGCAGCAGAAATCGTGGTACACGGGAGATGACAGTTACTTAATCTAATCATACACTAGAGCAGAGTCAGCTGCACAATCCTGCCTTCTGTTACAGTGAGGGTGGCACAGCAGTACTCAGCACACCCATAACCAGTGGCAAACTCTTCAGTGGTGATGCCCTATAAAGAGCATGAAGTTGCAGTTTCTAAACTAAAAGACTTGTATCCCTCCATGTGCCGAGAATCTTTAGAGGAGAGAGAAGCAAAGTAAACATTTAACAATGCCTGGTTTTATTCTTGCAATGTCTGTATCAACTATGGACTTTGTTATTTTGGTGAAGAGAAATCTTCATGACTCAAGGAAACCTTAGCCATGCCTACAGGAGATACTCCAAAAGAGCTTTTATCCATGTGAAAAACGCTAGCTCTGTAACATTGCCAAGACAGGTGTGAGCTTTGGCTCCCTGCAGCAGGAGAGCTTGCCACATATTCTTTGCCTGATTGAGAGCTAAAAGGGCCTGATTTCATTTCCGCAGGTGCTCACTGAAATCTCTCACTCTTCAAACACATCTTCTTAACCTTTTCATTCAGACTGTAACCCTTCCTCCCCCCAGAACAAACACGCTCGAAGGAGTGGCTGATTCTGCAGCAGGGCATGAGTATTGTTCAGTATCACTTTACAGAAGATGTTATAACAAGCTCATCACCAAAATATTTGAGCATCCTCCAGGAACGCTTTAAGCGTTATCACTAAGATTTGTCGTCCCTAATGCTTTACTCCTCCCCCAGCAGAAGAAGAGTTTGCAATGGAATACTTTGCTTGAGGCTTATTTATACTGAGATGGAGATATAAATATAAATTGGCCACTGGCTACCACATCTTGCTGTGTTTGAATTTTACAGGTATCTATTATGTATAAGTTTATGCTATGGAAAGTGAAGTGAAAGAAACATATCCGTCACCTGGAACAGTAAGTGGTGAGGTCTGCAGCAATCCTTAATTCCTATAGGAATTTGTTCCACAGTCCTCAGGCAGCTGTGATTTCATCAGAGACAAACTGTGCTGAAACTGTTTTGGAGATCTGAATTTATCAAAAACAGTCTGTGTGAAAGTTGTAGATATTCTTTGAGTTCTGGGAACATCCACAAAACACTGCAAATGTCCTTTCCCCAAGGTGGCAGCTAAAAAGCAGTATACTGATGGAACAAGTCAAGGAATCAGCAGTCTTCTTGTCTTTTGGTACATTTGCTAGCCTTGAATTTTTTTAAAACACAGTAGTTTATAATCATCCCGTAAGGTTCTTTCCGGTCAGTAACATCTCCTTTGTAAATTTTCTAGGTGTCAAAGGCTCAACCCATTCATCAGGTTTTACCAGCAGCGGGATCTCTGGTGGATCCAAGGCCTCCCAGATGATGTCCCAGGAGGCCAGATCTCATGGAGGTGGAACTCCCAGGGGTGGTACAACTTCCACCGTCCAGTCCATCTGTAAGTGAGAGTCCTCCAGATAAAGATGAATTAACAGATCACTTCCGAGAAGTCAGCAGTATTTCAGCTCAAGTGTACATTTACTAGATGAAGGGATGTAAATAAGAGAAGTGACTGCATTGCACTTGAAGCAACGTTTCCCCTGCTTGTTGCTTTATACTGGGTGGGAAGCTGAAACTAGGGAATTAGTGGAAATAACTATGCCACAAAGTTGCAAAGATATGGGTGGATAGCAGAGACAGAAATACCAAACACACAGTGACAGAAAAAAGGCCAATGGAAGTTTATGTTATGCTTTTATCATCACCACAGTGGAAGTTCATTAATTTTTTTTCAAACACAAAATCAGGACCAAACCAAGAGCTTCACATTTGAACATGCAAAACAGATTAAGTGGGAGGAAACAGTGAAACATGAGAATGGAGTTATCAGACTGACAGATAGGAATCATTACTCCACTTCTTGTGGCCTTTTAGAAGGGATCTACCTGCACTTACCAGCTCAAAGCAGAGAACAACACGAGTTTTCCTCATCACCCTGCCAAGTTAATGCAACCCACACCTAGATAAATCAAACCAATTTATGAGGAAGCCTAGTCTATACCTGAATGCATCAGTAAGGCTGCTAATTATTGTAGTGTGATCCTACGGGATTTAGAAGAGAATTGGAGGCAGGACTGAAGTTCTTCATTTCAAAAAGTGTCTTTCAAAGTGTAACAAAGACCTTTGGTCTCTGACCTGGGAACGTTTGTAACCAATGCTCAGATATTCTGTGTGTTTCCCTGTACTGCAACTTTAAGTTGGTCTCACAAGTTTCTTTGTATTTGTCCTTAGCAATGGGTGGCAAAGGAGGAAGATGCTAAATAGAAGAAAAAACATCAGTCCAGAAGTAAGCTCTGCAAGGTGTTCATCCTTTACTAACAGAGTCATTTGACAACTTCGCCCCTTCTTTGCTCTCCCTGTCACTGATGTGAAAGGCAAAGCCTTTTTGACACGCACAAATTAAATTTCTCTTAAAACGATGGATTCTTGCATTAAATTAGTGGGGCTGGGGATGAGGGGCAGTTTTTTCCTTAATTAAACATTCTCTGAAGCACAGGCACATACAAACACAAGCCGATAAATGGAAGCTAAAGTACTTTGGACTGCAAGGGTGTCTTGCCAAAACCCTGGGTTTAGCAACACTAGATTCTCCAATTACAGGTAGCTTGCTTGTTTATTTTACAAAAAGTTATCACAATGCAAAAGTCACCCTGTTGTGAGAGAGGAGCATAGAAACACTTGACGAGGCATCCAGCAGTTCTCTTTGGATGTACTTCTAATAGACTACCAAATTAAACTTGACTGAATTAAACATACACATAAGCAAATGAGAACAGGTCCCAAGAAATTTCATACCTCAGAGATGCAACTGATATTTATATCCCTCTACTATTTCTAACACCCCTTTCACATTAATTTAATTTCAAGTCCCTCTTTGTTTATTGAGAGGTGTCAACTTTGCCACAATTGGACCAAACCTACTCCTGTAAACTTCTTATGATACCTGAGAACAGATAAGGAAGAGAGCCCATCTTCTCTGGTATAGGTCTCACTACTGGGGGCTCTTGCTGTTCCCCACATGCCTGACTCATTTCCTTTGTATGTACTCATACGATGACGTTTCCCCAAATACACATAACATCGTCCATTCCCCATAGAAATTCCCACACGCATACTCCCCCACACTTCCATCTTCCTCCTGTCTTTCTGGTTCCTCATCCTCCCTCCCCTATAACCTCCCTCCCTCTGTATTTCTAACAAAACCACAGAGTGCAGCTTCTCCTTCCCTTTCCCCAACCCAAGGCAGAGGGAGAGAATCTCCCACCTTCAGGCCAGAAGTTAAGAGGTGCTGGATTTGTGGTGCTGCAGTCAGTGATTTTCTCCAACAGCTTCTGTCACCCAGCTTGAGCATTCCCACCTCAGCTGCATCTCTTCACGGCTGGGAGACATGTTTGCACCCGTGCACCTCATGCTCTCAGATACGGTCTTCTCCCTCCTGCCTAGGCACCTTCCTGAATGGACATGAGCAGTCAGCTTTTGCTTCCAGTTGCAGCAAAGTTAAATTGAATTATTTGATGAGGGGAGGAGTGCTAGCATGGAGGAGAGGCTGATGAAGAGGGGAAGAAAGGTATCTGCACTTGCTGTGCTACACAAAGGATTAAAAGGCAATTGGAAAAAAGTCTCCATTTCATGGGATGGAGATGCTCTCTTAGCAAGGCACTATCTTGGGCAAATGCTTAAATGTAACAGGGAGTTGAAGTCATAAAATCACAGGAAGATTTAGTTTCAAAGGGACCTTGGCGTGAGAAGAATGGGGGCAGTTCTCTAGTCCAACCTCCTCTCGAAGCAGTGTTAGACTTGGTTGCTCAGGGCTTTGCCCAGTCAGGTTCTGAAAATCTTCAAGGAGGCAGATATCACAGCTTCTCTAGACAACCTGTCAACAGTTTCACTGCTCTCACAGTTGACATTTTTTTCCATATGTTGCAATAGAATTCCCTTTGTTGCAAAGTCGCACTTACTCCAATGGATCATGAAGTATATACTTAATAACAATGTATTTTAGAGTTTTCCACTTTAGAGATTCACCAATAAATATGCTTTCCTGAACTGACACCTAGGCCTAAAAGTCGTGAAGATGGGACTAGAAACATCCTTTGCAGAGCTCAGTGCCTCCCAGTGCCACTGCTGAGAACAGACACGCTATTTACAAACCACGCACTGCCACATCAACAGGAATGAATGCTTTCTCTCTCAACATACTTTCTGTACAACTACAGTTTTCGAGATTTCTTCACACAATACTAGTAGCTTATATTTGTATGTTAGCTTTCATACTTAAAGACCCTGAACTGTTTTGTTCACTGCAAAGGAAATGCAGCAACATAATCCCATGCTTTTTTTTTTTTTTGCCTTTTTTTAAGGTCAGACACATTTTAACTCGAGTGGTAGTTTACATGCTCGCATGTGTGTGAAAGCTTCCCTGCTCATTGCCTGCATGCTGGCTATCTACTGCTAAATTGTCACCACTGCCATAAATATCTAATTGTAATATTGCTGTTGTAGTCTGTAACAAATAAAGACAAGGAATGAAGAACACCATGTCCAGGTGGGAAAAAAAAAAAAAAAAATTAAGCTGTTATGCAGCAAAAAATTGAAGTATTCAGGACTCACAGACAACAACCAGACTCAAGGGTCTGTGAATCTGAATGAGAAATGTGGAACATGCTCTCTGAAATGGTATTTTAGACATAATTTCCAGCCTTTCTTCTAGCCTGTCTCTATTCGCCTCCCGCATCTCTTCAGATCTGAGCAACCTCTCTGCAACAATGATTTTCACACATGCCCCAGTCACCATTAAGCACAAGGCAAAAGGTTTGGCCGAACACAAACAATAGGATCTGGAAACCGGTGTCACCAACCCATGAAGATGAAGGGAGGGGGAGGCTGCTAGTTTTACTCTGATGAACTTTCTGTCTGGTTCTCCTGTTGTGGTTGTCCCTGGTTATAACAGGCCTGCCTTTCCCACTGTCCCCACCAAAATAGCCTCCAATTAAGCAATCCCCTTTCCTTCTCACTTTCAAACCTGCTCCATAGTCATCCTTGATCCCTTTTACAGCAGCAGCCTCACAGCCGCTGTGGGACATCAGGAGGGTGCTGTTACTTTCCTCTCCCGCCGTGGCTCACCCTCTGTGAGAGCTCTGTTGGAGCACTTTGCTGGCTTGGGTTCTGCCCCACGGCCTCACATCACCTCTAAAAAAAGGCTGCGGCATCTTTGTCAAACAGCTGCTGGGATATAGGTAGAGAAAGCTGGCTACGTAACCAAGAACACAGCTAAATTTTTCTAAGGCGCTTAACGTTCCTCACTCATGGCGACTTCATCACAGTTCTGCCATGTCTTTACACAGGAGGGAGGGAGCATAAGGTCAGTGTAAGGCAATAAAGAATTTTATATCTATTTACTACAGATTAAAGGATGTGGGCAAGTAAAAGGCAAAGGAGAAGCTGCATCCTGTCTTTATTGATTTTTATGGATCACCAGTGATTCTGCTTTTGCAGCTTTGTCCACCAAGAACACTAAAAATAAAACCATTGAAACTCTGGATATTTGGCATAGCCTTGGTGCATATGTGCAAAGATGGACTCAGCCGTTTGCTGGTCTTTAAGTCTGGGCTAGTATATGACTCTAATTAAGCCATCCTACACTTTCCTCCCAAGGCTTAATGCAACAGCCTGTGACTGCTAAAACATAGCTGTGATCTACCAGCAGATCTTTATTCCCTTCTATGCCCTTAGCACTGGCATGAGGTAGAGCAAGAAGGTCTAATCTGGCTTTTTCCCATTCAGAGATTCCCGCTATGTGCAAGTGCTCTCAGAGAACAGCAAGGACCTAGATTCCCACAAGCAGACAGACATTCAAACACCTCCCTTAGCACTGATGATGCTGAAGTGAGTCATAACAATGAAACTAATGTAAAAATGACAAGAAATAGTAGAAAAAGTCAAGCACATACATAACTTGTCAGACAAACCATTTTGTAAACTGAAGCTGTATTATCCGAGAAACAATGTGTGACCATTTGATGACAATTAAAGACCTTGTTTTTTATTTACCTGCAGAGGGGGAAGATTTGAAACTAGGTTTCAACTTTAATGTTGGCATTTCTTGACCTCAAGTGCTTTTGTCTTGTTAAAAAATGACTATCATTAGTGAGAGCTGACAAAAGGTATTTATGCCTAAAAGGAGGAAAACCAATCCAAACCAAAGCAAGGATCCTTAAGCACATATCATTTCACTTTTCAGCACTTACACAATTCTGGCAGTTTGGATTACTTTTCCCATCTTTAGATCTTGTTGTGTTGTGTACTAGCCCAGATAGCTTCACGGAAGCAGGGAGCATCCTCAGCTGCATTTGAATTCACTTAACTGCATCAGCTCTAACAGGTCTACAGGAGAACAAAGGTAAATGCTTCCTCCTGAAAGCCTTATTCGCAGACCACTTAAGCAAATTCATATATACATTACTACAAATGAAGTATTTACATTTTTAACAGAATATAATTGAAAAGGTCAAATAACAACAAATATGGCAATTTAAATCCCTCATGCCTCTCAATCAATCTTTCCACAACAAATAGACAGAGAGAGAGAGAGAAAGGAAAAGAGGCAGCAGTGTGTGATTACCAGAGCAATAGCACTGAAGCAATACACTGCAGAAAGCACATAGCTCTCTGCACGGAAATCAATTTCTCCCATGGGATGGGGTCGATAGTTGTCTGACAGGACAGTATACAGGCAATTTAACAGCATTTTATCTAAATGAATCTATTCCTTCCTTCCCCCTCCCCCCCCCAGTTCATAAGAAGGCTCTCTTTGTAAAATAGATTTATTTATTTTTTATCATACAACAGGAAAGTATTTATCATTCTGAAGACACTACCATTGTCTATGTAAAATCATTTATCCCTGTTAAGTTACTTGTTACCCACAACTCTTTCCCAACATTGTTATTCTAATTAGTTAAGTCATGCACACAGCCCATAAAAATGACTTTCAGTTACTCTGGAAACATTTTTCTTACCCCAGACATTTTAAACTATAGATCATTCTTTCAGGAAAAATAAGCCCACAAAGCAGGCAAACTCAGTTGACTCAGAAGAGCATTGGTATCTGAAATGACATTTTTATGCAAGAAAAAGCTTATTTTTTGAGGAATGCATTATACACAGAGATTGGTTGTCCAGTGTATCTATTTTAATAGTACTTAATAAGTAATAAATAATAAAGCCGAGCTGATCTTATTAGTGGGTATCTGTGTGAAGTAAATGGTAATGAATGAGAACCTGTAATAAGCATAATTCCAAGGATGGATCTTTGGCACTCTGGGAGTTTGGTATTGTGCCCCAAAGGCTCTTGTAAATCCAGCTGCAGTTCTTGCTCATCATTTAGAAGATTAGGGGCTGATAAGCGACAGTCAAGCCTTATTAGAACAGGCTAAGGCAACAGGAAACATTAATTGGGTAATTTAATGCACAAGGAGACAATAAATGCCTGCATTGTGGTTCAGATGCTGTTTCCTCTATTGATTTGTTCATGTCTTATTTTGTGGAAGTCTCACAAATTCTTGGTGGAGACAAAGTCCAAGTTTAAAAATGCCAGAATACTTTTGTTATTTCCTATCGCTTCCCTTTACCCTTTGTGTTACTAAGGGACCTCAGTAGCCCTGCCCTTGGAAGCCACAGAATGAAGACTACTCCCTTGCCCAAGGACTCCTCCAACAAAGGAGGGGAGGGATCCAAGGTATCGCAGCTATCTGCAGTGAAATGGTGTCTCACCATCTTACTTGTGCTATGCTTTCAACACAGCGCACGCACACAGCAGGAGCACTGTGACTCTGGGAGAAGTCCAGTCTCTCTTTTCCTCTAGGAAGCTGGGAGCACTTAACAAAGCCCCCTTCCTTTTCACCGTTCTGGAGGAGGTGTAGAAATAGTTGCTGGACTGATCTTCCTCTGGAAGTAAGGAAGATGATGAGAGGAAGCTCCTGGCATGGGTGTTACTTCCCTGTCTAATGCCAGAATTAATCCACTTGTGTGGGTGGATTCACTCAGTCCCCTCAGTGGTGGATATTGGCATCCAGAATACCAAAATCTCTCAGTTATATACCAGCTCCTCATCTGGATCCCATTCTAAGATTTCCTTCCCTGAGATTTCCTTCCCACAACTGAACAGAAAGGAAAAGAGGTTCTCTTACAGTGGAAGAAATTCAACATGCAAAGGGGAGAGTCTTTCCTTTACTTAGCTGACCTAGGCACTCTTTCTCTCTCATTTTCTAGCACTGTAATTTGGAAGATTGGGAGTCATAATTCATGGACACTTTATTTCAATAATTTACCTTTGCAGCAATTTAAATATTAAAATGCAGTTTGAAGGCATGCAAGCATTATTAATTTCAAATAAACATTGTACATTATGCTCTGTTTAACAGCATTCAGTCTCACTGTAGCTTTATTCCACTTGCAAGCACGGCTGTTGAATCATTCCTTTCAAAGATCCCCAACCACAGGCTCTCCCTTCCACCCAGCAGCCTGGCACCGTTTCTGCTGCGAGCAAGGTTCCCCCTGTCTGTGGCACTGGCTGGAAGGCCACTCCTCGTTGCCTGCTGCAGCAAAACTCACTGTGGGCAGAGCACCCCTCCACTTCAAGCTTCTTCAGGACTGTCACATTTGAAGTTGATGTACTCCTCACACCTCCCCATATTTAAGGAAGGAGGTAGCCTCGCTGACTCTATTCACCATATGATGTGGTGTTGCAGGGAGCCTATAAACAGATCCCTAAAGTCATGGAAGCCTTGGTAGAAGAGGCAGAGTCCACCTACAGCCCAACACATCCTCTCCACCACCACATTAACCAATGCTGTAGCTGTGCTCTGTGCATCTCTTCAAGGACTGCCCCAAACACAATGATCCGAGACTGTCCACTAGACCAAAAATAGGAAACATGCACATCTGCTTGCTGAAACACCACTTATTTGTACTTGCACTGAACACTATGCAGGACAGCCAGCGGTGGACCTATTCTGCTGGACAAAAGGGTAAGTCAAGGCAGACCTCCATATCCGAGAAGATCTGACCGTCTACCTGGAACAAGATCAACACATTCCTTTTAAACCAGCACCTAGGTACTCAGTGGCTGGGTTAAGCAGGTTAGCCCCTTCCCTCTTCTGGAGAGAAGGACACCTTAATATTCTTTCTCCAGGCTTTCATTCCACTGAAGTTCTGAGTGTTGTAACCGTACTGAAAAACAAAATTGTGCAGGCTGCCCACAATGGTCCATTTCCTTAGGGCCTCACATATTAAAGAGACACAATTAATAATTCCATTTAAACACATAATAATACAAAAGATTGTACGTACATTCCCTTACAAAAATATTAATCATCAATGATTACAGTAATTAAAATAGTTCCCCACCCTTCCCTGTACCACTCGGGGGGAAAAGTCAGCATTGAACTATAATCTGGTTTAGTGCTCATCCAATACAAGCAATATGTTATCTAAGCTATCTTGTTTTACCCATTGTTTGGTGGGTTTTGGTTTTGGTTTGGGGCTTTTTTTAAAGAATGCCTGAATGTGAAAATAAATAAATATATTTCCCTTAATGTAATAAAATTTCATAGAAAATATTGTCTCTAAGGAAAAAAAGTGTATGCTACAAAAAGAGTTCTTAAAATTCAGATGTTGCTTTTTGCAGTCTTTTGCAATTGGAATTTCCACCCAGCCAAGATTTTTACTGGCCAGTTTTAAGCTACCTCTGCAATTTATGTTTATACATAAACAGCTCTGATTTTAATTGCTATCAACTTCTTACACTTGATAGATGGTCTTAAACATTTTTTGCCTCCAGAGACTACTTACTTTGCCAAGTATTGACACACTTTCAAGATTTATACTTCTCTAAGGAACGAAGTTTACAATAAAATATAATGTATTCCGTGGCTGTGAATGGTAATGTTACTAAACAACCCAAAGATATTTCACAACTGCTGGTTATTTCCCTCTCACACCCAGCACTGCACTGTTTTAGTCCTATTATAGACTTAGGTTTTTAAAGAAAAGTAAAATGCCTAATTTGCCTAACCTAAAGTTTCAGAGAACTAATATGACTTAATTTAGGTTTCCTTTCACTAGAGCCATTATTGGACTAAAGATTACCCTCTCATTTTTCCCAATAATTATTTTAAGAGGGTAACTCTTGTGGAAGGGATTCATTCACTTACAGGATTGGAATAACCCCTTACAGATCTCAACCATCACACTACAGTCAGAAACAGGAATTGTTACAGAAGTGTAAGATACAAAGTCAAACATACAAGTAGTTACTAATTATTAGACAGGCATAACTCAGTAGATGATTGAAGTCACATCTAGATCTAAATATTTGGATTGGATCCAGTTTGCTGGAAGCAATCATGGGTCACATTGCTTAGAGAAACCCCAGAGGACAAGGAAGGGTTCTTAGAAAAAAATACATCCATTTGTACCATCTCCAAGCAACTGCTACTGCATTACTGCAGAAGTAGCATCATCAAGCTCTATCAGTAGCTCTTTTAAAATCAGCTGAAAAGATATCCAGCACTGAAACAAGTCATAGATGTTACTTTAGTGGCAAAGTGCACTTCTCAGCCTTGTAAGAATACACTTTCAAGGGAGAGTTCATTTTCTTATTTTACTTTTTCCAGCCATTTCACCTCTTTAATACAGCTTTCTATATTAATCTATTTTGTAAATAGGTAATTTAATGTCACACAGCTCCTTTGCAGAGGAAAAGGAAAGGTGGCTCTGGGTTGCTCTTTTTATCTCATTGTTACCACTTCTCAAAGATGAGCAGGCACCCCAGCAATAAAAGGAAACACGCTCCATGGGTTGCACCACCCGTCTTCCTCACTGACTGGGGAATGGGAGGGATGCGATCCAAGAGGGTCTGTAATTTCCCTGGGGTAGGTCATGATGCAGCCTGTACAAGAGTAATTTGTTGTGAAGTTTTGAATTTAAATGTCCCAGCTCTTGGTGAGACTACAATTCCAGGTTACTTGGCTTTTGCCCTTGAGATGGAGGAGACATTCCCTACAATTTCTATAAAAGTTGCTAAAAATTCTAGGAATAAATGATGTTGTCAAAGTAATAATTTCTATAATTACTCATTCGGAGTCCTTGCCCTGGCCATCCTCCCTCTCCCACCCATCTTGTAAGGATTTTTCTAGAGCAAATAATAGTTTAAACTGCAGACAGAATAAAAAGTGAAGAAAGCAGAAGAACAGAAGTATAAAGAGACAGAAATCAGCAGTTGCTTAAATCTGTTAATAACCAGATATAGAAAAAATAAATGAGAATGATCAGGAAACTGAAGAACCCCAAAAAAGGAAAATATTCTTGCAGACTTCATCCCTGTAGAGGAAAGCAATAGAAATGGAGACCTAATTCAGGCTATGACTCAAAAAGCATGTAAATGCTTACTTAAGCACTTACGAGCTTACTTATGCATTTAAACACAAATGCTTAAGTTCTTTGTGTTCTGCCAGCGTGAAGTTAGTTTTCACTTGGGCCTGGTAGTTTGTGTTGCAAAGATTTTTTGCAATACCACTAGTGAGCTTCCAACAAAAATTTTGTTAGGTTGTAAATTAACTCTACAAATTTATTTCAAGATATAAACTCAATAATTCTTCTGTACTGCATTTTATTTACTCCTTTTGATGCAAGGATATAAATCGGACAGTAATTGTGAACCAGTACAATAGAGGACTTATAAAAGACAGTGGATGAGATAATTCATTTCTGATTATACATGTTTATTTTATCTTTAGCATAAATAGATTATGAAAATAATCTGTTCCATGGCTGGTGCTTTTCTGATGAATTTTAAATTACATGTGGAATATTCTTAAGTAGAGAGATACCGAAAATATAGATTTATTATTATTTTGACTCCTGTTGGCTCCTGTGCTTAAAAATGGTATATACATAGGGCGGTTAATGGCATTATGATTTTCAGATAACATTTTTAAACTGCTGACTTGGAAACTGAGATTAATAGCACTGTGAACATCTGAAGGTAATAAGATTACAATTTAATATTAAGTAAGTGTTTCTTAGGGGTCTGCTGTAGCAGCGCCTCATCGCCGGGATACACTAGAGTAATTAGTCTGTAGTGGCATACAGTGGTGATGCATGATAACTGCAGCTTTTTCCTGCTACGGTTAGGGTTTTCCATTCACTGGTAACTAGTTTTTATTTGTAATACCTGTCATAAACAGGCACAGAGCAAGCTTGTAACGCTCTTGCCTTAACCTGATGCTGATCAGGGAGAAACCAGTTCTCAAAGGCTGAGCCAAATGCACAAGGAAAGATTTGCTTGTTTTTCTCCCATATAACAGAACTGCAAAAATTATCTGCTCTCAGTTCTACTACACTCCAGAACTGGTGAAGTTGCACAGCCTCTCTCTTCAGGAGAGTCTGCTCTAGCCCAGGGTGGCCGGAGGCAATGGGTGTTGTGCTGGCTGCAGGACAGAAGGACAAAGGAGTGGCAGCTCCTGCCGTGCTGTCATCAAAATCTCTAATTTTTTTCTCCTCGTTTTGCTAATTAAGTGTATCCATGTGAAAGGAGTTGGCCTCCTCCATCCCATGTTGCCATTCCATCTGGGATGACAGGGTGATGCAGTTCTGCTGTCAAGTATGATTGCCTGAGCAAGCCACACCTGAAACACCAGTCACAGCTCATCAGTGCAGTAAAGTGAGGGTTGTGGAGACTTTCCTCCTCTTGTAGGAGTTTGTAACAACAGAAGCATTAAGATAGCATGACCGAAGTGCAAGTGGAAAAGGACCCGAGGACACAGCACAGCAAAGGCTACAGGACCAGCTTTTATTTGTAAACAAGGGCACACTCAACAGCAGACAAGCTGGTAACCATCGAAGAAGGTGTTGCTTACATCAAGATCAAAAGGCCCCTGCTGCAATAAGGCCAAAGTACAGCTGGGTCAGCAGAGGACCTAGACGGGAGGATGGCAAAAAGGCACTTTTTACCTGGCATCACTCCTGCTCTCCCAACAGGAGGACGCAACGTTACCAGAAGGATGCCCAAATCGGGAAATGGAAACAATGCATAGTAAACTATTAAATATTTACAAGGTCAGAGGGTTAAATAAGAAATATTCAGAAGCAAAAGACTCTCTCATATTAAATATGGATCCTTAGAAGCTCCAACAGACCCATCCAACAGACCACTTCCCGACGACCTGTCCCTGCCAGCCCCAGGAGGGCAGGGAGGACTCTGCAGCCAGAGCCCCTCATCCTCCGGGTCACACAGAGGGACTTCTGCCCACACCCTGTGGACGCGTACATCTCACTGCTTGTATGCAGGCTTGAGCGAGTGAAACCTAGGAGAGCTGTGTATATTTGGTAGCAAAATGAAAGCATTTAAGTTAGAAAAACAGGCTACCAAAAAAAAAAAACCTCCACCCTATACATCTTCGTAATCATTTGAAGGGGGATGTTTTAATGATCTCAGTTTGCAGGATGACCTCACCAAGCACAAAGCTTAAGAATTTGATGTACCTCAAGGACTGCCTGCTGCAGAATTAGTAGGATTTAAATGCTCTTACTTGTGCATTTTAAAATCTACTTTTTGGGTAATGAACAACTTCTGAATTTTGATTACAAGGTTCCATTCACCTAGAAAATTCAGATCCACAGAGGATCTCATGTAGTGCTTTCATTTAAAAGTAGTGTTATGCTCAGTGTCGATCCCTTCCACACCAACTGTTCAGATTTCCAGCTGTTTTTACCAGTAATTTTTAATCTTTTGCTTGCTAGGGGATGTCTTTATACCAGCAGAAAAACAGCTAATGATGGAAAAAAGATAATGACTCAAAGAGTGAAACCCAATAACAAACCCATCAGTGTAATACATAGAAGATAGAAAAAAAGGACTGCAATCTAGTCACAATTTCTCTCAATTTCAAGACTGCTGTAGTTCAATGAACCCCATTAGGTTAGCAGATGTGAGGCTACTTTACACTCACGGTACCCTTGTGAGGCAGAAGATTTTATCTGGGAGCAACTGAGCACACGATGAACCTGAAGAAGCTGTCCGTGGCCGCGCAGCAGAGGAGAGAACCTGGGATTTCTTAGATGCCACTGATACAGACCTTTCTTCCCCCGCCTAGGGAGTCACAGAGGCTCCAAGTGCACATTTTAAGTCACTCACACGACAAGAGCCACTGCCTATCCCCACTTCTCGACCCTCTGCTCCCCCACTGGTGTATTCCAGGGTCCATGGGTGATCCCTGCCACAACCAGCCCTAGCTGTGCTGGACTCATACGCAAGCTTCCCTTATTCAGTGTCCTCTGTTAGAAACTCGGTCCCACAGAATCAGAGGCACACAGAGGAAATGGAAAACAAATTGCCCAATATGAGTGAAACATACAGTAGAAATATGTGACCATCTGCAAAGAAACACCACCAGAATAAAGAGGAGTAGAGATGAAAGGGAAGGTAGGATGCGTGTTTACAAAGGAAAAAGCAATGGCAGCGAACCTCTGGACTGAAGGGAAAAAAACTCCTAACCAAGGAACAGCCATAAACGTCTGGAGCTGAGAGGGTAAGGACAGCACTTGAGCACATGGTTTTCCTTGTAACCACTTCTTAAGAACACTGGGTAATAGAAACCCTGGCCAGAAGCGACATCTGGAGGTCATCTCCCACACAAAGTGGGACTATTGCCCACACTAGATCATGTCAACTTTTCCCAGCTGAGTCTTGAAAACTTCATAGAATGGAGGTGCCTTGAAATGTTTTCACGCATGTCATTGCCGCTATTTCAACAGAATTTGGAAACTTAAACATACACAAAAATCTGTGTTTAAAACAATAAGGCTAAACAGTTCTTCCACTACTGGCAAAAAAAGTCACTGCTTTTTGAACCACTGACAATTAAGTTTATGTAATCCATATTACAGGGCTATCAGCATATCTTGTACATGCTAGCTTTCTCCTTCTTCCCTATGCAAGCCATAGAAGCTTCTGCAGGTGCACCCGTGCATCTGTCTTATCCCTTGTAAGCGGCAGAAGAGTAGTGCCAGGACAGCATCCACTGTAGGACTGTAACAGTGTATCCGCAGTGCATAAAGAAGTGTTTAAATTGATCCCTTCTCGTGATATTTGCAAAAGCAGGCAAGTGGTCGTTCACTTCGTATGGAGACCAGCTTGGCCCACCCAGGAGTTGGCTTTGACCATTGCTACTGATCATTGCCTGCAGCGAGCTAGCAAGCAAAAGTATTAAACATTAATATATTTCAGTTGTGCCTATTGACTGTGCATTTTAAATAGACTCTGCTATTCTCTCCCAGTGGAAAGATTTATTTTACTTTAAGAATATATAGGGCTGTGCTTTCAGTACTTTTTCTTTGTTTAACAAGCAGGTCTCTTACTGAAAACCCAGTAGACCACAAAACCAGTCAGGGGCTTTTATCCAGGATGTCTGACCCATCGCCTGACAATAATTAGTTCAGGTTAATTACAGCAAATCTGTAGATTTGCAGCCTGAAATCATCTCATCCCCTAAGCTGAATCCTCCAGAGGTTTCTTTTATGAGCTCTGCATCCTAAGGGTGGACTTAAAGTAATGAATTTGTCTCTAATAAGATTCATAGGTTTGTTCCCTAAGCAATGGTGTCAATTATAGAATCTAACACTGATGGCTTATTTTGCTGAAAATAGAGAAATTGAGAGTTTTTAATGAAGCATGCAGGATTTTTAACATTTTTGTTTAACTCTTTGCATTGTTGAAAAGTATAAAAATACAATTATGTGAAATATTGTACCACTTTCTGTGTGTTTCTGTGTGTGCCAATAGCTAATTTCCTTCTGCTCCATAATGGAAAAGGTTAATGTAATGACTCTGAGATTTCATTTGGAAATGTTCCAGAAGACTGTCTGAGTATTTGCTGCACTTAATGGCAGGAAGTAATAAGTGAGGTTATGTATTGGTGAAAAATATTTCATGTACTGAGGAGACGATTAATACTGGAGAGAGGCACAGGGGACATAAGCCTGAGGCTTCCTCCTCAATTCTGACACAATATAATATGTCCATACTTGATACGTGCCCTTCTGTAGTTAGTTCTTAATCATTAACAAAGCAGACAGTAAGTCTCTGGGGTACATGCTATCGGGAGAAGAGAAGGAATCAGGCGCAGGATTCTCCTCTCTCCTACAAATGAGTGGCAGGCACCTCCAACTGGGAACACTGGACCGGATGGTACTGGTACCAGCAAGGTATCTACATAGCAAGATAATGCCGTAACACCCTTCGGGGGTTCGACTCTGCCCTGAGTATTTCAATGTCTATACTAATTTTTGTGCATAGTTATTGTACTTAGGGTTACTGGAAGATGAACCACCATGTCACGGCTTTATTTCAGCATTTTATTTCACATGAAATTTATTGCTTATGAAAAATTTAGCATTATGTAGCCCTTTCCTTTATTTCAAACTTTTCAAATTTACTTTTGATTCAGATTCCGTTCCTGTTGTCTGAGTCTGAGTCACAAACTAAGGTTTCAAGCTCAGGAGAAATAGTTCCAGTCATTTATTTTACTCTTTTTAATAATTAAGTTATTATTTTGCTTTTAATAGCGTTGAAAGAAGAGACAAGATTCCAGGACTCTTGACTCCATTGGAAAGAGATAGTTGAGGTTGGACCTGCAAGGGGGTAAATGTGGCAGTAGCCATCACTGGAAGGGTGGATGCAGCTAAGAGGTGCAGTACCTGTACACCAACAACAGCTCCTAACATTTAAAACAATTTACCTGTGCAAGGTAAATTGCTACAAAATTTAACCCTCCACTGCTGGCAGACTACCACAAGAGCATGTTCTGCTCCCTGGCCAGGAGTCAACACAGGCAGGTCAATGCAAGCCACATTTTTCAGAAAGACCTTTAGATCAGCTGTGGTCTCTCTGCACCTTCAGCTGAGGGAAAGGGGAGCCTCCATGTTCATTTGGTTCTTGGGTGCTCAGCTGAGCACAGAAATCACCGTCCCCAAAGGGGAGTTCGGGTCATGGGTCCAGACTGTCGGGTTGAACTTAAACACTTGTGTCGGATACGCGAGACAGGCGTCAGATAGGACAGGCTGCCACATTCACTGGTGGTCTAGCTCACACTGGGAGCGGGAATTGAGGGCTGTGTATCTCCCCACCTACCTCAAGTTGATGAGTTCACTGACTTCTCACTTTTTACTGACTGTCATGCATAATCTTTCACTGGTCTCCACTCTGAAGGCTGCTATCTAATGAAGTCTATTTCAATGCACATTTGAAGCAGTAAAGGCATCCATTAGGAAGAACAATATTTAGAAAAGGAAAAAAGAAATGTGCCAGAGATGCAAGATTAAAAAGGAAACTACCTTCCTTGGGTTAAGCACTGATCAGACGCTGGCAGTGACACACCTTTTTAGCTGGAAAACGCTGAAGTACTGTATTGGCTTTACGTGGCAAGGTTCTGGTAGTGGCGGGGGGGGAGCTGCAGGGTGGCTTCTGTGTGGAGACACAAGGAGCTGCCCCCATGTTGGACAGAGCCAATGCCAGCTGACTCCAAGTCGGACCCACCGCTGGCCAAGGCCGAGACCATCAGTGACGGTGGTAGCGCCTTTCAGAGAACATATTTAAAAAGGGGAAAAAGTTGCTGCGCAACAGCAACTGCAGCCAGAGAGGGGAGTGAGACCATGTGAGAGAAACAACCCTACAGACCCCAAAGGTCAGTGAAGAAGGAGGGGGAGGAGGTGCTCCAGGTGCCGGAGCAGAGATCCCCCTGCAGCCCGTGGGGAAGACCATGGTGAGGCAGGCTGTCCCCCTGCAGCCCATGGAGGTCCACGGGGGAGCAGATATCCACCTGCAGCCTGGGGAGGACCCCACGCTGGAGCAGGTGGGTGCCCGAAGGAGGCTGTGACCCTGTGGGAAGCCCACGCTGGAGCAGGCTCCTGGCAGGACCTGCAGACCCATGGAGCGAGGAGCCCACGCTGGAGAAGGTTTGCTGGCAGGACTTGTGACCCCACAGGGGACCAACACTAGAGCAGTCTGTGCCTGAAGGACTGCAGCCCGTGGAAGGGATCCACGCTGGAGCAGTTCATGAAAAACAGCAGCCTGTGGGAGGGCCCATGCTGGAGCAGGGGAAGAGTGTGAGGAGGAAGGAGTGGCAGAGATGGAATGTTATGGACTGACCACAGGTCCCATTCCCGTCCCCCTGCACTGCTCAGGGAGGAGAGGTAGAGGAGCTGGGGGTGAAGTTGAGCCTGGGAAGAAGGGTGGGGAGAAGATGTTTTTAGTTTTGTGTTTACCTCTCACCATCCTTCTCTGTTATTAATTGGCAATAAATTAAATTAATTTCCTCACGTCAAGTCTGTTCGGCTGGTGACAGTAATTGGTGAGTGATCTCCCCATCCTTACCTTGACCCATGAGCTTTTCGTCCTATTTTCTCCCCCTGTCTTGCTGAGGAGGGGGAGCGAGAGAGTGGCTGGGTGGGCATCTGGTGGCCAGCCAAGGTCAACCCACCACAAGTACCAAGACCTAAACCTTTAGTGAAAAAATTACTTGATTTCATATTTTCCCAACAGGGTTCAGGATTGTATTTCTGGAGAAGGAAACCCATACCTAAGAAAGCAAATGGATTGATCACTTGTCTCAGATAGCAAATGCTTCAATATCAGCTGCTGTTTTCTCTGTTTCAGGGCAGGGATCTGAACTTACAAACTGGATGTTGTACATGGGTATCCACTCTGCTTGAGAGCAGAGAGGGTCTCTGTCAGCCTATCTTTAAGTCAAGCTGCCCTCTTACACATTCATGCAAATAAAAACTGTTTCAAGACAAGCAATTGAAGACTATATCTACAGCCTGGCAGTTGTAGCACTTAAGCACAACTTGGACCTGAGATGTATATTACTGGGGGGAGGCAAGAGTAGGAGGATCATATTAGAAAAGGCTTAATTTTCTTCTGATGTTGAATCAAATAAAAATTCTACAATCTCTCACATCTCATAAAATTAAAAAATTGTTTTTCAGGTGGCCCTAGAGACTGACAAATGGTGTTAATCGCTTAGAAAACGATTTTGGCCACCTCTTTGAAAACATTTCCATTACAAAGTTATCAAGCAAGGGTTTAGTTCAGGGAAGCACATGTTCTGTTAACCCTGTTAACTCAGCATTGCAACATATTTTGCCACATAACAACCTCTCCCAGTAGAAGGATGACAGAAAAGCTCAGGTGTACAGAATATCCATCTTTTAATCCTGTATTACAGCCAGAACTCGGCTCACTTGGAACCTGTAACCTGTTAATTGCCTTACCCTCATTTATATGATAAGTGGTTCATTTCCTTTATTGTGATTGAATCCCCTCCCTATATTACAAGAAAACTGGAGCTGCAGAGAGTGCTTGATTGGATTTCATTGCTGTAGGCCATTTCTTAAACAGGTTACAGGTTGACAAACATAGAAGGGGGATCAATATCCATCCTTTGCCTCATTGACAAGCTAATCTTTTCAGTAAACATTTCATCAGTACCTGCCATTTGTATACATACCTGCCTCATGAGGATGGAGAAAGCTCTGCTTTATAAGGTTTAGGTAACTAATAAATGAAAAGACAAGAATATAAATGGGGCAAATCATCAAGATAGCATTTTTAGGAAAATAGCCTTTCATTGCCTGCAGAATATAACCAGCACGTTTCCAACCATTCTTAATTATAATTAGGTTGCATTACACTCAGACCTGGTGTCAGCTTCTGTTTCTGTAACTCAGCTTGTACCACTCTCTTGGAAAGGTCTGCCCCTCAGCCCGAAATCTCCAACCATGTTACAAATGCTTTTGAAGACCACACTTGCCAGAATTAGAGATATTAAATGAGCTCAGCAAATGTAACAGGGCAACTAAACTGCCCCTCTTCAACGCACGGGGCCTGCCCACTTTTTGCTTTTTCAGGCCAGTGTAGACAAGAAGGGCCACCACGCTCAATAAAGTAGCATCCTCCTCTCTTATCAGAGGTAACAGGAACATTTTGAATGGGGGTTTAATGAAGTTGAGGCTCTACTAATCACTTAAAACTCATGAGTCATACTCCAAAAGAAAGCAAGAGAGTTATGTTAAGTGTGTTTGGAGACATCTTTTTTTGTTTGCTTTTGTGTCACATGTTGAAGTCTCCTTCGCCCACAACAACGTGGGCTAGAAACTGGCATTGTCTCTGACATAAATGAGGGCCAAGATGATTGCTATATTTAGACTTCTCTTACAGTCCTGCCTATTAGAATTGCATGACTGAATGACAAACACTGCAAAAATTGGCAATGCCGAATTTTGGTCTAACCTGAGACAGAGCGTGAAGACATTCCCTGCAGGGTCTGGGGTGAAGGAAAATGGACAGCAAGCATGAAACTTTGGGTTCACAAGAAAAGAAAATAATTCTGCTGTTGATACTTTAGTAATAAGTTTATTACTCTCTTCCTATCGTCAATATCAAAAAAAGTAGATATTAGTGATGCAAACAGGCTGTAAAGCATGGCAGGTAATCAATCTCTTTTACAAGCCCTTCCTCTGCTTGTAGGATCCCAAAGCTACTACTGGCTATAGTAGAGGGCTGCACTATTTCCTCTTGCACTCCTGAAATACAGCCAGCAGAAGGATGTACACATGAAAACAGCTCCTTTACACGTAGACAAGTCTCCCTTCATTGCTCCAGCCTCTGCCTTTTCACCAAGGCTAACAGCAGCGGGCGTGCTAGTGCAAACTGGCCACAGCTGCATGTGCTACTTTATCTAAGCTGCTTCTGATCACAGTTACAGGACTTGGCATTCCTCTAGCTTTAGGCAACGTTAAGGCTTCTAGACTATCTCCATATAGAACTACCAGTGGATGCTAGGATGGGAGATACTGGTCCTGTGCAGTCATTTCAATACACCTAGGATACTGCACCAACTCCGCTTACGTATGTTCATTCCTTTTGACATTTTTAGTTTGTCATCTTGCCAAGTCCTACAAATCAGAAGAGTCCCCTGCAATAATTTTGGAGGCAAACTGTTTCTTAAATTTCTTGCTAACTTTCCTGTTTCGTTTCTTCCGTGACATAAGGAAACTCTATTAAAACACCCAGTAACATTTACCAGCCAAATAAACTTTGTAGACAATAGAAAATTTTAGAGGTGAAGATTATCCCAGATGTAACTTTGCTGACACCATTGAAGTAACATTAGAAATATTTCAGTCCTGCATCTTGCTAGTGAAAATTAAGGTGATACAACTATTCAGTGCTTGAGGAATGAGAATAGTGAAAAAGCGGGACAGTGTGAAGGTCAGGAGAACACATACATGGTTCCTTTTATTCCCAAGGGAGTCTCTCAATAAGTCTTTTAAAATACATATTAACTAACTGCAACACACCTCAGATGGCTTTTCTATCATTTATATAATGTTAGGAAGAGCAAGTGGAAAGGAAGAGCTCAGTTAACGTTCAGCAGTCAGGGAAAGGATTTAATGTAACATATTCCCAGTATATAGGATGCCCTCTTTTCTCATATCAAACTGGTCCATGTAGGTCTGAGAACTTTTGTTTTCTAGCCTTTTCAATTAGCAAAAACGGTGTTAGGATACATCTTTTATTTGATGTGCAGACTAGAATAGAAACGAATAGGGAAAAAATATTCCCATAACCATAGGTTAATTGCTAGTAAATGTTACTCAAGCAGTCTTGGGTATGTTGATTAACGGCCTCAGTGAGCAGCTGAAAAATAGCTAGGCTGCTGGAAAGATCATTAGCAATTTTAACTCTTCAGCTATTGTGATGAGCATAGAGAAACAATTACTAACATTTATAACACATTTTGTTGAGTACAGTGGCATACTGAAATGCAAGTTACAGTGAGGCGGAAACAATCACTGAGTTTTTCTTGCATTTAATTTTATAGAAGTTTACAAGACAGAGAGGCAAGAATTTTTTTCTTCTTCTTCTTTTTCTAAAGCTTTTGGACACGTCCTTGATAAACGCATGGGAGATTTTACACATAAACACAAATACTCAGTTCTGCTCATTAATCCTATTATTTGAAAGAGTAGAGGGACAGTGACGCTGAGTGGAAGGTAGCATGCCAGTGAGCAGACCCTGTCTTAGCTCATAGATGCACAGCAATATTAAGCCGTGCCTTGCAACAGCACAAAGCTTGCAGTCCAGGGGCTGAAGAAAAGAATGATGAGCTTTCAAGCTGCCTCTGATCTTTCAAAGCTCTGAATACCATAGCCTCCCTCGGAACATCCAGGAGACCATGGTGCTTGCGGGAATTCATGGCAATACCTCTTCTTACCCGGAGTGACTGCAGTCCCTGACAGTGCTACAGTGCCTATTGCAGTTTCAGGGAGGGGATCTCTCAGCAGTCAGAAGAGAGGATTTCAAAGCTCTTATAGACCTCTCCAGGCTATTTACATGGCATAAAACGAGGGCAAGAATCTCATCATCAGCCTTCAGATAGCCACCCATGGCTACAAATTGCCTTTTTCTAACCTAGTCCTCAGAAAAGAAGGAAAGCATCACCTTCAGCCTGACTCTTCCTAGTGAGGCTTCTACAGGCTAGAGCAAGGTCCCACAAATGCCTGAAGCACCGCACCCAGGTGCACGGGAGAATAAGCAGCTAAGCTAAGAAAAAAGCTCATAGAAACACACCTGTATACACAGCAGTGAATGCTGCTTCATTCAGGTATAAAGCAGCCTCCAGAAATTATAGTCATGTTCCTTGAAAAAAAATGCCCCTTTCAGCTGTCTGCACAGTAGGCAGGGCATATTGGTACATGGGTCTGCCAAAACCAACCCTACGTTGCTGAATGCTCTTTTTGGCACCTAAGTTAGGGTTCTTGACTCAGTTCAGGTACAGTTGGGGCATCTCCTCAGTCTGCTCCATGAGCCTGGTGTGCACGGAATGATCCTTTGCAGTCTTGCTGATGCTTTTTTTCAATCCTCCCATATTTTTGGGGCCACCTGCCACCTTCAACCCTAGGAATTTCTCAAAGTCTTCTGTCCACCAGTTCATCTCTTTACTGAAGGGTAGCATAAGGGTGATACACCCTCGTCAACAGCTATCGTTGCCTCCTAGACCATTGCTTGGCAGGCCCTGGTCTAGGATATAAGCACCATATAAAGCCTTTATGAAACATCCATAGTGCTGAGAGCCCTCTTCCTGCCCTCTTTCTGTGCTAGCCCAGATGAACTTGTGCCACCTACCTTCAGAGACTACGTGACCCATATTAGCATTCAAATCCCGGGAGGGGAAAATAAACCAATCCTGAACTGCAAAAGAAAAAGGATGGCAAGAAGCTAAAGGCTATATCTGCCTGATAATGAGACAAGTTCAATTGTAGCAGGCTCCTGGAAAGCTCATCAAGAACAATCCCTCACATAGTTTCAGAAAATATGCAACAGGAAATTACAGCCTGCAGGCACTGTGTTCACTAGCAATTCCCAACAAAGAAAGGGAGACAGAGGACAAACCAAAATAATTGAATAAGACTCTTTGAGCTTTATATGCAAGCTCTGCACTTGCCAAGGGAAGCGGGCAAGCAGCCAGGAGGGACACAATATATCACTAATTATCAAATATAGGAGAGAAATAGCCTGCTCGTTGGAAAAACAGTTCACGTAAAGCTTTCTCTATACTTTCTAGCATAGATGCTGTAACATTGGCGGGGTTCAGTAAAAGCACATTTTCCATAATGTAACTCTGGAGTGAGGCATTTGGTAATGTACCTGTGATGGAAGGACAGGGAGAAATCCCCCATGCTTCTTACACTGGCATAGCTTTTGTATTGGTGCTTCTAAGCAGAGGCTCAGCCTGTGCACAACATGGACACAAAGAATGCAAGGCACTGTAAGCTATTTGTTTCGTGGAAGAAACTTATGGGATAGATAGCTGTCTGCAGTGATTTGCCACACTCATAAGGCACGTGAACCCCTTCTTGGCAATACCCCACCAAGAGCCAACTCACTATTGTAGGGGATGTCCTCTCTATTTTGCAGAAAGCCGAAGTAAATGTGGGGGACTGAAGAAAAGCGGAGGCAGAAGGAGAGGGGAAGCTGTCTACATCCTCTATGTGGCCAGGCAGGACATTGCTTCCTCTCAGATGGAAGCAAGAGCTACAGATCCAGAGCGCACGCAGCCAAGCCGCTCTGAAGCAGCTTTCCAGTCCCGATTCCCCCTGGAGCTGTGGCCACAGATCTCCTCCTCTGTCTTCCTCCACTCCCAAGACATTTATAGACAGTGGTCAGCACATTTACTGGTATCTAGCACCCTCTCTCTGTGCCCAAGGCCAGTGAGGATATTTAATTATTGAGTCAGCACTACAAAACAACATTGAGAACTGTATCAGCCAGGACACTTTATAAATGCAAGCTTTTCTCATTATACATTTCCTTGTCATTACTTTGTCCTCTGGAGTCGGTGTTTAATGTGAACTTTGGATGCAGGTGCGGGTAGAGCAGCAGCCCTGGAGCTGCAGTGTTTGAGGCAGCTGTAGGCGTAAGACTCTGGGCTCACCGAGAAAGGACAGGACAGAACATAAATCCACTCACCCTTCCCATCACTTTGCCTCACTCTATATTTGTACAGGCTCAGCGAAATCCTTTCCAAATTACATTTTCAGCCAAATTCATGCAGAAAAAAACACCCACCCAACCCTGTCTTTATTCCCCTGGATGCCGCGAGTGTTTTTGACGCATCCGATAACCGAGCCATGGGATGAAGAACATTCCAAATTACGCCGAGAGGCAAACCTAAGGACCTAAGGTGGCATAGATGTAAGGGCAGGGCAGAAGCTGGGGGTCCCCCCCACATCCCCCCCCCGGCCCTGCTGCCCGAAGCACGGAGCGACGCTGCCACCTGCCGCACGCCGGGACCGGGGGCTGGCGGCAACCGGGCTTCCCGGGAAACAGCCAGCTCTCCGCTGGGATTTCGGGATCGTGCTCGGGGAGGGCAAAAACCTGAAGCAGGTGGCATGCCCGAGGTTGGTATGCNGTTAAAATGTAAGGGGGTCACCCCTTCAAAAGGTTTTGGCAGGCAGCCATCAAGAAAAGACAAATTAAGTCTCTGAGGAAATGTCCGGGGTGAAGCAGAAGTGGAGGAAAGACCCCCCCCCGACGGAAATCTGTCAGAGACCCCGTGTGCGTGACAGCAGCGCGATTGCCACTGTTGCTTCTTTCCCAGCACACACTGCATTAACCATATTTTACAGCTGTGCCTGCCTTAAGGAAGAGAGGGGTTAGCTGATGCCTCGGCATTTATTGTTGTGAGCCTGTGCTATCCGGCCCCTGGGCTTTACAGGCCTTGCAGCAGGAGTATCAGGTGTGGGACCAGAGACGGGGTTTCCTACGTGCTCCAGCTCTCCCTGCTAACTTGGCACCAGAGGGTAAAAAGGGGAGACTGGAGCCCTGCGAACACAGCTGAGGGCAAAGGGGCCTTCATGATTGTCTCCAAAAAATGGACAACCAGCTAGACTTCCCTCCTGACACATCAGGGAGCACCCCGGAGCTGATGGACAGGGGAGAAGTTGTTCTGAAAGTTCCCAGCCTTTCGTGATCTGAACCCCGATTCTGGATTTTGACCACCTCTCAGCACAGCTTTGCCCAGGTAGGCTGCCCCAGGCATTGCAGATTAGCAGGCTCTGCACCCTGCCTGTGCTTCAATGTACTCTTGCTCTCTGCAGATGTCTCTACAGCTTTTCCTAGGTTGCTCAGATCCTAGTCAGTGTGTTGTCCACGCAATCCATGTCTGCTTTTTCTGTGTTCTTTCCAATTCACCTGGCATAACCAAAAGCCAACTGCATTTTGTTGCATCGATGACAGGACTCTTTGCAATCCTGCCTTGCTCACCGTCCTCCTAGGCAAGCTGGGACAGACAGCGGAATTAATGCTTGAGCAAAAGCAGAGAACATAAAACTTCTTATTAGAGGATGTGGTAGGTAGGGCACTGACAGCAGTGCTCAAGAAAGTAAAAGTAAACCAGCTCAAAAGAGGAACCTTGCAAGGCAGATTTAGAGTGGCTGCTAGGTTGTGCAAGAGTAAACTCAGCTAGAAGAGTCTGCTCTCCACGAAGGAACAGAGGAACTATGAAGTGTACGGCGAAGAGCACAGGAAAGAGGGGGTTGCTCAGCCCCCAGACTGCTGTTTGGGGCATGTGGAAGCACAGGGATGGCACTCATCCCAGGAGAGTGGCAGAGGCACCCACCGCCAGAGCATGCCTCCAGAAGACAGGGAAGAGGAGGCTGACCCCAGGCACTGCTGGAGAATCTCAGGCCCTCCTTGGCTTTCAGCATTTAATATCTTTCACAAAGGGCTTCTTTAACAGCTTGAAAAAGCAGTTTATTTTCTGGATTGTGACTTGCTTCAAGCTGATCATATAGGAAAACCCAGGCCTAGTGCAAATCCTGTTTTGTGTTCCTGCCACAAGAAGTGAAATTCCACAGCCTGGTGTGCAGAGCTTCGGGGAGCAGAAATTAACCCGTGATGTCCCCCAAAGAGGCGGAGAGCTGAAAGGCATTAAAACCTGGTCTCACCGTCTCCTTATGGTATGGTTTGGGAAAGGCAGCACAAGGATGCAACAGCTCACTGTGGCTGGATGTGCAGAAAGGTTTTTTTGGTCTTTAGGTTGTGTAAAGGAGACAGAAATAACAAGGTCATTTTCAAATTTCACTTTCCTACCATGTAATAACTGAAGCGGCCTACCCCTGACTTCTCCCCGTGTTCTCCCCAGAAATGCTTCTTCCTGAGATTTCTAGTGCCAGGTTCAAGAAGGGAGGGAGGTGGCTGTGGCTCACCGGCTTGCTTTGTGCCGTCTCAAGCCCCTTTTCCACTCTGCTTGGGATCAAACAGCCTCTAGTTGCCGTCTTACACACAGCCTTTCCCTCACAAAGCCTCTGGGGGAGAGAAGATGTGGCACTGGTGTGTACCGCGACCACAAGACCAGCACTATCGGTGTTTGTAATCAACAGATCGGGATGGTCTGTGGCTTTGTTCACATTACCATGTCCTGGGCTTTCTAATATAGATCAAAACAACCATCACCACAGGGGCAAACTAAATGCCAGTGAGCACTTTGTTTTCTTTTAAAAGCTTTGCTTTCTGAAGCTGTTACCTCAGCTGAAGTCATACCTGGCTTTTTTGCACCTGGCAGCTTGGACATTGCAGGAACTTAAGAAAATGGATGCTAAAAAGACAGCTCTAATTAGCGTTAACACCAGTCACATAGAATGGGGTCTTTAAGTACTGAATTAGACAGAGAAAACAATAAGCTATCAAAATCAGAGACAACCACAAAAGCTAAAAACATTCTTAGGGCACATGTGACACTGGAAAAGCCCGCAGGTCAAGCAGTCCACCAGCGTAACATGACTTCTCTGCAGTCCACCCAATCAAGTCAACCACCTCGTTGGAGGCAAATCCACCTGAAAAATTAAAGCTGGAGACACGTAAAGTGGCTGAGCTCCCAAAAAGCAATGCATTTCCAAGTACAATTTACAAGACTTCCATCAAGTGCTAGCATTTTTGTGCCCATGGGCTTATTATTGTTCATGTGATACGGCTTTCTGTCTGATCTGTGTTCTTCTAACAGTACTTCTACCACCTCTCAATGTCATCTTCCACGTTTTGGAGGAGGAATTGCCTGGGGTTTGTCCTTTTGGGAAGATAAAGGAAGGAAGTTGGCAAATTAAAATGCGTAATGCAGGCTTCCCTTTTTAGCACTTTTTAAAGACCCAGTTCTTCCCTAAGTGCTTTGTTATTATTTAACCCAGAAGACTGGAAATTAAGCCTCAGACCAGCTAGAATTCCTCCTCCTCCTGCTGCTGCAAAAAGACCTTAGAAACCATCTGCAGGCCTCTAGAGACAGGTATTTTTCTCTGGTATCAGAGCTGTCAGATCAGCCTTTTCTTTTATTCCCAGGGCAAATGTGACTTCTATGTGTACAGCCCTGGCTGAGGAAGCTCTTGAACACCTTGTTCTGCTCAAACGTGACAGGAGATACAACCTTTCTTTGCCACCTCCCAATCTCCACAACTCTCCAAGATGTGGTAGAAAGTGGAGCAATACACCTACACAAAGTCTTTTAATACAGATGGCTGGTAAGTCACGTTCCAGTGTACACTTCCCAAAAACCATAAGGCTGTTGAGTGAGTCACATCAGCAATGTTACCCTGCCCTTTGCATTTGGACTCCTACGTACACCATGGTTTACTGCGCAGCCAGAGTTCATTTGCAGAAGGCATCAACATCATGATCTCGGGTCATGAAGAATTAAATTGACAGGGTTTTTTCTAATTGTTACAATCGTTCTCACTTGCACGGCCTCCCTGTGGGGTGCATAAAGCATGCACTGAGTCTATTTGCGTGGCTTTGTGCTTCTTCCATGTCTGATTACTTCTGATGCCCCCTTGAAATGCTGTGTCTAAATAGCTCTGGAAGTTCACTTGCCACTATAATTTTAGATAAAGATAATGACAAGCTTTGCTTTGCTTTGTTTTGTCCTTTCTTTACCTACCTTCCCAGTTCTCTCTGACATCAAAATAAAACCTAGGTGGCAGCAGAGAAAAATTCTGACTCACTCAACTAGGATATATACAGTTTTACACCAACCATTCAAGGAATTACATGGCCAATAGCAGCAATATCATTAGGAAAAACCAGGATAGTTTAATACCATTAGTTTATTTAACACCAGGTTTTACCTTTTTGTCAGTTGCAGCAAGCCTATTTTTTTTAGAAAGCCCTCATTCTCGGGGATGATAATGTGCTGCACATAAAACATTAGCCTGTTTGAAGCTGCAATATTTGTCAGCTGAGGGTTGAAGAGAGGAAGGCCCCAAGACTGCAGTTACTGAAACACACACATCTGCGTGGGAGTCGAGTGGGTATTCTTTACTGAGAACACG
>VYZV01041699.1:64168-82591 GCA_013401275.1 Pandion haliaetus
CTTGGAGGAAGGACATTTTCTTCATAATAGCCTGGATTTACTACATTTCCAGCTGGATCATATCTAGCCACCACAAATGTTGAACCATCACTAGCAGATGCTTTTCCGACTCCCATCTTTTTTGTGTTCTTCCAAACCATTGCTGTGAAGTGACCTGAAGAATGAGAGAGAAACATATGCATTCATTTTAGGTACTAAATCTGTAACATTCCCTTTAACACGTGAGGGGTGGGGAAAGAAAGAACAATACAAAACGGTTTCTTTAACAGCAGAACCAGCTAAGGACTTGAAAAAAAAAACCCTACAGCTAGCATTTTGTCTTGAAAAAGCCTGACCTGATCTGGTTCTGTGCTACTCTTCCCATTTCCATGTCCCATATCCAAATAAGAATACCTAGTAGGAGAATCATGAAAGAAGTAGTTTGATGAGTATCTGATATAAAATTTGACAAAGACATCACAGTCTTTACTCCCTGCAGTGTGAACAGCAGTCCTGACAGTCACTATTATTTACTTGCTTTAACTATCTCGTACTCCCTCATGTGTCTGCATGTGCAACTGTTCAAACTAATACTGGTTTTGTGGCTTCTTCTGCCTAGTTGTAATAGCCACCCCTGCATTGTTCCCTCTATGCATAGACAAATCCCATGGGAGAAAAATATTATTTTCTTCATCTGAAACAAGCTCAGGCATATCTCTTGCTTGAGCATTATTCAAGGAACAATGTTCTTCTGTTCACTCAACACCGGATTGTCAATATGCAGTCAATGGCCTCTGTGATTGGAGTGATATAATTTCGTAGAAGTCCCATATCAATGTAAACAACAGGACAGTACATTTAGTAAGACACCTATATGATTCCAATTTAGTATTTTCCACAAATTAATTTGCCTTTTAAAAACTCTGTAGTTGGAGGAAAAATACAGTATTTAAAAAACCCACGAATTTTGCTTGTGACCTCATTCCTCAGTTTCCTTTTACCCTTCTGTCAGTTTCTAATATAAAACTTGGGGGAAATTCTAACCCCCACCACACACACACACACTTTTTTTTCTAAGAAAAAAAGGTAGATTTTTGAAAAATATCAAACAAGTTGGCTAGCTGACTTCTTAAAATAAAGCTGCGGTTTTGAAGAGACAGTGCCCAGTCTGAACTTACCTGTCCCAGAAGAAAACCCTGGGTTTTGAAAGCTGTAATTTTTTATTTCACTGTACCATCTGTCAGCCACATCCTTTCCTGAAAGACAAAAGAAATCTACTGTGGAATCATGACATAAACAGAATTTAGCTCACTTACAGCCCGGCCAGCAAGATCTTATGTTAATAGCTGGCAAGAACTTCTAGAAAAATAGATAAACAGTCTGTTTACTGAAAAGAGTTTTTGAAACGTAGTGCATGCAACTTACCAAATCTTTTTGTTTTGCAATAGCTATTGCTACTAAGTTATCATAGAATCATTTAGGTTGGAAAAGACCTTTAAGATCACAGAGTCCAACTGTTACTTAACACTGCCAAGTCCACCACTAAACCATGTCCCTAAACACCATGTCTACATGTCTTTTACGTACCTCCAGGGATGATGACTCCACCACTTCCCTGGCCAGCCTGTTCCAATGCCTGACAACCCTTTCAGTGAAGAAATTTTCCTAATATCCAATCTAACCCTCCCCTGCTGCAACCTGAGGCCATTTTCTTTCATCCTATCACTAGTTACTTGACAGAAGAGACCAGCACCCACCTCACTACAACCTCCTTTCAGGTAGTTGTAGAGAGCGATAAGGTCTCCCCTCAGCCTCCTTTTCTCCAGGCTAAACAACCCCAGTTCCCTCAGCCGCTCCTCATCAGACTTGTGCTCCAGGCCCCTCACCAGCTTCATTGCCCTTCTCTGGACACGCTCCAGCGCCTCAATGTCTTTCCTGGAGTGAGGGGCCCAAAACTGAACACAGGACTCAAGGTGCGGCCTCACCAGTGCCGAGTACAGGGGGACGATCACTCCCCTAGTCCTGCTGGCCACGCTATTTCTGACACCAGGATGGTATTGGCCTTCTTGGCCACGTGGGCACACTGCCGGCTCATATTCAGCCAGCTGTTGACAAACCCCCAGGTCGTTTTCCGCCAGGCAGCTTTCCAGCCCGTCTTCCTAATTTACTAACTTACTAAGTTACTTTTTGTTAAGCATCTCATGCCATCAATGCCATCAATGACTTGAGTTCTGCTCGACACAAACACGGTCCATCTGTTTCTCCACTGGAGTACCAGGCCATGACCAGCACAGCCTGGCTCAAAGCATGGGCAGGCAACCCACAGAACAGCTGTAGAACCAGGTAGAGTTCATCCCGTTCAGGGAAGATCTCTGCAGCAAGGTGCTCGCCTGGTAGGACAGAGCTGATGAAGAGTGCTATACTACCACCAACAGATGAGGAAACAGGACCATCCACCAATTCTTGTTTGCTGTTAAAACTTCAAAAGGCTGAAGTTAGAAAAGCCTTTGGACAAGAGAGATCTATCTGAGTGGCACAGCATTTGTATCAAGATGGGGCAGAAAACCCTTTAGTCCTCAAAGAGAAATGTCCTCAAAGAAACCATCTGGCAATTTAACACATTGAGTTTACATTTTTTTCTGCCCAGAACCTTCTGTAACTTTCAGTCTGGAAGGTAGTGAAGACACATGTCCCTCATCCTGGATGAGTGCTCCTGTCATTAGTCTTCTACATACAGCTTTCACCAACTCCTCCCTCTTGGAATGTGTTTGAAAAGACTTGAGTGAGCCTTGCCAGATTTTCTAAGCAGAAGGGCACAGGGATCTTTTCTACAGGGAGGCCTCCCACCTCTGGATGCAGGTATATGAGGACATCCCCTTGCAGCTCCAAGCAACCCAAAGAAAAATGACACTTCTGAGATCCTCTACTTTTCCGTGTTGTCATCAGCATTTAATACTTCAAATTTCTGAGTGCATTTATGTTTCGTGGTTCTTACTTAGCACTTGAGCCATTATGAATGTCCACTTTGAGGCACTCTAACTTGGGGTACTCCGGTCAGACACCTCAAATATACATGCCTAGGAGCAGCTGCTGTGTGGAAGTCCTTGTGTTCAGCACTGTCTCATCTCATGAAAGGCTTTCACTGATCACAGCTGTATAAGGACTATGACTATGGCCAGTGATGTAGCACTACATATCTGTAGGTCTCTAAGGTTGATGTTTGCCAAAGAAATAATCCTTCCTTGTTTTCTGTTGAACAGTTAAGGAACCTGACAGAAAGGAGCAGATTCTGATAATTTGCAGTGGGTCCTGTGGAACAGACAGCACAGAGGGCAGGAGCTCAGACCAGAACTTGCAGATGCTATGCACTCAAAAGTCAAATGTTACTTCTCTCCCTTACTGGTTTGTTAGGAAATTCTTGTGTCAGACACTGGGAGGGGGGAAGGGGGCAAGTTTTTCCCTGAGCTACATCAATAATGAAATTTCTGCTTAGCATTCCAGGATGTATAACGCAAGGCCAGTTGATTTCATAGCAAGCTGCCAATGCTGTTAAACCTACCGTCATGAAGAACGCTGGTCCCTGGTGCACTGTTGGCTGTAGAACAGCAATGACTCATGTTTTGCTATTTTGCAGCAAAAAGTCTTAAACTTGCACTGTTCTAGAAGTCAGACACTACATTAACTTCTTTAAACTTCAGTTTCTCACGAGTGCAATCTGCTAAAAGGATGGCATTGTTAGCCTGGCAAGCTGGCTGTCAGAGCTGTCACTGAAAAGAAAATATTGAATGAAATGCCATCTCTTGAGAGGTTTGTGAACCAAAAGTACTATGAACTTATCTATGCCACGCTGCTTGTTAGGAATAGTGCTCTCTTAGTAGAGTCAATTTAACTTTTCTGCATAAAAGAGTAAGCAAAACCTTTCTTGCTTCCCAAAGTAAAAGTTTCAGGAATAACAGTAGGTTCCTACTTTCCTTGCGCTGAACTGCAAAACCTGTAGACCTCTTTTAGGCCTGAAATCTGTAACACAAGTAAATATCTGCTCATTTGTTACTCACACTAAAGCTAAAAAGAAGACTGAAAAAAGTGCAAAGAGCCATCTTTATGCAATACTAAGGGAAAAGAAAAAGTACATAGTAAAAAAGAAAAAAACAAAGCAAGCAGGTCATCCTGTCCCAGCCCAGACTTCAAAGCTATGAAGGATTTAGGTATGTTTGTGGTAAGCTTGGTGGAACAGAAGTACAAAATGTGACTGCAGACATATCAGGTCTTATGAAGCACATGTATTTTATGTGTACAAGTGCTTAAGTGACTGTACTATCTAAGTAGTATTTTTACAGATGTAGGACTGCATTTCCACTGCTACCAGCACTTCACTCCCTCTGTTGACATACCACTGTGATACAGTGTAAGGAGTAGCTCAAGAGAAAGTCATCACCACTTTGCTTACTGTAGCTCTAAGAAGTGTACCTAGGCTCCACGTGACAAGAACTTAAAATCTCCACAATGGAAATATTGCAGGACACATGGAAGTTTTGACAAACACAGTATCTCTTTGTAATTTTTTTTTTTTTTAATTTAAAGAATACCATCGTGTGAAAATTTGGTAGCTCTTTAATTCAAGGGAGATGGCAATGGCATCAGGTAAGAATGCCTCGGTCCTGTACATGAAAGACAACGAGCATAGTTGGGTAGCACAATCTATGACGTGTTAATTCCCAGCCTTTGTAGATGAAAGCTTGCAACTTATTACAGTCTGGCAGTGGAAGCCTAGAAGCTGATAGCTATGCTCCATTTCTCATGTGCAGGATCAGGCTATCATTATATGGCATTACTGTCATCCTCCTTGAATTAAAAGAGTTATTGCATCGTAGGCTGTGAGAAATTAACGACTAACTTGTTCCCGGCAAAAGCGAAGGTGACCGAAGGACTAGGCAACTTTTGACAGACTCTGTCTTGAAATCATGTTAAAGAAGTGTCCTGGAAGTGAAGGGAATTAATTGTATCTGTCATATGCCACAGAAGGTGAGGGGGTCCTATGTGGAAGTTATTACCATGTGAGAAGACAGGTAGGTACCCAGTGATTAAACACACTCTCTTTCCTCTTAAATACTTTTCTTCTGACCCTTTGCCCCTTGGGGAGCAGTAGACAATGCAGTGGTGGGACACAAGCCAAACCAGTGTTGAAAGCGACAGCTGATACACAGGGGACTAAGGAAGAACTCTGTTTTGGGCCCAGTGACCCCCAGGCTTCCAGAGAGAGAACTGCAGAGGGGTCAGCAGAGCACTGAGCCTACCTGCTTTAGCAGCAACTTGCATCCTCAGACTTGCTGGTTCCGAGAACTGACCACAGTATTTCCATTTCAAATTATTATGGAATAAGTGATGCGGTTGTATTTAGTGTCTGTTTCCCTTGCATTTCAATGTTTCATTGAAAATAGCTCCCACTCCCCCCAAAGCTCCCCCAAAACAGGGGTTGGTTGCTATTCAAAATGCATTTCAATCAGAAGGAAAGAACACAGAAGAGAAATCTCGCTCCCACCCCTCATTCCCGATTATAGCAGAAATGATAGAAGTTTACTTCTATCAAAAAGCATGCAGATCTGTCCTACAGTCAGCGCTGCAGCTTCCCTTCTGTTGCTCCACTCGCAGAACCAATTAGTATACTGCTGGTTTTTTGAACATACCCTTCCTGTTTGCATTGCTGTAAACCACGTTCATAGTTTCAACACTTTCTCTTTGGAAACATAGTTTTGACTCCACCCTTCTCCTACTGATAGCTGACTGATGACCTGCTCGGTTAGACTTACTAGATGTTCATTTCAGACAGAACAGGCTGAATCTTGCTCTAATGAGTTTCATCAGTACCATGACTCTCTGGACACACCTACATCGCATAAAAACTTTGTGCAACAATCCTTGAATTAGTGTCCAAGTATAGTTCTGCCCAAAACTAGGTCCAGAATCAGCATACTGATTTGATTTTATTTACCCAGGCTATGAACTAGTAACGTGGCCGCACTGACCGTGCCTCGAGCTGCCTCGTACGGTCAGAGGATTGACCATGTGAGGTCAGTCCATACATAGGACTAACAGCCCTGGCGTAAAGTTCTGCTGACACGGCTCTCTGAAGGACAGAGATATAATAAGGGGCCACTGCAGGTAAACAGGTGTCAGTGCTCTTGCCTGGCCATGCTCTGCATCTCATCAGTTGTCCTGTTGCCTCATTAAATTCCATTTCTATTTTCCTGGGTGAGGAGCTCTATTCTGTGTGGATGGGGGCGGGTGGCGGGTCGTGAGCGCCAACAACTGGTATCACACCAAGGGTTGCAGGGACCTGGGCGTCTGTGGTGCCAGCAACTGGAGCACCAGAGCGGGTGCAAGCGTGTGAGCACTAGCAAAGCGCAATCTGGACCAGCTGGCGAGCAGGCGAAGTGGTCTGGGACGAGTCGCTGCAGAAGCGTATAGCCACCGCAGAGACAAGGGGGGTCCTGGCCGACGGCCAGGGAGCTGCGTGTGCCTGTGGGCGAGACGCACTGGACTGGCAGCTGGAGTGGAACTGCAGCCTCAAGGGTTGGTACGTCCAGGTGCCAGCAACTGGGGAGACCGGCATCCAGGGGCAGCTACTGGGCAGACTGAGTGTCTGAGCTCAGCTGCTGCAGGGATCCACACTGGAATTTTATTTCCGCTACTGATATAGATATATAATTTAATGTTATAAAAATATAAATAATATCTATTTTTAAAAATCCATTACTGGGAAGTACGTATTTTTAGATGTATATATTGTATTATTTTATTTATACATATATTCCAGTAACATACTTCATTGCGATCAGCCAAAAAGGGGAACTGGATGAGGCCACTGGTGCTGTGCATTTTAATGTTGACTGCATCTGTTGTGCTGATCTGTATGGCCACCTGCACATACACACATGTACATGCTGTGTACGTGTGTGCAAGCCTGGGAATACATTCTCAGGCTCACTACTGGGAACACAAGGCTGTGGCAGCCCTACTAGTGTATTCATCTCCCCTTAACATTTAATTTCTCTGGGCCCAGCCTTACTGTTTCTCCTCATACCAAAGAATCCTTAAATCTTCAAGTAATCCCACTGAGTAAGTTGCTAAAAACATTCTAATAAAATCACACAGGACATATTTCTGTGCAAGGATGGGCAGCACCATGGTGATCTACTTAAAAACTAGGTACCCCAAACCTCAGAACTTTCCTCAAATGTTTTTCTAGCTTTTGTTATCACAACCTTCCTTCCACCAGTCTGAGGGGAAAGACGATAGAGGTAGATTTAAATTTGCCTCATAAATAAAATATCTACCTAGGCTGAAGTCATACTAAAGGTTTTAAGAAGTAATCCTCTACTTCCAGTGTTCCTCATACAGGTCCTTATTTTATTTGACTTTATTTTATTTAACAGTACTGTATAAGCCTGGTGTTAGACAGCAAGGGATGCATCAAGGCAGAGCATGCTCCACCAGGGCTGGGGCAGAGGGTGGCTGTGCCACTCTGCCCACTAGTCCCCATCTGGTGGCAGACCCAGGTTCCTCCCATAACAGATTTGGGTGATAACATTCAGTGAATTTCTCTTACGAACTCTAGAGAGTTCATTACCTGCAGTGTTTTCACAGGCAACGTGGCACGTTTTCACGACCATGCCAGCCGTCCTAACCAGAATTCAGTCATCCAGTGCTTGCCTTCAGCCTCCCGACACATGAGAAATGAGATGAGGCATCCTGAGAAGCCTGACATACTACAGCTGCCAAGGCAGGCTGCGGTCTCTCGCATTAGTGGCAGATGACAGCTCACTTATTTGAACACAGACAAAGAGAAGTCTGCCACGGAGCAGTTCCTGCAGGACTGGAGGGAGGAAACAGCTGTCAACTATTTCTTGGATTACAGGGATAAACATATTTCCAGCGACAGCTTTAGGCTATGTAACTCTAAAATCCTGAATGCAATTCAAGGTATTCTTCTACCAGGAGAGGAGTCAAACTAGAAGGCTTTTACAGTTGAAAGCTTAAATCTTCTCTGAAACAAGAAATGCATCTTCTGGCATGATTACAGAACTCAATAAGAGCCAAAAGAAACAATAGCATCACTTTTTTAGAGAGAATACAGAGTATGCTGGAGGTTTATTGAGTTTTGCTTTATCTGGGAAAGAAACCGGAAGATACTGCCTGCCTTTGTTAAGCCCTTGAATGGATGCCTTAATACAAATTTCAGCCTCATTGAGCAGGGTACAAATTAACTATCCAAAGGGAACTATATGAGAAAAAGAGGAAGAATGAACCAGCTCCACAGAGATGAAGACTAAGCCCAGACGAGGGAATAACTTTCTCTGAAGAGCTAGTTTTCTCATTCTGGTACTTTGAATGATCCTGCTGCATAGGAAATGTCAAAGTGTTTTACAGAACAAAAGAGGATGTAGCTGAATTTTCTCAGCAAGACATTCAGTCCTGTGCATAAAAAAAATAGCAACAAAATTGCTCAAAACTGGCAAGTTATGTATGGAAATAGTGCACTGAAGAAAACAAATGGGATCCAGAAAAAATCTAGGCATTATATAATTTATGGAAGGATTCGTGTGTTTTGTTTCCAGCTCTCTAAATGGCAATTCTGTGACTTTAACCTCGGGGGAAGGAGCATAGGCCATTAACACAAACGAGAAGGGAGAAGTAAGCTCAGCCAGTGAGTCATAGCCACTATGCAAACTTTGCCATACATCTGTGTTTTCCCATGCTGCTCTGAACCCTTGCCTCAGACTCTTGCAATGGACAGAATGCCAAATATGAGTAGATCGAATTGTATTTTTCCACCCTGAGTTTCTTTTTCAACATGAAAAAGTACCCGTTAGGGACCAGAGTTGGCACTTTCAGAGGAACCGAGCAGTGTCCCTGGGTCTAAAACTCACTTACTGAAATTTCCAGGTCCTTCAAACAGGGCCTCCAGCCTGCAGAAATGATCCCCTTTCTCCCCAAGGCTGGGCTGGAAATTCCAGGGGTAGATGGGAATAAAGCAAGCAAGTGGTCACTTTTAATACATCCCACCTGCTGTCTCAGCAGGCTCAGGCATGAGCCCTGCCCACTGGAGGAGGCAGGAGGGAAGAGCCTGCTGAACATCGCTCCAACTGAGGGCTCACCACAGGCTGTCAGCCTGGCCAAAACTCAGCTCCTTGGGCATCCAAACCGAAGGCCGCCAGTTGCGTGTTACATTTATGATCAGAAAATATACGGAGTGTTTTTGTCTTCAAAAGTGAAGGCATGGAAAAAGGCTCAAAGCCTGTTTGCTGACAGAGCAGAAGAGACTAGATGTCTAACACACCAGCCTCTGTCACTTTGGTGTCCGCCCTGCCCCGTGTTTGCCCACCCCAGACAGGAACTGCTGTGTAACACGCAATGGGCGTTTTTCCACCTTCCTCACCACAGCTGGCCTGCGGTCAGTCCTCTCTTTGGCTGGGACAAACTAAGGATAAAGGTGAAGTACAGGGCATTGACGGCTTCCTTCTCTCCTCCCATGGACATACAAGTAGCACTGAAGACAGCTCAGCAGCAGGGACGCATGAAGAAGCCTAGCTGCCAAGTCCTACCTCCAAAGGGACGTAGCAAACTACCACAGTCCCTTACCCCCTCCATGCCTACACATGTTGCTTGCTCTCAGTACACACAGGTGACTGCATACCACCATCCTGTCCCCATGGAGCATGGGCTGGGCTGGGCTGGGCTGTGGTGGACGCATTTTCAAAGCGAAGGAAACACCAGTACTCTTGCAACCAGATGCTCTGAGTCCAAAGTACATGAGACAAGCCATTTAACCAGTGTCTGTGACACAGCAAGAGAAGAAAGCTTACCTGGTTGGTCATAGGATGCCCATGCAAGGTTTTCTCCACATTTCCCGTTAGCAGACTCGGAGCTGTGTTTGAGGACTCTCGTGGTAGCCAGTTCTTCTGCATACCTAGCAAAGGAATCCACACACCGAGTCACTGACCACAGCCACAGTGAGCAGCAAGGAGGAGGAACAGGAGGAGGAGGAGGAGATGCAAGCAAGGAATTTTGCTGGAAGATGACGGTTTAAGTCAAGTTACTCAGCTGCAAAGCCCTGAAGCCAGGGATGCTTTAAGCTTACACAGACCTAGGAGTTGGGCAAAGGGAAGGCCTGGAGGCCATTTTCCCTGTCTTTCATGAGCATCTGTGTCACTGCTGAGAAGGGCCCAGAAGAAATCAAAGGGCAGATCTACCCCCACCATGTTCTGCCCAGCACCTGGAAATCCACTGGCCATCCTTAGCTGCAGCTGCTGGTGGAAAGGGAAGTACCTGCAGCGATTGCTACAGGTGTCACCTCCTGACATTTCTAGGCACCTCACAGGAGTAACTTAAATGTTCTCAGTGAGATGGAAAAAAGACCTGAGTGGGGATTCAGTCAAAGCAAGTGTAAAAACCCCTACATCTACAAGTGAAAAAAGTCAAATGCAAAACAAGAGCAATGACGGTACGGAAGAGAAGGGGACCGCACGGAGAACCTGAGGCAACAGCTGTGTACACCAACATAGGTATAAACAGCACTGTTTCTATAGAAGTTGACATGTGTGAGAGCGTGGGATGTATTTTATTATCTTATGACAATAAGGTTAAGAATAACATCACGTGTAAAAAAATTATTCTCTTTATTCAACATTGGAAAGGCTTCAGTACAGAGACAGTGAAATTGGAAAGACCATTTGTTATTTCTCATGGCACAAGAAACAGGAGGCAACACACAGAATCATCAGGTCATAGATTTAAAAGTTAAGTAAGACACAGCACTTTTTCCACACTGCAGCAGAAGTCATTGCTACAGGACAATGCAGACACCAAAGCACAAATGGGTTTGAAAATGAGCTAGATAAATTTACAGTGTGTGTATGTGGGAGGGAATCTTCAGGGCTTATTAAACAACAGCAACAAAAAAATGAGGATAGAACCTACTGCTCAGGGAAACCATAACTTCCAGGAGAAATCTGTAATATCCAGGAGAAGATAATGGGGGAAGGATCACCACATTTGTTTTGTCCTGCTCATCCTGCCCTAATCATGAATTACTGGCATCTGCCAGAGACAGGGAATTTGCCCAGCTGAACATTCTGGCCCAAGCTAGTACTTCATTTGTTAGGTTCTCATTTCCTTCTGTCCTCATCCTCCCACAAAAANAAAAAAAAAATAAAAAAAAAATTAGCTACATCCATCAATTTAGAAATAATGAAAACTTGTCAGTTGTCAGTCTGCTAGATCCTGAACTAGAGGATCTCTAGATGATCCTTCGTGCCCTATATCACTACAGTCCTATAATTTTTCTCTTCAAGGATTCCCACATCCCAAGGAAGAGGCAAGACTGGAACAAAGTACACATTACACACGGATAAAGTTGCCAAGGATTTGAGACAAAGGGTGATTAATTCACTCTAGCTCAGGCAGTTGAAAGCATGAGATTTGCATCTGAGATCATCACCCTATGCTTCAATACAGTCAGAGATAAACAGACACCTGCTGAGGGTGACTCATCTCATGCTAAAGCAGGGATCCAACAGTCAGTTCATCTAACCTGTCGCAATTATTGGAACTGAAAATAGTAGGAAAGAGACCATTTTCAGCACAGATAGAGAAGTACGGAAAAGTACCCATAGATACACCAGACACATATCAACAAAGATATCAGATATACCTAAAGAAAAGGTGAAGTTCTTCTTTTAATTTAAGATTATGCAAAATCTGTCTTGACAAATAAGAGATCTCTTATATTTCATGTCTTCGATTCAGATCAAACCACTTCTGGTTCTTGCTATCAACCAGTCTCACCAGTCTCTGAACATGTGTTTTTTAATTCTTACAAGTTAAGTTACAGACCGCAACCAAAGGTTTCCTATTGTTATTCACCACAGTGGGGAAAGTCAGCTGAGACCAGAGAGGACTGTGAGGAATTCCAGAAGGACCTAAAAATACTCAGCAAGGGCAATAGCACACTTGGAGATAAATGTGGAGCAATGCATATTTGACAGAATAATCTGAACTATTTATACAAGTTGACTTGTTCAAACCAACCGTAGCACTTTGGAGACACACAAGTGTTACTGACAAGTCAATGAAATTTCTTCTTTGTTGTGAGGCATCATGTAAAACAGAAAAGAAAACAACCCTTTGAAGAACAAAAGGAAAGCCCCAGATGATTACAAAGGTATGAGGATGAGTCACTGGCTTTCTATCTCTTAGAAATACTGTATCCAGTTATCATGGTGTCTCAAGAAAAATGAAATGTGAAAAAATAAAGATAGGATCAGATTTTGCTTGCTGCCAGAGGGCACGTCCACACGCCACATACATGGTGCCTTGTACAGCACAACACCTGGCCTAGGAGTGCAGGAGCTGGTGCATCTGTGTGACAGCGCAGCACCATGCTGGGACAGTAAATCAGGTTCTGGAAAGGCTACAGCCCCTCCGGCTCCCAGCCAGCTGGCGTGGGGAAGGCTGCATGGTTATGGTAGAAAGCCTAACGGGAGATGAGATCTCATGTCTGCAGGGATTAAACTGACCACTATTTAGCTATTATGGAAAATAATTTATTTTCTGAATAGTTTAATCAGCATTTATATTTACTCCTTCAGGTATCTGCTTTGTACTGTGAGGATCATCCAGAAAAAATTGAAGATTTTCAAATCTACTTTGAAAAAGGTTGCTGTAAAGGGAAAGGAAGTAACCTGGTTGTCATGTCTACAGCAAAGAGGACAAGCAGTATTGGACTCAAATTTCATTAAGGAAGACTTAAGTGAGACAGCAGGAAGATGGATCCATTGTACGTTAGACTGACAAGAAGTTGAGCAGTCTTCAGCACTGCAGAAGAGGTAAGATGTGTCCCTCCTGACAGACTAGAGAACAACATACACTGATTGTGCTTTTGGGGCAGGGAGATAGACAATTTGATCTGAAATTACTTCCTTCTGATTCCATTGATCTTAGACCAGTCATCACTTCCTACCATGAAAAAGTTCTTTTCTCAGTATTTCAGCAGTAGTAGATATTCTCCTGCAGAGACAATCCATCATCTGACAGAGGTGGTGGTGAAGCATGTTTTAGGCGACTGCCCTCTGCAGAGGAGACATACCAGTGTAGACAGATGCAGCCGATGTCTGGAAAAGGGTGCAAGAAAGATTTATACAGTTGTGACCACGGAAGTATCCATGTGACCAGCTGGTGCTACGTGATAGAGAAAGAAGGCATGACAAGAGTTGGGTAAGGAAACGGAAAGAGTAGATTCCCTCACTTTCAACCCAGTAAGTCTTCACTGAGTATCAGCACGTCAAAAGGCAAATATGCACAGTCTGAAAGCTACTGAAAGGCAGTATGCACAGTCAAACCTAACGAATAAAAATGTCACGAATCTCATTAGAGAAAAGAAAGGACTGAACTCACTGTTGGGCTCCTCTGTTTAACTTCTTGCAGAGTTTTAATGGAGGGACTCCGTGTTTCTTCCTGTAGTCATTGTGTGCTTTCAAGACTTCTTCAGCAAATTGTTTGGAAGCTGAAATCACATCAAAAAAATTGGAAAGGTCTGTCAAATACAGACATTAGTGAAGACAGAAAAAGCATACCCTGCAGCTAAGACATTGGTGCAGGCTAGACTGAAGAACAGAAGAATAACACTCTCATTACCTGGGAGTAGGACAAAATGAACCATTAATGCCTTCCATCCAGGAACTATCTCTAAGAGATACTCCCATTGGGATGGTAGAGACACACTAAAGGCTGAAGAAAAATGTGAACCTTACTCGCTTCCTCAATAGCAAGGTGATTTAAGGTTAGTTTGACTGACTTTCATTTTAAGATTTCAGTGCACTGCATCACCATTGCAAAGTCTCAGAGTAAGTGACAAATAGGTCCTTTGAGGAGATACACTAAAAATTCAAGTTATTGTCAGTGTATGCAAGAATTTTCTGTATTAGTCAAGACACCACCTATGCAAGTACTTTGAAACATGCACCATTCTTTTTATTCATTATATAGTACAAATTCAGAGAGATCTCAAAATGCACCTTTATTTAGCTCAAGACAAATAATAGTTCACAAACAGCAAGTGGTAAGGAAAGAAATGACTGCTGGGGATGATTCCCCCCCACGCTAGAGTGTATTCAGTAAATATCTGAATTCCAATGTTACTGCAAAGCTTTAAAAGATCTCATGTTTGTACCCTGGTAAACTTGGGACTTTCAGCAGCGCAGGACAGAGGACAAGCAACAAGTCACAGTGCAGTTCACTTTGACAGCAATTTCATGTTACCTCCTTTTATGACTTTGCTGATTTTTCCCAAGATTCAGAGGAAAAAAAAAAATTCTCTGTCATTGGTCGCCCTGTGGAATTTGTTGCTTTAAGAGAAATTTGTAACCTGAAACAGGGTATTGGGACAGTTAAAGAGGTATGGATAGCATCTTTAAAACAGAAAGACAATTTTCACTTTCTCTATCTTGCTGAAGCTTCTGAACAGGCCAAGACACCTTTGAATATTTACTCCACTTTTACCATGACACAGGTTTCTACATTTATTAATGATTCATCAGCTTAATTTCTGAATATTCTCATTAGCATGACTACCATCATTTTCCTTGTAAGACACTTCTGAAGCTCAAATAGACCTCATGACTAAAAAGTGTTTCCTGCTACTAACGTTAGATTTCTCAACTTCCTCTCACTACTCAATCCTAACAACTATAATCAATCATCCTCTCTTTTATTAGCATGTACACTATTCTGCTGTTTGTAATGATGCATCTTCCCCACAGTAGAGCTGTCAGTTTGCACATACTGCTGTCATAATTTTTTCCTAAGGTGATTACCCAATGCATGTTCATGCTTTAAGCTGTTCTCAGTTCTTTCCAGTTTCCCCAACAGCAGCCCAAGATAATCTCAATATCCAAAGTACGTAGAAAGCCATTACTGTTTCATGCAGTACCTTAAATCCTTTGAACACAGTCTAAAGTTGGGTTGACCTTTTCCAGACCAAAGTGTCATTGTGGACATATATTTAGTATATTCTCCATCAACATGCTTTCAGGCTCGATTTTTTTGGTATAAAATCGTTGGCATAAAACAGCAACAGGAACCCTGTTGAGTGGAGATGAGATGAGATCTGCCCACCACCTCCCTCCTCTTAGGTTTTCCTTCAATTTTGTCTGGGTGTCACAAGTTGTATATCATCAAACAAAACAGGCACCTCCACTCTGGTGTTTAAGCACCCACACACCCTTTTGCCAACAAACCTGTCCCATCACTCTTATTACCATTGCTCACAGCTCACTGATTCTATCGGGTCTCAGTCCTAAACCTCTCATCTGCTGCATCATGCAGGGTCATGGCCTATTTCTAAGGCATCCATCACAGGTTACTGAGGAAAGCAAGCCTATGGCAGTTCACTGTACTGATGCAGGGGTCCATGCTTCCAGTAGGGAAATTTTAAGACAGCCTGCAAATCAAAGAAGTTGAAATACACAGCTTTGGAAGCTGCATCACATACTCCAGGCTGCATTTTTCTGCAAAAGACCACCTTAAACCTTGTGGCTGTTATCACCTAGACTTACTATCTCATCCACTCAGCATTAAATAGTAGATAAACAATCTGACCTGCAAGTGTGAAAGTTTCTATTCAAATTATTTGCTCTCAATGACAATAGCAAATTGAAATTCTAAAAAAAAATGAAGTTGACTGAAATACAGGCTTTGTCAACTGTCAGTTCATGCATTAACAGAAGTATTGCATAATCGAGCTCTGTACTAACATTTTTACTTACAAAGACCAACAAGTCATGGACAAAACAGTTTCTTCTAGCTATGGCAGGCACCGCTATGCTGTCCCTAGGGAACCTCCATCCTCTCCTTCCCTCAAAGGTGGCTGCTATAGAAACACTTTTCTATTGTGACTCATGCTTATGGGCTAACCACCTCCCTCTGCACGGCTTCTCCCATGTATGCTGATGTGTGGAGAGGGACGCCCAACTGCCAAATGTATTTCATATTTCTTTTGGAAGACATGTTTTTTCCATTTTACCAATGTTCCATACACTGAGAAGCCAGACATTAAAAGTGAGAGTTAACGGGAGTTTGTGGGCTCCCGCCCAAATGGGAACAGCTTCCCAAACAGCTTTGGAGACGTACTTTTTTCCCTTCATGTAGGCTGCTGAGGCTGCTAGAAAAAACTATTTCCTACTGCCAGGAAGTTAGGTTTGGTCACGAATCATTACACAGCTTAGTAAGTAAAACAACTAAAGGTATTAGATACAGTTGCTTGCTCCTCATTATTCAATTATTTACCTCTATTTTGGATTCTTCGGGAACATTGGCTAAGATAATGACAGTACATGACAACAAATTTCCAGGCTATGATGTGGTACAGAGCACACCTTACAGTTGTCATGTTTTTCAACTTTCAGTTTCATTGATCAACTTTGTGTGACCACGTAAAAGTAAACAGGGGCATCTAGATTGCCTTTTCCCATCAGATATTAGTTTTTCTGGGTATTCTACTTCTCCAGTCTCTTACTGTTTCTAAACAGTGCCAGTCTACTCAGCCTTTCTCAGATGAAGAGATCTTCATGCCTGAACCCTTCCTGCCTCTTCTCTGAACCTGGTCCTCTCCTGCTCTGTTCTTCCCTTAGTTTGGACATCAAAACAGAAGCAAGTTATCTGAACACGTCTTCCACAATACTAGCTGCTCTGCATCACCTTTGCAGCTGTCAACTGGACCTACTCCACTGGTCTTGAAGAGCTGCAAGATGATGTGGGGAAAGATTAACAGTAAAATATTCCACAAAACACAAACATAAAACCTCTCTACCCCAAACCTACACAACAGAAATGCTGTGGGTAGCCCTTATGTCATCACTCTGGACGCACAACATTATACCAGGCATACACTTGACTAGCAAAAAAAGCTTACTTTTTTATGGCTAAGTATCCACCCCAGTGATTCAAGAAAGAGCTCAGTATCAATTTCTAGAGGTATCATTGCCTTCTCAGTGCTCTCTGTCCTATTGTTTATGGATTAATCTTCAACGGTAATTTTGTACTTTCCATGCATACTAAGTTTTTCTATTTAGCCTTCAGATAATTAACATATAATGTAATCAATGAGAGAGAGGGGAGATCTTATAGCAGTCTTTCAATACTTAAAGGGAGCTTTTAAGATAGAGACAGACTTTTTAGTAGGGCCTGTAGCGATAGGACAAGTGATAATGGTTTTAAACTAAAAGCAGGTAGATTCAGACTAGGTATAAGGAAGAAATTTTTTACGATGAGGGTGGTAAAACACTGGAACAGGTTGCCCAGAGAGGTGGTAGATGCCCCATCCCTGGAAACATTCAAGGTCAGTCAGGTTGGACGGGGCTCTGAGCAACCTGATCTAGTTGAAGAAGTCCCTGCTTATTGCAGAGGGGTTGGACTAGACGACCTTTAAAGGTCCCTTCCAACCCAAACCATTCTATGATTCTATGAAATGGACCTCATGTAGAATCCTACACAGAAGTGTGTCATTATTTCTGTCTCAATCCCTCTTTGAACCATGACATAGGCCTCAACTCTTCACCCAGTGTGTGCATTACAGGTAAATGGAGCTAATGACCCCATCTTTCAATTCTGCCCCAAAATAAATAATTAGAAATGTGCTCATATAATGGCTAGAGCAACATATCTGAAGAAAGCTGCAAAATACACTTCAAAGGACCCACCCTTTTGGAAAGAGTTAAACGTGAAAACATGATACCAACAGCCTTGGCAATGTGACTCATGTTACCCAGGACACTGCATGTAACTTCCACACTCTTATCTGCCCAGAATCCAGGCAGAAAGAAGCCAAGCACCAGAATACATGGAGAGGACACAAATGCAAATTGGACAGAAAACACATAAGAGGGTAACTGTCTAAACACTGCGTAAAGCTCTGCTTTAATACTGAAATCCCTTCAGTCTCGCTTGACTCTGCAGAATTGCTCTACCCTACTCTAATAGCAGAAATGGGGTGTGGAATAAGAATGCAGCAAATACAACTTTTAATATGCCCAACAGGTTTGTGAAAAAATCCATTGGAGGCTTTAGGGAACTGTAAAGTAATTATATCAGGAAGTCCTTTGTTACTGTCCCAGATAACTGAAGATACCTCTATTTCTACAAACTTCTCAAAGCATATTAACAGACTGGAAACTAACAAAATTCTTGAGTAAAAGACATCCCAGCTTCTAATGACCACATTTTCATCTAGGCCTAAGACACCTGACATATTTATTATTAATAATATCTATTAATAATCTTTATCCTCACTTGAAATGTAATTCCCTGGAAACTAGCCTTAGCTGAATCTTTCACACTAAGAATAATGTTCCTTCAATGGAGAAGTGATAGATATTTAACTGGTATGAGAAA
>VYZV01041699.1:84053-106609 GCA_013401275.1 Pandion haliaetus
AGAAGGCAGTGTTGGGTTTGCACGAAAGACAAGCAAAAGTATTATTTTATTACTATTCTGCCATGGGAGACAACTAAATATTGTAATCATGCCACACACCCACACAGACGACCCTTGCAGGCAGTTAACGTGTAAGCTGCTAGCCTTTTTAAAAAGGCTAAGGCGACCCTATCATTAGAAAGGCCTTGTATTCTTAAATCTAATTGCCACACAATTCCTAGGGTACATACACTTCAACATACAAAGCCACAAGTGACCTGCGTGGTCACACTATGCAGGAGAAGAAAGGGAAGCAATCTTCTCCATTTCTTCTCTTCCTCCCTCCCCAACATCATATATGCTTAGAGTTTCTAATTACAGTAATGTATGAAAAAAATAAGGTGCAATTGTACTCACTAATGGATAACACCAGAAACTGGGATTTCCCTACTACCAAATCTGAGCTTCAGCTATTAGGTTGTGATTCCACCTTATAACAATGTTTGCATGACAGCAGCATGATACTGTACTCTTCAGCAAGTAACAACTCTTCTACGCCTTTTGTAAGTCATTTGCATGTCTAACTTGGGTAATTTTTGCTGGTCACTTATTCATATTTTGGATGCTGCATATTCTTGTTCTCTGTGAATGGGCAGCAATAGAGAGAACCTTGTTGGTATCCAGTGCCAAGTTCATTTTACATAGCACTCTTAGCTGTCTGGTGCCAACCAGTCTTCGCAAAGTGAAGAAGAAAAGAAGAACTTTTTCTTGCCAAAAAGAAGAACTGAAGAAAGGTAGAGTAACTATCCCATGTCTCCTGGGATATGCTCTGCCATTTCATACCTCTACTATTTATGTTCCACCATTGCTTGGGGTGGCCATACCTGAAATAGCTTTCATCTCATTAGCTCCAGTATCCTCCCCACCTTGCTTTTCTGCCAAGGACATCCAAGCTAACTGGGGTAATGCTCAAAGTATGTTTATTTATGCACCTCCCCGAGACATGAAAATATGGCCATGCACATTTCTTCTGATCACTGGAGTGTAAGCTCACCTATCCAGTAGCCCAGACCAGGCAGGGAGACACAGGAAGCTTTCTTTACCCATATTTACTATCAATTACATAATTTCATTCTCATCCCCCTGCTGAACAGGCTAAATCCCACTACTCATAACTCAGAATCTTGAAAAACATGGTCTTTATTTCATAGAATCATAGAATGGTTTGGGTTGGAAGGGACCTTTAAAGGTCATCTAGTCCAACCCCTCTGCAATAAGCAGGGACTTCAACCAGATCAGGTTGCTCAGAGCCCCATCCAATCTGACCTTGAATATTTCCAGGGATGGGGCATCTACCACCTCTCTGGGCAACCTGTTCCAGTGTTTTACCACCCTCATCGTAAAAAATTTCTTCCTTATACCTAGTCTGAATAGAATATATTTAAAGGATCAAATAGGCATATTGCCCCCACACCAGCCCCCAGAAGGTAAAATTCCACCTAAACCCCAGAATCTTTAAACCTTTTGATTTCAGTGTTCCTTCTGCAGCTCCTGTTTATGCACTGGCCCAGCACTTGGGAGCCAAAGAAAAAAAGAGACTGCAATATATGCAAGGAATGTACATGCATGCCTACAGCCAGGGACTGCAGTTGCACAGGGGAGACGTTTGCATCTCTCCAGAAATCCAGTGCCACACCTACAACACTGTGTCATGGACATCCCCTCCTGTGACCTGCCATGGGGGCAGTTCAGGGGAATATACCCACGGTCCTAAGTCCTCATACAGCAGAGCTGTAGAAGCTATAGGAGCTATCGAAGTCTGAACATCAGGAAACACTTTTTCATTGTTAGGGTGACCGAGCACTGGCACAGGTTGCCCAGGGAGGCTGTGGAGTCTCCATCCTTGGAGATAATCAAAAGCCATCTCAACATGGTCCTGGGCAACCAGCTCTAGGTGGCCCTTCTTGAGCAGGGGAGTTGGACCAGACGACCTCCAGAGGTCCCCTCCAACCTCAAGCCTTCTGTGATTCTAAGCCAAGAGGTCTGTTTTAGTAATGGGTCTTCATAAGGGAAAACTCAAGAACAGGTTATACCCTACCACAGTTCACCCCAAGTCACTTCCTGAGAATCCCTTATTAAGTGCCCAACACGTGCCACTGGCCCACAGAGTTTACAAGTGTGACAAACAAACACGTAGGGTATAAGTAAGCATGTATTCAATAATCTAACATCTGCCTATCACAAACTGTCATCGGAGCTGTCTCATGGAAAGCGGCCCTCCTGCCCCCCATACTTATATTTACAACAGGACATGGAGACTTCAGCAACACCTGCAACCCCATTTCAGCTTTGTGATACACAGGTGTATATGCGGGGACAGCCCTCACAATCTATGTTAGAAAATGGCTCCCAAACACCGTTCCTACAATGGTGGCATGGCAAAGCTTCAGGAGGACAGTTAACTTACCATCTCATGCAGCTCTGCAATGATCATGCTTAAAGCTGAGACCAGGCAAAGCCCATATGATTTCTGTTCAAAGATGAGATTCGCTCTGGTAACTCAGTTCAGTCAACTTTAAAATGATATTAAATAAAGTTTGTGGTAGCCTTAAACAGGCCCATAATGTCTTTCTCCACAACACCCCAGGCTGCTACTGTCTCCTTGTACCTGCCTGCACAGGGGCCAGTTCTGAACCAGAGTGGTCGGCCACCCTCCCGGCCTCACCTCCCTCCCTCTTGCGGGGCCACCCAGCCCTGCTCTGGCAGAGCCGCTCTTCAGACCTTCAAAGACTGGGCAGAACTTGGGTACATCTGCCTGTAAAAACATAACATAGATATGCTCCAGCTAATCTTTTGGAGAACAACACAGCCTCTCCCAAAATAGTGGTCTGAAGTAGCCTTCTGGACTGTTGAGATATGTAATAAACAACAAAGTGGTTAAAATCAAGAGACTCATTTTCTCGTGTTTTTTGTGCCTGCACATAGAGCAGCAACCGAGGCAAATTCAAATCCAGGCAAGATAGACATTACCAGCTGCACTGATAGAAAACTAAGGGTTTGAATGTTTCCGCTAATAAAAGCTTTCTTCATGCTTAATTTTTTTTTTTTTTTTTTTGAGAAAGATTTCTTGGAGAATTCAGAAAGGAAAGCTGATGGTTTTTGATGTGCAACTCTGTGGCATGGGAAACCTTGGTAGGGATCTCAGTTACTACAGACCATCGCATTCCATCTTGTTCTTTGTGAGCCCTTCACACTTGTTTTGGTATTTATCTGCCTTGAGCACAAGGAGCGAAGGCCACTGATCTAACAGTTAACAGCAGTAACCGCTCTCGCACAGGATGGCTGCTGCGTTCTCCTCCCACTGAAACTCTGATGGTTCGACAGACAAGTAAAAACTGGGCCCAAAATACTGTTTGCCAAAGCCTGATGCCCTCCTGGCACGTTTTTCTCTATTTGCCATTTACTGAACTTGAACCAAGCAATCAATGTCTTCTACACACAAAAACTGGTAAAGTGTGGGGTTTTTAATTGAATTAACTTGATTTTTCAAAGGCCCCTTTCCCACCACACCTCCAGTTCAGTTCTGGTGTAACTTGACTTGACGACAAGTTCTGCAAATGCCCTGCTGTTACCAAACGCAAATGCTCACTTGCTAGCAGTTCAGACTAATTCATTTCCTCTATCCTCGCCCATCCTGTAAAACCAGCCAGGATGAAATGCCTTGTCATTTTGGCAGCTTGTGAGTATCACATTTCTCAGAAAGCAAACAGGTCACTTCTCTAGTATGCTTGTACTTTTGCTACAACCTGCTACGGCTGTCTCCTCCCGAGGTGCTCAAGTACAAGTTTGCACTTCAGATCAGCTGAAGGTAGAAGCTCCCTCTGCAGTAAACACAGCGGTCCTTTTTACTGTGCTCCGAAGGTGCATCTTAAGAGTTAAAGACCAGCACGTGCTTCTGAGGAAGATTAAAACCAGCATGGAAAACTGCACCGAGCTTGGTTTGTGTCTCTTCTCTTTTTGCCGAAATCCCTTCTCGGCCCTTGTTTTCGTACTGGCTCAACAAGCTGCACAGTGGGTAACTCCCAGCCCTTTCTCTGGAGTCCCACCCACATTTGCAGAAGGGGGAAAAAAAGAAAAGAAAAGAAAACCAAACACTGTAAAAAGATAGCCAATGTTTACTGAGCCCGTCCTTGTCTCTGTCTGATAGCATCTGCACCCGCTAGCCAGAAGAAACAGGGCAATTCCCGTGCTGTCACTTCTGCCTGGTTTTTAGGGAGCGAGCGGGGCGAGCTCCCTTCCCCCACCAGCCGGGGCCAGAGGGGAAGCGGAAGAAAGGAGACTTTCAGCAGCCTTTCTTCTGCCACCATCCCAGCCTTTTCGGAGACTCCCACCACCCAGCAGAAATCCCCGCGCTCCAGAGCGGAGGAGTGGAGCTGGCGGCCGGCTGCTTCTCCGAGCATCGCTCGCAGCGGCTGGCATGGCTATCCCCTTTGGCATGGCTATCCCCTTTGGCATGGCTATCCCCTTTGGCATGGTTATCCCCTTTGGCATGGCTATCCCCTTTGGCATGGCTATCCCCTTTGGGCGAGGGCTGCCCGCAGGACCCCGGCCTCCCACCGCAGGCAGCTGCAGGGGGGTCAGAGCCCAGCGGACACGGCAGCCTTAGCAACAGGGCAACAAAGAGCAGCCAGCTCACCATCACCTCATTTCCTGCAGAAAATACTTACTCCGGTCTTTTTGGTTTGGGCTCTCCAGGATCTGCGGGGAGGGGAGCCTGCACCACCCGCTAATCCAAATGCTGTCCGAAAAGAGAAGACCAGGGGGAGGGCAGAGAGGGTCCCCGTGTTTGGCTCAAGTATTTGCAGGAGTTACGGCCATGGGAGGTGTTTTTATAAACTCGATGAGGGAGTTTCAGTATGAATTCGGTTTTAGCAGCCTGCAGCTTCCAAGGAAGAAAGCTGAGTCAGACGTACTGGTGTCTTCCAACACTCAGCTCTATTCTTGCAAGGAACATTCCTTCAAATATAATCCAACAGCTAGTAAGGACACATTATTAGGGGGCTTTTATCAAAGAACTGAGAGTTTCAACAGCAGGATTTCTTTGCCTGGGGATACTTAGACCTCAAGATAGATTTGCCAATGATAAGAAGTTGAAGAAACTGCTTTGAAGACATTTATTCTAAAACAGTGGCCCCACTTTACATGAATTAGAGCATCCCTAAATTTATGCCTTCAGGTAATCTCTGCCTTAATCCTTCTGACCCAGGAGAGGAGCAAAGTTGCAAGGTCAGACAGATCCCAACCTGTTACATTTCCATACAACCTAGTATAGACAAACCTGCCCGCAGCATGTCCTCAAGACTACTACAGCAGGAACACAGGGTATTTTACACAAAACAGAGAGGAAGCAGTACTCTCTAAAATAGCTGTTCTCACCCATTCAAAGGCAAAACACACTGAATGATCTCAGACAGGAATTTGAAGACTTCAATGCACTGGAAAGGGCAGATGGGATTTAGTCAATAAACCAATTGTCAGGACAGGATCTCAGTTTTATGATTCATCTAAAAATACCACACACAGCTCAAAGACAGTAACCTGGACCCAGTTTACCACTGATTTGAAAAGCATGACACAAGTAACAAAACATTTTTAACATGTACTTAGATCTCAAGCTCTGTTTGTGTAACTACTTAGAGGTGCAAACATTACCCAAGCCTTGCAAAGGAGTTCCTGGTCTGTCCTTGCCCCTAAGTGTGGAACAACCAACTAATGTGCAGTAATAAATGTGCAGGAAATAACAAGGGCAGCAATTGCCTTATGACCATATTAGCAATTTGCATATATTAAAACAAGAGGAGATTTTAATTATTTTGGGATTGGGAGGGGCACAGTGGAATCTCTCTACTGCTTTTGCCCAACGTGCTTTGCGAATGTAATGTACAGCCACTAGACTTATCTGGTAATTGTACTTTTCATGCTATTAGCAAGGAAGTGCTGAACTTGATACTTCTCAGCAACTACAGTTATTTAAATCGTTGTAAGGTTATTTACTAAATTTCAATCCACTTGAAAACATACGCAGCTTCCAGGATACAGGGCCAAAACCACCCACAGGCAGCTATATGGTGCTTTGCCTGGACTGAATGTCATACCAGTAGGCCCTTTACAGCCACATTTGCAGAAAGCTGTGATCTCATCTAGGATGCTGACCTTTAAAAAAAAAAAAAAGGAAAAAAACTCAACACACCCATGCTGAGGCCCATGAATGTGTTACCCGCACAAAAATTTTCCTCGAGTTCCTCTGGAAGAGGCCTATGGTTTTGAGTCAATTAAGTACTAGGTTTTGCTGAGTGTGTCCCGTATGTGCTGTTTACACACAGGACAGACAGGCAATATGCTGCCAGGCTCTGATTTGTCACAGCAATAACATCCTAACCACAAGAACAAAAATAAACCATCCAGTTTCACAGCCATTTCAGAAGATCTGCACAGATTTTCGCTCATGACTCTTAACAGGACAAAGACGGAGAAAGCCCCGGCCACGAGCTCTCTCTTCTTAAGGTCTCTGGCTCCTCGGCAGCTTCCGAGGAGTCTCCCGCAGCCGAGACTATCAGAGCAGGGCACGCAGACAGCTGGCGGTGGTGGGGAAAGGACCAACAACACAGCCAGCAGCAGGGAGAGGCTTCCCGAGTATGTGCACTGCTGGGGAGAGACTTAGGAGCCGGGAAATGCTATTCTCAGTTAAACAGTAACCAAATCTTAAATCTAAATCCTCCTGACAGGCAGGGTGATAAAAAGCTTTCCCCCCCCTCAAAGCATCCTGCTGCAGGTAAGTTTTGTCAGACAGCTAGACACAAGATAATTTTATACAGCAAAGCAAAGCTACTATAACTTACAAAACGTAAGCCGTTTATAAAATACAACTACCTCTGCATTGTGCAGGTTTGGGGGGGGGGCATTTTTCTTGGTTTTTTAATCTAACCCTGTGTCAGAGAAAGCTCCTCCCAGGCTGTACCATGCACAAATGAAAGCAGCTTTCTCTGTGGAAAGCCACTAACGCTTTAGCAATGCTTTGCGAGCACAAAACCAGGCACGGACATTGTAAGAATACACAGCCAACTGCATGAAAGCATTTGCTCACCTGATTTTCCCATGATCAAGTGGTTTGGTTTTTTTAATTTCACCTGCTGCCTCCTCTCTTCACTGACTTTTGCTGCTAAGTGCCAGGGAACAAAGCGTTTGCAATTTCAGCTCAACTTCTGTCGCCTGTGACCGCTGCTGGAGAAAACTCAGCAGCATGAACCCGTTACCGCCCCTTCTTCAGCACTGGAGTAAGCCTGCCCATGCCTTATAAGGCATAGGGACACCGCTTTTTTTTTCTTAAAAAGATCCTGTTTAGGGTCAGGAGCTATTTATCCTCCACAGTAACCAAGCAGCTCCAAAACACCATATGGTTTCACATACCAATTTAGCTTAGTAATCGCAGCTGTCTTCCGATAAGGGTAGGCTGTGAAAATAAATTCTGCTGACAAATAATTCTGCTGCCACAGTGGGCATAGCCCATGAGGTTAATACATACAGCTAAATACTTGTTAAAGTTTTACCTAGTTACAGTACATAAAGTTGAAACAGGCAAGAGATAAGGCAGTTCAAAGTATAACTATGTTTTATGTCTAAAATAAATCACTTTCTGCACTGTTCGAACATAATCTGTAGAAGGTATTAGTAAAATGCAGCATAAGATTTTGCAGGTTACAGAGGAACTGTGCTGATGGTGTATTTCTGTAAAAAGAGTTGAATGTGCGTATGCCTCATTTTACCTGTGCAAGCACACTGTGCCACTGTTATCTTCACACTAGATCAAAACACCTCAAGCTAATATGGCAAATATTAACTACTTCAACTACGGCAAACACGATACTTTAACTTCGGAAGTGCTGCATCTCTCCAAACATTATTTCAGTTATGTGTTTCCAACTTTCATCTTTTCACCATCACAAAAAATCATCTGATGTTACTGCTTCCCATTTTTTTACAACGCTTTTCAAAATTTTGACATTCTATTTGGTTTTGTGCCAAGTCTGCTGGCTCAGTGGGTTTGAATTATCCTTTATCTGCCTCTGGAGAGGCTGAGCTCCACAACAAGAAAAGAAGAGAAAACTCAGATATAAAAAGATGTAGGTTGTTTTTTTCCTTTTTAAACAAGTAGCAGCAGCAGGTAGGGAAAGCCAACATCCCTTCACCAAGACACTGCTCCTCCTGAGGCTGCTTCACTGGCAAGGCTGAAACAGAGGCTGAGGGGCTGTCACTATCTAATAGCTGATGGGAGCGCTAAGAAGTGATACGGGGGCAACTGATCACTGCCTGGAAAAGGAAACTGCAGGGCACGAGATCATGCTCATCTTCGCAGCTGCCTGACGCTTCCCTTCGCTGGTACCAAGGCAGGCAGCAGAGCAGGAGGAAGAGGTCAGAGAAGATGCAGGAGGAAATCTCTTCCCACTCCCTCTGCCGTGAGTGGCAGTAGTTGGCTGAGGAGCAGGGTGGAGAGCTAGAGCTGATACTATCAGAGCCCTTCATGTGGACGCGAAAGCCGCTGTTTTATTTGCTTGCAGGAGTGAACAAACCATGGACCAGTCTGTGAACCCTGGCCTCCAAAGATGCTCTGCTAAACTTGAAATACTGGGTTGTACTACTCCTAGGACATACATCAGTGCTCAGAAATACCCCGTGCCACCCTATGGCCATGACAAGGAGTAGAAGGGAATTTAAATTTGTGTAGTTGGGAGTCTGTGCTATTTGAGATGTTCATTTATATCCTTATAGTTGATTGTTATATTTTACACTGTTTGTGGTTTAGGTCTTTATAAAATTTAGCTGCATTATGAAGCAACATCCCCTTGGGACCTGGACTGCTACTAAGAAAACAGCATCAAGATCTTCAAAAGTGACCAGAGACACCTGCATGCCATTTTCACAACATCCTGTGCAATCATAACTTGGAAAAAAGGGTTTCTCTGATCTGGCAAAAATCCAGTGTTAACCTACAGGAAAAACATGGTGCTTTTTCTGATTAGAAAACAAGGAAATCAAACTCACTGCTCAGGCATGAAATGTGAAAAGTATGAGTACAAAGTAAATGCAATGACTCATCAGAGACTGGAAAGCAATGTAAGCTGAGGTACACAAAAAAAAAGAGGAAGGGGGGAGCTGGGCTTTTTTAGCATTTTAACATTACCTGCTGAAGTTTCCACCCTAACAAATATTGCTGATCTTACCAGATGGAAATTTGGAGGAAGTATGTACACTAGTAATTAAGAATGTAATCAGGACTTTGAAAGCAATTAAATAAAAGCCATTGCTAGGGAAAGTTGCAAACTATAAATCATTAATATCCTTTTACCAGTTCCAGGTAGTATCAAACATACTGGAACCTGAGTGGAAACAAACGGGATTTCCCATTTGCTTTATGATTTATCAGAGCACCTCCAAATGCATGCTTGTTTAATTACTGCATGATTCCTTCACACAGAGATGACATTGGTATTATCCAATAGTGGGCATTGGAAACTATCTTACAGAAACAGAAGTGCCCTAACACAATCAGATCTGAGTCCAGCATTCTGCCTCCTATAGCAACACCTACTAAACATTTCTGGAAAAGATGCAAAAAAAGTACAATGTGGATTGACTCATTTTTAATTATTCCATCTTTCTGCTCAAAGGAAAACAGAACAAAAACAGCTGCCTGGAAAAAGTAACACTTAACTAGTAAAGACTGGTGTAATAAATATTCTTTCTGGAAATAGGTTATAGAGCACGTAAGAAGGAAAAATGCAATTTGAAAGGAAGTGCTTGAATCATTACAATCAGGGAGTTAGAGATAATTCATCTGCAGTAGAGCTTTCATCTGCATCCTGAAAATCCGGGGCTAAAATTTTGGTGTCAAACTGAGTATGTGGCATTCAGATGACAAAACATCTTTTACCCTCTCTTCCCTTTTCTCCCAACAAAGCAAATCCATTTCATCCATCTGCATCAACCCCTTCTCTTTCCCTTGATGGGACTGACCCTAAAGCTCGCAGTCTCATAACCTCTGCTGGTGCCACCATATGTAAACCCACATCCTTCCCCTGCTTTGCTTTCCTGTCTCTTCTGGAAGCTTCCTGCACTTCTTCCCACCAGTGATTTCTCTTTGCTGTCCCCAACCTGCCCTGTGCAACCTGCTGTTCCCATTGTCATCAACCCTGGGTAGCCACAGGCACTCTTGCGGTGCCCCACAGATTGCCTCAGGGCACATGGACCCGGCAAGGCCAGTGTGATGGAACTGGCAGTGTGAACGCCCAGGCCTAACTGGGATTGTGCTGCTGCCTGTTGTCTCACACGGCTTAGTCTTCACAGCCATGTGCGGACAGCCTCCTCTATTCCTCCAGTACCTTCCACCAGCCAGCCATATATGGCTAAATCTATAGAAACTCAGGACTAAACAGACATCTTTCTGATAGAGCAAGCAACCCCAGGCAGATCCCAGGTTACCCGTTGTCCTCCCAGAGGTCTGTCTCCATGTAGCTGAGCACCCATCTCCATCTGGCAAGAGAACCTACCTAAGTGGGACTCTGCACCAGCTGTGTGTCTGTTGCGAAGGCCCCAGTAGCATCATGGATTTCAGCCTGCACATTTCTCTTCCAGCAGCAGTCCAAGTGATGAAGTAACATCTGGCCAGCTGCTGCCTGTGCAGATCGCCAACTGCTTGCAGGCAGGTTCAGACGCATTTAAGAAGGCCTGAGATGAACCCTTTCACATGTGTGCGCTCTGATGGGTCCAGCTGATGCAAATGCCTGTCATCATTAATGTTCTGAATCATTAATTCATTCCATCAGGTGGTATGAATCAGGTACAATTGGGTGCCCACACAGACTGGGACAGACATGCGATAACACTGTCATACGTAAGCCCTGCCAAGGAGGCGTGTATGCTTCCCAGCCTTCTTTTAAGCACAACACTAAGCAGTTTCTCTGCAAGTCAAACCACGCATACAAAAAGTTTGTGAGCAATACTAAATGTAACAAATCTGTTCTCCCCAGAGACTCTTAACAAGGACCAACAGTATTCATATGAATATAAATACATTACACATGAATAACATCATATATGGTGACAAGAACAATAAAATTCTGCATCAGATTATCAATCAACTAAAAAACTGCATATTGAGGTAAAAGGAAAACAGGGCAAAAATGATCGTAGAATATTTAAGAATGTTCCTCCTGTTCCAGTTCTGCCAGGCTTTGCTTGTGGGACTCAAACTGGTATTGCCATTTTGCCCATAAAGTAATGCAGGCTGTGTAGCAGGTCACAAAAATCCAACTTTAAAACAGTTGGAGATGTTAATTTTTCTTGCAAGAGGAGATATTAATCTCTGCTTTCTAGTTTGACCACAACTCTCCGATGATGAAGAAAATGAAAGGAACTGAGCTGAAAAGAGCAAGAGTACAAAAGCAAGGCTATTCCCCTCTTCTCAGCACTGTGCTGCTATCCGCTGGCCACATCCACAAAGCCCTCACACAGAAAACAGGAGACTGTCACTGCAGAGTAGTCATTGACTTTAACTTCTTCCTACACATTGAAAGATATAAGTAGTCCGTGATTATTCACCAACAACAGTCTTAAGGGCTGGATTCAAAGGAAAGGTTTGGGGGACAAAATGTGAGAATACTGTTGTCCAAAGAAGAGTGTGTCTTCCTCCCGAGGGGCCCAGCACCCTCCCCAGCTGACATTCTTCAGGCTCAGCCCTCAACCATCTAAATATCTGAGAGCACAAGTACACAAATCTCACCAGAGCACGGCAGTGAAATACCCACTTCAGCCTCAGGGTGTTCCTCAACATGGGCCAAACTACTGGGGTTCTTTCTAGCTTGAGAAAAGAACCAGAGGAAACCCTCAGCACGGTTGCTCTCAACTAGGTCCAAGCAGGAGCCTCCTGGTGTCACTTCCCAGCTGTGCAGATGCTCAGAGTGCTTCCCCTGCACCCTGCCAGGGAGAAAGACATGGAGCCCTTACGGCTCTGTAAGAGGCAGGGGCAAGCTCAGCCTCGAGGTACAGAGGAGCTAAGGCAAAGAGGGGGAAGAGAGGGTACCCTAGAAGGACTTCTGGAACAAAAAAGGATTTGAGGGCATTCAAAAGGAAGAGAGTTTCTGTCACTGCTACCAAGTGTTACCTCTCTCCTCCAAGGCTGCAGCGGGCTGAACAGCACCCGGCAGATGGTGTTAGGATACTTTATGGGCTCTCTGCTTCAGCACAGTACCTCCAGCTGAGGTTAAACACCATTTTTCCAGGACCACTGCTCTGTAGCTATGATAAGAAAAGTCCAATGACAGCCCAGGTGAGCACAAATACACAAAGGAGTCAGATGATTAGGCCAGCTGCTGACCTCCAGTAGCGGTGTATCAACACATAAACACACTGACTCCGCAGCATCTGTGGTTTTGCCACCTTGTGCAAAGCCCCACAATCTACTACTTTTTATATCAGATCCACATACGCAGTAACCTTTGTTTTAGCAAAACCTCATCCTACTAACTGGAAGCACCTCCTGCTTAACAGCCACATATTTAGCCATTACATTAAAATAGCCTTGTATATGAACCACTGTATGAGTCAGAAAGTAAATTTGAGCAGTTACTCATGAATGAGATCACACAATTATGATAGGTCCTGAAAACATCAGTTTAAATGTTCAGAAGAAGACAAGAAAGCACATCCGATATTGAGAGTAACTAGAGAAGAAACAAAGAAGGCAGCAGATTATGGTACTGTTTAAACCTCTGATTTGCTTGTGCCTTGGAATTACATGTGTAGTCCTGGTTTCCTGATCTTAAAAATGATAAAGCAGAAGTGGAAAAAGATCAGAGAAAGGCAACAAGGGCATGGAAGCTTCGCACACAAAACAACAGGGCTTTGAGCAACCTGATCTAGAGGAAAGTATCCCTGCCCCTGGCAGGGGGGTTGGAACTAGATGATCTTTAAGGTCCCTTCCAACCCAAACCATTCTATGATTCTTCAGCCACGGGAAAAGATCATGGAAAGGGAAATTGCAGACATTACTACAAGATGATGAACAACACAGATGGCCCATGACTGTTGATTGTGTCCTCCAATACAAGAATCAGAGTACATTAAAAGAAGCTTGTGGGAACAAGGTTAAAAAAAATGGATGTGGGATGCAACAGAGAAGGTGTTTTGGGAAGGAGTTTTTATTTTTGTGCACATTGCCTCTTGTCCTACCAGCAGGCACTGCTGACAAGTGTCTGTCTCCCTCTCCTTCACTCCCTCCCTTCAGGCATTCATACATGCTGATGAGATCCCCCCTTGTGCCTTCTCTTCTCCAGGCGGAACAGTCCCAGGTCTATCTGCCTCTCCTCATAGGAGATGTTCTAGTCCCTTAATTGTCTTTGTGACCCTGCACTGGACTCACTCCAGTCCATCTGTATCTTTCTTGTACTGGCAAGCCCAATAAAGAGAGCCCAGTAAAGACTGCCCAGCAAAGACTTCCCAGTAAAGACTGAGGCACAGAAGGAATCGACTACCTTGGCCTCTTCTGTGTCCTGCGTCACCAGGCCCCTGCTGCATTCAGCAGTGGGCCACGTTTTCCCTGGTCTTCCCTGTGCAGTTTATGTACTCACAGAAGCCTTTCCCGTTGCCCTTCACATCCCTCACCAGATTCAAGTCCAGGTTGGCCTTGGCTTTCCTAACCTTGTCCCTGCAAGATCAAACAGCAGCTCTATCATCCCACTGGGTCACCTGCCCCTGCTTCCATCTCCTGTACACTTCCTTATTATGTCTGAGTTCAGTTAGAAGGTCTGCGTCTGTTCTTCCATGTCATTCCTCCACCATATCCCCTCCAGCAGCTTTCCTACCTGACCTTTACATCAGGCTCTTCTCTTCACAATTCCCCTGCAAGAATTTCGTTTCCATATTAGTGACCCATTCAAATCCTCAAATATAAACTCCAGCACCATCACGTCTGCATTCATCATACAGCTTTGGTTCAGCCTTTATACTCCTGAAGAGTGCTGTTTACCACCCTGGGGCTAAGCCTGTCCTAGCAAGTAGTTCAGCACAGTGGAGGCAGATTTGTAAGGAGAAACCTAATGTTCAAGCTAAATGTTTCACTGAGTTTCATCTTGACCTAAGACTAGCTCAAGGCCAGCAGCATGGAATGAATACCCAACAGCAGCTGTAGCATGTCTCTGGCTATATTCAATCCAAAAAGAATCCATTTCACACCCAGAGACAGTTCCATAGTGCAAACTAACGAATGCCAGAATGCTAACTAAGATGGGCACTGGAGTATCATCTAGCCCTGCTTTTGCTCATCTCTTTCTATTGTTGATTCTGTGTCCTTCTCATAATTTCATCCAACTCGCTTGGCAGAGTCTTGACTTATCTATCTCACTGGTACATGCAATGAGTTTGCAACAGCACCGCTCATCTACCTTAGCTAACAACATCACAGCTGATTTTCCTTAGGCAAGACTTCTCTGGCATTACTGCTTTGTGTTTTCCTTCCTCTGACTACAGAAACACAATTAAATCCAGGGAAAGTCAAACTAATAAATCCCGAAAGAAAACACGAATTTTGTTCAATTATATTGTTTAGTATTTTTCCCCTCAATAAATACTTTTTCCGTTAACAGTCTTCCAACACACTGGATTTTAGATGCAACAGGCACACTTCCAAAAAAAATCCCAGCAACCACTAACACCAAGAATGAGGGCACTGCTTATCGCTAGCAGTTGAACCACCGTATTGGAGTTGCTAAAACATTGCTGGAAGTAGGCGTCTGAGCAGGACACACAGCACACAGACACCTCTGCAGTGACAACGAGAAAGGTACTGCCAATGCCTAGTTTTTTCTTCTTCTTTCCCTCTATGCTTCCACTCAAATTGCAAAGCCATCCCTGTAGAGGGAAGGGCTAGTCAAAGAAGCATGAGGAAAACAGATGCTAATTCCACAGCAGGCATCTCCCGGGCTGCACACCTCCCCAGTGACACTGCCAGGGAAAGGGAGTGCCGCCAGCAGACGGCTTTGCTTCCTTCTCAGGGGAATGGCTGGGAGTAGCGGGGTGTCACCCCTCACCCCTGTGCCAGGACATCAATGCTGGGGCTGGACTGTTTGGCTTGGCAGGACTGATATTTAGCCAGAGCAGACTAATGGTCTGGCTAACTCTACCTGCAAGTCCTACTGCCTTCATGAAAGAGTCAGTAATGGCAACCTGGTCCAGACTGTCCTTTCACAGTTCTTCTAGTACAGTTAAAGCCCCTGCTAAAACTGTGTTCTTGGGAGTAGGACACCCTGAGGCAAAAAAATTAAAAAGCTCCTAAACTGTGAAGAAATAATAAAACCGCACGTGCATGTCAGGTCTGTTGTGGATCTTCATACATACCTCCCAGTTCAGGGATGTTGCCCTTACCTGTTCATGCTGCTGAAAGCTCTGTCACCGCAAGTTTACACCTTAGCATCTGCCCTGGTTTATCTCCTGGCTATGCTATTTTCCACCTCTTCCATTCCTGCATGAGGCTCTTACCGTTCCTTTTTTTCTTTTCTTTTTTTTGTATGAATCAACCTGAATCAGCTTTTCTGGCAGTCTGCAGTTCTCTGCAAACCGTTTAGGTTGACTGATGTTCAGAGAAACATTTCAGATGCTCCTATCATACTTAGTGCCAGCTCTCAGTTTTAAAGTCCTAGGATTGCGGGAATTTCAGCTATTGCTTTTTCCATTTTTAAAGGTTGTTTTCTAGACCACTTGCTCATGAAGAAAATCCTGACAGTGTCACCTGTAAGAAACAGATGGCAATTTATTTTTAAATAATGTAGGCATCAAGCTATTTTCAAGAAAACTACAGTTTCTGAACCGTGGGAGATGATAAATCAAATTGGAAACTTATGTTTCGCTGCTCAGCAAGCGTTTGGGGTTTTTTCCCCCCATCAATTCTGTCCCTTTGCCTTTTCACTCGGAACCCTCTAATGGAATCCTTGCTAACATTCAGTTCATTTTCTTAGCTCTGTCAGCTCATTTACATACCTGTATTTTCAATATACTTTCTTTTTAAGACTATACAAGATCCTGTATAGATAGCACATTTGACTGAAAACATCACATTTATGACTATGTAACTTTAAAGTCTTTTTTCTATTACTTAAACTAATAGTCCATCAAATAATGTACAGCCAATATTAAAGTTAACAAAAATTATGTTTTGAGTCTTTCATGTGGATTTTAGACAGGATACTTTGGTCTTCCTATCTCATCCTTTTGTCTGATACAATTCTAAAGACAGTATTTAAATTTTTCTTTTTCAAACTATCTATCTACAGGTGACTGCATTCTGTCTCACCAGCATTGTTCAGCACTGCCCGTGAGCAGTACCTTTGATTTCCTTTTTTTCTTCTTTGCTTGTTACTTAGCACTTTTAAGACATTGATCACCATGCACAATTTGAATACTACTTACACTGTTTTACAAAACCATAAAAAATTACCAGCATTAAGTTTGTTAGTTGATAACCTCAAGCAAGAAGGTAAAGAAAATTCCCTAAATCTCTGAGATCAGCTGGAGCTGGAGTCTGTACTACCACCCATCGGCTTAAAGCAGAATCAACAAAAGCAGTGGAATGGACAAAGCCTCTACTCTGCTGTTGCAGCACAGCCTGCCACAGTAACCTAGCTCCGGCAAGGCTGTGAATCCCAACAGTTAAAGACTCCTCATTCCTGATGGATTTAGCTGCAGTGGCTAGAGAGATTACCCACCCTCGTTATGGTCCTCTTTGACCATAGATAAATCTGACGGGTTTTTGTCTTTTCAAGGCAGGGCTTCTGTCTGGGCACATGGGGTTTTCTTGGTAGCTGGCCCAAGACTAGAATTTTTTTCTACAAAAACTGAGGGAGTTTGAAAGTGCCATCACTTAATTATTATTTTTTTTTTTTTAATGGGAACCTTAAAATTTTTACCATTTTCAAATGTAACGTTCTCTTCATAGATGTAGATGCAAGCTATCTTTCTCATTCTGGAAGGTGTTTCACTCAGGATCACTCTCTACAGCTCAAGATCTTAGTATTTGGAAACAGTTCCTGTACAGGACAGAATCCAAATTAAGCTTGCTCCTGATTTCTTAGTATTGCAGGTAAAGCTACTTAACCTTGAAGGTTTTTGTCAGCAGAAGTAATGAACTACTATGGGTTTTGATAATGTCAGTGTAAACCCGTGCATCTTTAAAACTTCAAAGAATTTATTATTTGGTCAGATAAATCAGCAACTCTGACATGAAAAGAAACAGTAACATGCATCCTTCTATAATTTCTTTAGGCTTTATAGCACCTGCACTAGCATTTTGACTTCACAATCTTTAATTTTTACTAAACGTTGCTTTGGCTACTGTTTAGAACCTGGTCTCCGCTGCTGTTGGGAGACAAAACCATGTGGTTTTCAAAGCTTTATCTATTAATATATATCTAACCTTTGCTCAGTAAACCAGCAGTGGTAAAACTGTTGTTCAGAGGAATAGAACAATTTATGATTAACACCCACTAGGTATTATATGAGGCTGTATGCAAAAAGGTTCTCAGAAACAGTGGTGCAGTTCGATACTGTCAGGAGAAATGCAAGACCACAACAGGGGTTAGATAGCTATTAGTTTATTGATAATATACTCACACTGCAATCAGCCCGGGGAGCCTCAGTAACTGCACGGAGGGTTGCAAGGGAAAAGCGGACAGTGTGGTCAGGCGCCTGATGGAGACTAAGTCCGGGGACATCCCTGCCTCAGTGTAGATACTCTTCCTTTTTGACAGCAGGTTATATATATATCATGCCCACTTGGTTACACATCAAACAATACAATGCTGCAATAATTAGAAGCTCAGGTCACTGTGACCTGATGATCATCAGCAGGGGCAGGATGTTTGCTTTGTGAACCAGGACTAGATCAGGTGCATCAAGCCATGTCCTTGACTCCTCGCCGATCTTCCAAGTCCTCCCCTTGCAAGTTGTACATCCCAACATGGTGCATTGCTCTGTCCAAACTGCAGGGACCAGGTTCCAACACTTGAAGTAGATGATTTTATGCATAGTTTTTCTTTTCACCTCAATCAGTACATTAGAAGGAAGAAAAAAAAAAAAAAAACCCAAACCAAAAACATCCTTGTGGTATAGCTATTCACACTTGCAGCAGCACAGATATTTATGTGTTAAAAAGTATGTTTCCTATTAAGTCCCTATTTAAAAAACAAAACAAAACCAAAACCAAAAACAAATGCAGAAGGATTCTTAAGTTCCTTCCCAAATATAATCTGAAACTTTATACTGTGTTTTAGGAAGACTTTTGAAATAACGTATACAAACAAAGATTACCTGAAAACACTGCCTGAAGGAAGACAAAGAGAATCAGAATGGCAATATGCCATCAACAATGCTCAGAAATGCAGCTCTTTTGAGGTTAGCATTTCTTTTGTTCATTGGCTGTCTCTACTCTGGCTGATTCATATCAATCCCAAAGCAAAAATCATCAATAAGGTGCTTCATTAAGACATGGAAAATAGTCTTCAGTCTTGAAGAGGACTGGAGGTTCATAGAGGGTCTGTTGTCGTGAAGACGAGGGTTTCTGCAAATTAGATAAGTTTATTTTTTTTCCTTCTTAAAAAAAGCAAGTTTTAAAACGAAGCCTACAGAACTAAAAAGCAAACCAAGAAAAGTTTTAAAGGCATATCTCCTTAAGCAAATTTTTAATCATAGCTCAGATGGGTCTGGCATATTCTTAATGTTAGCGAAGAAAAGCAGCCTTTGACTTTTGTCATTCTTTCACCTGAATGGACTCAGTCCTGGAAAGCGTACGATATGCCAGCTTTGCAGAAGCCAAACGGGCAATCTTTTCCAGCTGATGGTGTAGTCATTGTAACCTTCATCCTTCCAAATCCATTTACCTTTACCTTTCCTGCTCCAGCCTTGGACTTCTCCTCAGCTGCTTCCTTTGAGTTAACCCTAGCCTGTGTGCTCATTTACTTAGTTAAAAAAGTCTTCATATGGAAACACACCTAGCAAATGTTTCTTCCAAGAAGGTTGCTGCTCCTGCTGAGCTTCTTCATCAAGTATATATTAGCATTTATGTACTATGACATACCATTAAAAATAATAGCGTAGTGGACTGGAAAAGAGCTGTTACACTGTTTTTCAGGAAAAGTGTATATGTTTCTTTTAAATATTAACTGCACATTGTTTTGCTGTACCAAATGGCTCATTTAAAGAGACAACAGCAAGGTCCACTACTGACTATTGTGTCAGCCTTCCTGCACATAAATAACACTGCACTGCAACGCAGACCCAGTGTATGTTTTCAACATACGGTCTTAAACAGAAGGCTTGAAATCAAGACTTCATTCATTAAAAATTCCTTTGGACCCACGAAAAGATTTTTATGAACCATTTTGCAGAGCTCTCAGTCAGTTTGTCTGCAGAGTTCTTCAGGCACTTTTTTGCCTGTCTGGGATGAGGAAATTAGAGTCTTCACCGATAATAGAGTTCAAAGCACACCAAATATCATTAATATACTTGGAGTTTGGAATGCTTTTACAGTACCAAAATGAGGATATAATTAAGCATACCTACAAAACAGCTAAGTGGAATTTTTCCAATATTCAGTTGACCTGTATACTTGTTCTTCATACGAAATAAGTACATATTCTCCCGTTATATATAAAATTGCTGATTTATGTCTTTTAAATTATATTTGTCTTTAACTTTACAGGACCATTAATTTCTCTGAAGTAAGTTTGTTTTGCCATTCAAGTTGTAATGAAATAAAAAAATACGAACAAAGATCAGATCTATAAGTAGTGGATCTTCTCTGTATCAGACATTTTGCCAAACGTAAAAAACAATCTTTGAAATCAAAGTTCTGTTTTTAAAAATTATTTCCTATCCTGTACTGCCCTATGAGAAAACACCTTGCAAGCAAGGGAAACTAAGGTCACAAGTATTCTGCAACTCATGACACCGATTTAAGAGGCGCTGTATTTGCATATGTGCAAGAAGGGAATGATTTCAACCCAGTGAGGAAATTCCCAGGCAGGCACAGTACCCACAGTTGCCTAAGTACACATTTATGATTACTTATTTTTGCAGCTGCTTAGCGGACATTTTTACCTTTCAAGAGAGTCTACATCCTTAGTGATATTAGAAGTCTTACAGTACTGTACTTTACACTGCCTGGTATTCACAAGGGAAGAACTTGGGGCAAAATCTAAGATTACAAATACACAGCTTGAAAAATACAAAATATATCCTTTGTGTAAAGAAACAGATACATTTACATGGGAAGAGAGTGAGGGGACTTGACTAGGCTAAAATTGTAGCAAGAAACCGTGAACTACAGCTACAGTGAAAATCATGACACCAGTACAGCCTTCTTCTCCAAAGCATTGGCATATTGAGCGAGCTAGTTAAGCGTTAGGCAGGAGGAGAAATCTCTATGGGCATTTTCATTGAGACATGCTCGTGTTTACTAGTGAAAATAGATACTTTACTATGCAATACTCAGTACGACTGTGGAACAGTGACCTGCCTTTTAGTTAATCAATTAATGCCAGTAAGTTCTGAGTGTTGATTTTAGTGCTATCCATACTCAAATCAAGAAACCACTGGGCATGCCAGGTTCAGCTTGCTGACGCTTCCGAAGACACTTTCCACCTTATTAATTGTGGAAAAACTACTATGCTGACAAAGTGTTCCCATGCAACACCAAAAAAAGCACTTGCTTAGAACTTTCAGACTTTTTAATTGGAAGATTATAATTCCGTGGTTAACAACTTGTTTCAGCAACAAAATGGAAAATCCTATTGAGTATTATTCAAGGCAGCTGCTGCAGTTGTTTCTTTTTGTAATTGACCCATAAATAGCAGCTTTGTGTTGTTTTTTTTAAAAGAAAAAACGACATAACTCTCAACTTAAACACCAAAGAAAAAGAAGGAATGTGAAGTTCATTAACTTAAAGACTGCACAGAAAATAGCAGTGAAGAACAGGGTTCCTGAACTGAGTCTTAACAAGATACTACATATTCTTTTTATATCTATTTTACTCTGCTGCCACACATGCTTGCAACATGTAGGAACACAAGTACCTCAAAAACCCACAACCATCTTCCTCTCCCCCCCTGCAAACCTACTTTATTTCGGCATTCCACCAGAATTATGACATAGAAACCTGAGTTAGTACAGGATGAATATACGAAAAGACAAAGAAAAGAATCTGGGAGCTGACAAGATGCAAGGAGGAGTATTTATAAACAGTGTACTGGCAGGTGATACCAAGAAGCATCAGGTGTTCAGAAGACTTTTTGTTTTTTTTAAAAACAGAAAGGTTACTTTAAAACTAGGGCATAATGCCAGTTTAAGGTTAGGTAAGGTACCTCTTTGAAACATACCAGAGAGCGCACTTCAAGTCTTCTGTAGAGAAACAGTCCACATGTAATAACAAGGAAAGATAGAGAAAACCCCATCCTTAGAAAGTTTAACAAGGTACTTACATGATTACTGAACTGTGTGGATTGAGTATAAATAGAACTTTATTTTAAAAATACTGTGCTGCATAGCTTTTGTTTCCTTTTATGGTAACATTTCTGCAGTGATATTATCAATGCAGTATGATCCTTTAACACTGTTGTCTGTACAGGCTCTTACTGCTTGCTTTGCATACTATCAGAGATCAGGGGTACTTTATATTAAAGGCTTGTGCATTATATGCTTGTTTATGCCTTTCACGTTCCCTTCTTTGTGTATTCAGCCTTATTTTGGAAAGTTACACAAATACTTGTAAGAATTTGTGATTTTTAAGTTTGGGGTTTTTTTGTTTTAACTCTAAGAACTTTGCAAAAATCCTAATAAAGTATATAAAAGTTTTACAGTAGAAAACAAAGTATTATTTTAATCATCTACCCTGGTAAGCAGAGCAACTAAGCTGGTCATATGGTTAACAAGAGTTTACTTACATTAAGGAAGGATGGTATGCTGATTGTGTGCAAGATTTTCTTGAATGTGCTCGGAAAAGCTCCAAGGTCTGTTTCTGCCTTTACGACCCGTTCTTCCAGTCCAGCTACACTATTTCCAATCATCTTCACAAAAGCCTAGTGTGAAAAAAACAAATCCAACTTTTTCACTAACAAATTAAAACAGGATTAGGTATTGCACAACAGCGGGAAAAGTTCCACTGCTTAAAAGAGGAGTCAAAAACTCCATGTTCTATTTCCCTTCCACCTACAAGTCCATTTTATTCCTAAAAATTACTTGAAATACTTAAGAGGCTGCAAGAACAGGTTAAACCTAATAAAACAGTCTTCCTTTTCCTACTTGCCTTTCAAATAACTAATTTAGACTTCTTAGAATCTAGACTTCTCTCTGCCTTTCTACTAAAAGTGGGACCAAGAATCTGAATCACAGATTTGAAGCTTTACCAGGGATCAATAGGCCTCTCATTCTACTAGTCTCTGAATAGCTCCCAAGACAATAACTTTGAAAGATATTAAAAA
>VYZV01041699.1:116765-132525 GCA_013401275.1 Pandion haliaetus
AAAAGTTGCCACTATCTACTTACCCACGAGGACCTTCCTGTTAGAGAAGATATACACTACAGATCTCTTCACACACAGATATACCTGTGCTCACTTTCTTGACAACAGTGCCGAGTTTGTCCTTTTTTTTTTTTTTTTTTTTTAAAACTGGTAGAACTACCTCCACTTGTCCAGCAACAGTAAAACCCATTAAAGTAGGTTTTCACTTCCAAGCATGGATGTTTTACTATCAGAATATTATTTTTTTAAAAAAAACCTATCTGGAAAGTTATAGATGGTAACATCTTTGAGGTACTCTTCTAACAATTCTGTAGTCAACCTGTGATTTTACAGAATACATTATACCTTTCTGGTGGGCATCATGAATCCTATCGTTAAGTCATACAGTACATAGCAGCAGAGCATACTTAAAGGGCTATTTATAAGGGAAAGAAAACTGCTTAAAGCATCTGGTTGTAGCCAAAAGAGTATTGTATTTCTTTAATTTACATGAAACAAGAAATTACAGACCTTCTGAAAAAACCACCAGGAGCACCACTCCCACTGCTTGGACAGCTGCTTTTCATAGGAACTGCCTGCCAGATGAAATACCAAAGCTTAGCCAGATAAGATTGTATAAACAAGCTGAATTCCACAGAGAAGCAGACTGCCAGGCTCCTATAGGAACAGTTCATTTCAGACTCTACGTTTTCAGTGTACATGCACTCATGGCTTATTATTTCCTCTGGGAACTGTGGAACATTAGTTGACAGGTCTGGAAAGTACTTCAAAGACCAAATTACTTCCACTAGGGAGAGCAGCACTTCAGGCAGCTTGGGAAGGAGGCCAATGAGTCATTTATAGTGAAGGGTAACCCCTCCATCCAACAGATCTCTATTACTGAGCATTCAAATTAGCAGCAGTCACAAAACCATTTCAAGGAAACGTGTCATGTTTAACCCTTCTACCTTTCCGTGTCCCAGCTACAAAACACTGTCCGTGTTTGACGCAAGCTGCATTCAGTGTCTATTTTCTCAGAAAGATCAAAACCAGAAGCATTTGTGAAAGCAATCGGACAACAAATGAGCTGGCAGTCTCTGCTCTGTGACCTGTAAGACTGACCACGTGCAAAGGGATTTAAAGAGGAAACAGATATGAAGTGAACTATGGCTTGGGGGGAGGTCCAGTGCCAATATCACTCATCAAGGAGCATTTAATGGGGGGGAAAATAAGGTTATCTGCATGCTAACATTGCATTCAGTGTGTTACAGGAATATGACAAAAAATCCAGCTATTGCTGCTGCCAGCAACCTCTGGGTGAACCAATCTGAAAAATACATAGCAGGTAAAGTACTTGTAGCTGCTATTCCATCAAAAGTCGAGTAACATATCCCACATGTGCACAGACACACACACTCTCACTCCTTTCTCTCCCTTCGTATCATTGTATCACAAGGAACTGGACACAATCTCACCAATGTTTAGAAGACTACCTAAACATTACAGTTTATCTATGACATTCAATAGGGCTTTTGAAGCACAAACAAGATCGAAAGGGACAAATTCAAATTAACAAGAGAGCACATTATCCTTGACATCCTTAATCTCAGTCCTTTAGTTTCTAAATGAAAGGTTTCTAAACACTTGTTTGTAAACTGTAAAATCAATGACACATTTTTTAAAAGAAATTTCACCAAATAACTGCACCAGAAAGAAGATTTGAGAACACCATCCTACTCCAGTCTAGCCCCTACTAAATGTAGTAAACTGCAGTTTTGCAAAAGGCAACCTTCCTTCTATAGTGATTCAGTATTAAAAAGATAAAGTTGCCTTCCTATTTAGGAAGTGTTCATTAGTAGGTTAGGACTAAAATCTGCGGAGCACAGATGTGTCTCTCTACTCCCAACAAGCCTCTAAACTTAAAATATCCTACCCTCTTTGAAGAAAGTGAACGGTATTTTCTTCCTTGGTTTAGCATGTTACAGCAAGCAAAAGTATAATTGCATTAGGCTCAGGCTCTCTTTATGGTGTCAGACATGCATAAGAAACATTTTTAGGCGGCTGGCCTTGAGGATGGAGACAACCCCTTGGGAATTTAGCCTGCACTGCTGGTGTGGCCTCCTGCACTTCTCACTGCTTGTCATCAGAGGCCACTGTTCCCTTGCTGAACCTCTTCCCTTCTCAGTAGAAGGCCCTTTACTTTTGACTTGCTGCACTACTCCAAAGGAGCAGGAGCTGTTGCTGGACCTGCAAGTTTGCCCTATGAAACAAGGGAGGCCTTCGGAGGACAAGGGTGCTACCAAATGTAAGCAAGCACGCAGGCCTGTACCTCCCAAAGCTGTCCTCACCCTCAGGAACATCTAAACCCAGCTCCCTGAACTAGCCCAAAAGCCAGCTATAGGACTCCAAATTTTACAGGTGACATTGTGGATGGTGTTTACTAGGATTGTATTTATTAGGATTGTCAGGGTCTTCTTCCTCTAAGTTTCATATGTGACTTCTGCTCTTAAACATGACAGAAACAGCCCTTCTCCCTGTGTTTCCTTCCACAAACCACATTATGCCAAAGTTATGTTATTGCAGCATTAGAAAATAGTGGGGTTTGAGCTTTGGCTTCACTGTTGTTTTTATTTTTTTAAAGTATTAAGTTAGTATTTCCCTCTTCCTGCAGAGGGTCAGTGAGAAGTTGGGGGAAGTCATGTTTCTCTTGCACATCTCAGCTATCAATCATGATTATGTTCATCCCAAGGTCGCAGGTGCTGCTATGGAGGCTTTATTGGTGAGATCGTTTCCCAGGCCAGTCAGCGCTGAGCAGACACCCAGTAATGGGTTGGTGATACATGCAGAGAGTAACACCTCACTTGTAAGCAGCTCTCCTGCAGGTCAGAGCCTGAAAAATGAAGCCTATCACTATGCACCCAACAACTCCCAGCAGCCATCAAAAATGTATTCACTCAGCTGATTGTATCAAAATGGGAGGGCTATCAATCCTATTCAAGGATGCTGGGGGCATGGGGAGGAAGGGGGGAAAGAAAAAAATCAACCCCAAAAACTCAGAACCACTACTCTCCAACCTATAATTACATGCAATCTCTTCAGCAAGTCATCATTATAAACTTCAATGTTTAAAGTTATTAAAAAGCAACCCTTTAATTATTTTATTTCACCCACTCCATTTTTGACCTGCAACAAACACACTCCTCTATTCACTCAGAAGATCAGGCAATTGAGGGGAGCACCATTTGCTCCCCATACAGGCACAAAGAGAATTATCTTCTTTCCAAAAGAAAATGTGTACATGTTATACAAAGCGAAACAAAACAGAGTGAAATGAGAGACCAAACTATAGTAACTCTTACTATGCACTGCAGATACAGTAAAAATCTTGTTAAGGACAAAAAAGTGGTGGGTTTAATCAAGTATTCTGCGAGTATCGAATATAACTGTTTCCCAACTGCTAGTAGAAAAATAGTTACTTTTTGCACAAGTCTAAAATGTGGAAGGTAAGAAAGGTAAACAGAGTTGACAGATTGAACCAGAGAGGAAATTCAGGAGAATACCATTCTGTTTTCCACAGCTGCAATATTTGGAAAAACACCACACGTAATGAAAAAAAAAAAAAAATCACCTCAATCATATTCATTCAGAAAACAAATTTTATACCTCTGACAAGAAACAAATATTTTTGTCTCATAGCAGTCTCAGAAGAAGCTGCAAATGATGCTTGGAAAGGCAGCACATTAGGCAGTACAAAATAAAGGTAGTATATTTGTACTAGAGTATTTATACAGCCATAGGCCAAAGGAAAAGGTTTTGAAGAACTGCAGTACTGAACCTGATCAGAACCATCATCCTATAGACCCTGATATTAAAACAGAGCCTTTTCCTCCTTTCAGAAGTAACTTCATCAGCATTGAAGGCCATTTCAGGGCTCTGCTCAACAGCCAGCAGAGGTGAGCCACACGGGGAAGGCAGGACCTGTATTACCTAGCCAACACAGCCTGCAGCTCGCCCAAGGGAAACTCAATCTAACCTGGTATTTCACACACCCTCCTGCTGCTTTCTGTCATGTACCCTCACCTTCTCTTCCAGGTGCTCTCCTCCTCTCCAGTCCAAAGTGATCCTCCCTTCCCAGCTCAAAGCAAAACGGATGGTGATCAAGAATTGTCTATTATCCTGTGTTCAGGTAACTGCTAATCACATTTCTGTAGCATGCAAGTGGCTTTTCTGTTTGAAAGGAAAAGATATCCCAGAGCTGGGAGCACTAGTAGCTTATTCAAAGGTGGCAATGGGGACATTCAGTCGTTGCAAACATTAAATCTGTGAGATACAAGGGTACTACCAAGACAGACTGTTTTCTGTTCTGAAGTAATTCTTTCTCATGCATTCTTTTGCTGAGTAACACCTTATTCATCCCAAGCTAGTTCAGACAGGCAAGCTAGGAAGCACCTTTTTGCTTATACTTTTAAATTCCCAGTAAAAATAACTAGAAAAGAAATCCCCAACCTGTGGAGAAGTTCATATTTAACAAAGATTTAAGTCTCAAAGAAGTAAATGGTGGTCTCTTCCAGACTCTTTACCCTGGATTGTTCTAAAAATTTGCTACCACATCTTCTCAAAGAAAGATGTGGTTTTATGCAGTTGAAATTCTTCTAGGATGTATTTTCTCTCTTCAAAAAAAAAGGACACAATCATGTTTTTATAGCTTCACTGTTGTGGTGTGATAATACCACATACATCCTGCAATGGGGGGAAGGGAGAGAAAAACATTTACAGTGCTTTACAAAGCACTTTTCTGGTTCCTGCCTCCAAGCCGGCAGATTGTAAACAAAGTCCAGATTCTGCCTCTTATCACGGAATTAAAAAGATTTCAAAACAAGTGTGGCATAAAAAATTAATTACAACACTTGTCTTTCAAGTCGCGACCTCTGGGAGCCTCCCAAACTTTGCTGGCTGGAGTCAGATTAGTCACACGATAAACACCCCTCCTGGGCCAGCCCTGCGTAGGGTTCCGCACAGCTGCACCCTCTTCTCATCAGCCCCACGCAGCCGCTGCCCCCGATGCTCCAGAGTCTTACAGCCCTGGCAAGCTCTCGCCTCCACCTGCGGCCTCCCAGCTGCACCGTGATGCCCTCCTGGCTGGTGGGACAGCAGAGCTGTGGGAATCCCACACGGTTTATCTCCTGCATCCTGGTGGGACAGGAACAGGCGGCACTGCCCCAGCACAGACATGTTTTCCCGTCCCTTGCTCCCCAGGCTGGAGCAGGTCAGGGTGGGCAGAAGCAAGCCTGCAGGCGGGAGAAGGAGCGGCACCGAGCCCTGGCAGGAGCGAGTCGGTGCAGAGGATGACTGGCTCCATGGGAGTACGGCCAATGCAACACCATGCTTCTGACACAGGAATGACGGGGTGGAAAAGGAGCACCAAGAAGTGAAGCAAAAATGAGGGCCCACCGGGAGAAAGGAGGAGCAACCTCAAAGCACCGCCGGTACAAAGCAGAAGAGTTGCAAGCACGTTTTATATAAATCTATTTCATGGTCTGTTTTCTAATGTGGAAGAGAAGTCAGATCAAGATCCCAATCTAACTACCACAATTCAAATTGTGTCTGTAATGGTTGACTTCCCCAAGTTGCCCCTCTGGCACCCTTCCTCCTCCAGAGGACAAGGCTGCTCATTTCAGAAATGGAAATCATTGCTTCTTCTAGATATAAACAAAGCAAGCCAGGAAGCCTTCTTTCCTGATGACAGATCACAAAGTAGTAAGAGCTGCCTGCAGAGCGCAAAATAAGACTTTTCCTGATTAAACACAAGGGCACAAGCAAATGCTACTTTTCTTAAGAAGTCAATCGCTCCTGCAGAGTCCCAGCCCTGTGCCAGGCAGCACAGAGCTGACCCACCCTACAGAGAGTGGCTGGGAAGAACTTCCCACTTGGGGAACAAAATGCCGACCCCATCCCTAGTGCACAGCTACCCCAGCTGAACCCTGCTACTGGTGTATCCCCAGCCCCTGCCCACAGGGTTAAGGAAGGGCTGAAAAAAATCAGTCCGAGGAGGGCTGCCTGTCTGGGATTTGCCCCATGCACATCCTCTCTACAGAGCCAAGCACACGCTGCTCATGTCAGTGGAGGGAGAAGCTCCACAATACACCTTTTTTTGCAGCAACAACAGCGGATATTTAAAAATTTAAATTGTATCTCAAGTTCTCAACGTGAAGTTGATCATAATCCCTGCAGTCTTCACCCCCTCATATGGCACGTTACCACATGGTACCCATAACCTCTGCTGTGATGGCAGCACTTACCTGGGCTACAGCAACATGTTACCACCTTGTTTCCTCAGCAGCCGTAACAGCATGAAGCAAGAGGGTCAGAGCAACGTCCCCACCCCTCTTCCTCAAAAAACCAGAAATGAAGCCTCGCCTAATATACAACTACCATGGCTTCTCCAGCTGAGCACAAAATACGTCTGTTACTTTTAATGTTAGACGAGCAATATCCTTTCCTGGCCATCACCAGAAAGCAAGAGGCACTTAACTCTCATCCCTCCTCTGTCAGTAAAAACTGCATGTTTTACTTAAAAGCAGCTTAAAGGACCACGGCGATTCTGGAAGAATGATCACCTGTATAGAGTTATTGGCCAAGTGATTTTCCCAACATTACTTTTATAATGCTGTATTCCTTCCTTCATGACCGGGTAGGGCTCCATGCCCAATTGCGTACACAAAGCAATTAAAGGCTGCAGCCTGGGCAGACTTTGCACCTGAGGGGACTCTCCAAGAGCTGCGGACATTAGCAGAACCTGTGTACTTGCGGGGTCCAGCCCTCAGATGACCACTAACTGGACTGTGAAACTTCTCTTTCCCTAGAATATCAAGCACTTATCTGCAAGACTGAAAAAACAAACAAGACAAAACACCCCAAAATACACTGCCAATGTTTCAACCACTTAAAAAACCTGGTTTCTTTCTTCAAACAATTTTTGAGACACCCTATCATTACATGAGCGTGGTAAGCTAGTGACTGGTGTACTTTTTCCTTTAAAAAAGTGTTTCTTCCTATGAGCACATGATACAAACAAGGGAGTGGCAGACAGGAAGTGATTATTCAGAAATGAAAGAATTAGATCAGGTTCCATGATATCAAGAACAAAACATGACACACGGCAAGTGAAGCTGACATTTACTCACTTAAATGTAAGAAAGTTTTTTCTTTATATACTAAACCTAATTCAGGGCTCACGTCAGCATTTTGTCTCCTTAATGAACATCAGTGTTGGCAGCTGCCAGCATTGATATGCCCCCTGGGGAGCACAAGTTACCCCATGTATTTCACCAGCAACATTATACTGAGCAGTGCAGTACAGACCTCCAGCTTCTACCCAAATGAGGTTTTTTGAATTAAAGCATAGCTCTGACACTAGTAGCAGCAAGTCTCTGATGGCACTGCTGCTCACAGTTTGACTGGCATGGCTGCTCCAAAGGTGCTAAACGCAGACACTGCTAAAGTTCAGCTCTCGTCTCCGCTAATAGCAATCTCCTGCCACTACGAACAGAGTGGAGGTTCCCAGTGCCACGCTCGGATACGCCCGGTATTCCTGCCACTGGGATTTCCCTCATGATCTCAGTTTTCCTGTTACACAGGAGATAACACTGAGTCATGACCACATTTGCTTAAGTGACATTGTTGGGGGGGTAGGGGCAGACATATATACCTGAAAGAACATACAGTATTCACAGCCTGATCCCTGCTCTGAGTGAAGTAGTGAAGTGCACGGACTATGCTGGGACATGGCTTTTCCTGTGCCTGAAAAAATTAAGTTGTGGCCAGACCACTGCCATGCAACGTCTTAGTCTGCACTGGCTATTCACTACCACCGTAAGTTCCAGAAAAGTCACCTGAAAGAAAAGCATCCCACACAAGAGGGCTAATTACATAAAGCACTTTTCATCTGTGGATCCTGAAGTGCTAAAAATAAAAATTTACTGTTCATGAGGGACTAAGGTCCCATTAGAATGGTTAAGCTAAAAACCTGGAGAATACATCAGAGGTTACGCAAAGCCCAGCAGCTTTAAAGGAAGGAGGAGGGATTTGCACAGTTCAAAGGCAGGAAAGAACAGATGCAGTACATTAGGACTTATTTTCATTACACTGCATAGCTTGTTTCCAAGAATGCTTTCAACAGAAGCATCCTCCCAATACAAAAGGCAAGCGCTTGCTAAGCTGACTCGGACAAGCTTCAATACAAGCTGCATCCCAGCCCAGAGACAGTGAACTGCTTACTTCTTGCCTCTAGATGCAAGACCTTCAGTCCCTCCCAGGGTACTACTGTAAGCAGCTCCCATATGTCTTCATGTCTTCACCCCCCCATGTGAAACAAGAATGAATTAAAAAAAAAAAAAAAAAAAAAATNCAAAAGCCCAGTGTTCCTTTTCCATGTCTTTCCTCACCTCACTCTCTTAAATTGCTAGACAGCATCAGGAATTGGCAAGATCTTTAATAATAAGATCAGGCAGTATTACTAAATCCATACTAAATTCCCACAACAGGAGCCAAATGGTGACCAAAACAAGAATTTTTATTTGATGATGCATTCTATCTTCAGAAAAAACTGTTCCGAGGACATGAAAAGTAAAGACAAATAGTTACATAAAACAAAAACACTGGCTCACAGGTTGATGTGATCGATGTGTCTTCTTGCTAAGATGCTCTTAAGAGGGGGGTACAAATACTCAGCACTAAGTTGTGCTGTATTTTATCATGTACTCATTAACAGACTAGCTAAGGAAAGAGCTTATTTAAAGTCTACCAACTCCACAAAGTTTTGCGGCTGCAGCATAGAGATCAACATTAAGAACCAACAACTCACTCTCAGGGTTAAAAAAGAAATTTGCTTTGTGCTTATGTTAAGCCTGACAGAGCCGTTTAAAGGCGGCCAAGAACGGAAGCGCAGAACCTTTGTGTTCGGCACAGCACTCGGAGGCACAGCATCAAGACAGGGCACCTCCTGCACAAACTGAAAAGATCCAAGTGCTTCTTCCTCCCATGCTGAGGGACAGATAGAGCATCAAGGAGACAGGTTAAACAGGTTTCAAAGTTAACAACATCTGCCCTTGGCTTAGCAGCTACCACCACATTAATCCAGGGAGCTGCAGTGCGGAAAAAAAACCCAAACAAAACAAAACAGAGAGGTAGGAAATTTTTTTCCAGGCTTCTTTTCCCTTTACCCATCCAGATTGTATTTATCTGCTCAGCTCCAGTGTTTCCTTCAGGGTGGATGCAATGTAACATCCAGATCATCGTGCTAAAACTCTACACAAGACAGCTCATCTTGCCTTCGTCTGTGTCAGTTCAGTTCAGTTCACACAAGTCAGGCGTTCGGCCACAGCAAGTCACACGACAGGTTAGTTGAAAGGAAACACCTTGAGCCCTTGGTCTCCAACTTCTAATACACAGATACAGTACTGAAAGTTTAAGAAAGAAAATGGGGAAAAAGAAAAAGGCTGTGGCTATGAATCAACTCCTTGTCTGGGAAAGAAAGAAATCTGGAAAATCTTGATCCTAAAGAGCACCTGAAGTATACTGAAAGAGTGGCGAGGCATTCAAGGCCAGCTAGATTTGATAAGATATCAAGAAGCCAGTCAATGGAAGGGAGAATCTCATTTGTAACACACATTTCTCCTGGGAAAGCACCACTATCCTCTTTGGTTTTATGCCTCTCGTGTCAGATCAGTCAAAGGCCAATGTAAAGCTAACATGGCAGATTTCACATCACCTGCTTGCCCAAACAGCTGGGGAAACTGTTTTAGCTGAGCTCTGCTCTTTTGCTCGCTTCAGATTGTTGTGTTAATTAAAAAGTCTTGCTCTTGTGTTACACGGCCCACAGGAAGCGAGGAGGAGATTCCTTGCTTTATGTTCATGTTATTGACTAACTCCCAGCGCTCTCACCGCTGCTACGCACAGAGCCAGCATTGCGCTGTCGGTTTGACAGGCTGTGGGAGGATGCTGCGTAGGAGACTCGTCACATTATGCAGAGTCAGCCCGAGCTCCTTCACAATGGGAGCTTTCTGCAGAAGCGCAACATAACAACCTCCCTAAAACTACAGGACTCTCTGAGCAAATTTCCCAAACAGATAGCCAGCCCCACAAAAATCCACTTGATAAACAAAAGGCAGTTGGTAGCTGGCGAGTTACTGGATATGGATGTGTCACCTTTGCGCTCACCCCAGCCACTAACATAACAAGTAAAAAATATTACTGTTGTCACCTCCAAGCTTAGACTTAAGAATTTCCATCTTGGAAGGGCTACAAGAAGTGAGTCACTCTATATACCTTGGCAGTAATTTGCAAGCCAACAGGGAATATCCAGAAGGAAATAATGTCACCAATTGGTGAGGCAGCAGCTATGTTTACCAGCTTAAAAAGGTTTGTGTCTCAGTACTTCTAGTTAAGTATGGCTAACAGCGAATCGCCAATTCACAAATCATAAAACTTCAATTCAGAAGTAATTTTCAACTTAATATTGCCTGAAAATTAGAGATCTTTAAAAGTTATCCCAATCGCTGAAGAAAAAATACTAGACATTAGCATCACGCCAAGTGGTGAGTTCTTTTGAATACCGGTATTGCCCTCGCCCAATCTCTGCAAGGTGTTCAGCAGAGTGGGAGGTTCAGACACTGAAGATGCATTCGATGGGAGGCCAGAACAGCTGCCACCTTGCCCTCTCCCTGGGCAGCAGGAGGAACATGGGGAAGAGCCAGCCAAAAGAAGCCTTCACAAATGGGATCCAGGCGTGGTGGCACAGGGCACCCATGGGGACAGTAACCAGAGCAGCTCAGCAAAGACAGGAACAGGGTGTGGAGCTGCCAGCCTGAGCAACTCTGATGGCCTGAGGAAGATTTAGTCAAGAATTTGCAAAGTGTGAGCAAGCTAGTTAGAAGGAAAAAAAAAAAAAAAAAAAAACCAACCCACAACCAAAACAAAGAATAAAACCACCCAAACTCATTCTGTACTGGTGAAACTAAGTTTTGAGGGAGGTATCAATAAATGAGACACTGAACAATTAAGACAACTGCTTATGTGTCAAATGAGATGCTTTATACTGTACAAGATGACAACTATTCACTAGCTAAAGCTAAGAATAAACTAAGGAATTAAGAGCTCTCAACACATCCACATACCACATAACCTCTAGTAATTTACACCTCTGCTACCTGCCTGATGAGCAGTGCTGAAGGCACATGGCAGTGCACTTAAGGAAGTCTTCCTCACTTCACTCCAAATAAACTCATATGGCTTACATTTTGAGCTAAAAGTTTACTTTCAAGAAGGGCTAATGGAGATGCATCAACTTCACCTTTGAAGCAGACAGTGAGGGGACCAGCACAGAGCCAGGCGTATGGCACGGCAGGGTTAGGACTAATGTCAGACCAAAGGCTGGCTGAGAAGCCATGAGAATACCAGCGAGCAGTCACTCGAGAGAAAGTGTATTAATTGAGCAAGGTCTTTAAGCTGGTTTTCCTCTGTCTACTTCTAACAGATCTGTTATCCTCAGAGGATTTATTATTTCGGGAGAATGCCAACTGCTTTCATTATCAGAAATGCTTTATAAATGGTAAAAGTTGGACACTTGTATCAGCAAGGATCACATGCAACAACTGCACATTTTCAAAGTGTTTTGCAAAAAATGAGGATGCAAACCCCTTCTACTACATTGACTCAGAAAGCAGGAGACATGACTTGTCACCTTCTCCCCATCCTAAGCAGTTTTAAAACTGAAAACAGACTACGTAAGCATCCTTTCTTTCTAGGCTTTTTATTTGTGTGTAGTATTGCAAGTCTCTAGGATGCTTTGCTTAAGGCCTCAAATGGGAAGAAAGGACCCACGAGCACAAACTCTCCCCTCTTCTCCTCTGGAATTTATAGATGCCTTAAATAAGCATTAAAATAAGGTACAACAGTTTGACTAAGATGCTTCAATCCTCAGGTTTTATCTCCTTCACTGTGTAGTCAATGCCCTATCAGCTGCCAATGGTTAACAGCCAGAAACAAAGGTGGCGTATGTTTGTAACACCGCAACCCCAAAACCACAAGATAAAAGCTTTGTAAGAACCTAATTTTCTTTTAATAAAATACTAGGTCTCTGCTGTCCACTTGGTAGGGCACTTTAAACATCCTGATTTTCTAAGCCACCAGAAACTGTGTCTTTGCAAACACAAGGCATCACTACAAGACCTGTGTTTGTTTCTTCTCATGAGGAAACAACTTTCTGAAATGTGCTTTAAAATTTCCATTTTTGAGGTATCAGTGCATAGGGCAGCAGACAGAAAGTGTCCCTAACTGGCATTTGCAGTTACTGTAGATTGTATTAGTTGCTCACACAGATATTACAGCTGTCAGCACACACATATCACCAACCACAATTATTTGCAGACTCTTCAAAAAAAGCCTGCCCTTGTACAATAGCGTTCTCACTATACCCATTTTAAGAAATCACTCGTGTTACAACGGAGATAAATGGATGTAAGTGACCATCTTACTAAAGCATTTACCATAGGAGTAACTTGTAAAGTTTGAGAACTTGGTGTAGGCAGAACGTTTGCACAGCAAGTTCTCTTTAGATGACTAAGCTGCCACTGAAATGGGCTGAAACTTTGAACCACAATTCGTCTTGCAGGGGGCTTTGCCAGCTCTGCTGCCTACTGCCAGTTTTCACCAGCTCAGCAGCAGCCACCACTGCCTGACAAACCACTTCCAAATACAACTTCTGCATCGGGCCTCACAGTCTAGGGGCAAGATAAGGCAGCCAAGCACGGCAAGAAAGTTCTTGCACTATGGAGCACAATGATTCAGAATGAGGGAGAAGTTCTTTTGTTTCTATGAATTTACACAAGATCAATACTGATAATTTCTCTCAATTGCTATAGTAGGGAAGGCCGCATTTAAAAAGAAGAAAGAAGACTGTATCAAGGCTTCTCCCCTCCTCCAACATTTTTATTTTCCCCTCTTCACATGTCTAATGGAACATAAAAGCTGTTGCTCTGTCCCATCCACTGTCACTCTCCGCCAGCAACACAGCTAAGAGATTCTAGCCCTAAAATTTACAGACTGTGTTATAACCCTTCAGTACCTCTAATGTAAAAAATATGCCAGATCTCATCCTTTAATCAATTTCCATCAGAGGAAGTCATGCTGTCAGTGGGGTGCAGAAAAAGGAGGAATTCCTGTTTACGGTTCGACTTGAAAACTTACTTGGGAGGGGACTTCCAATTAAAAGCTAACATGTGAAATACCACACCAATTTGTGTGTCATTAACACGTATGTTTATCTAGAAGACCAACCTAAAGTTTGTTGATGGAGAATCATTGCAGAAGGTGAGCAGCAACTAATGTGAGAGGAATGGGACATGGAGCAAAACATTGCTCAATGCTTATTCAGGGTAGGAAGTGATACCAGGGGAGTGACATGGTCCTGTCCTCTCAGAGGACACCCGTGCAGAAAGGTGTATGCTATGTCACACCATTGCACTCCCAAACGTCACTGTCAGGGCTCAAAATGCTATACAGATTCTGATACTGAGCTGCCAGGAATGCAGAGACTTCAGCTTACCAAAGCTATGAGCTCTTTTTATTTTAGGACACTTGATTTTGTGATGTTCTAGTTTTAGACATGCTATATTACTCTTACAAGTCCCCTGTCCTTCCAGGTAAATAATGAGCTGTTAGCTGGATGTTGGCTCACTAAGAGGTACCTCAGACTTGCAACTCAAACCATATACAAACGTAGGCAAAGGGTCACTACAGTTTCCAAATCTGAGAGTCAAATAACGTCGGCAAAGCTGGGACCGCCACCGTGAGAACATACCTAACATCGGGCAGCATGCACGAGTGGCTTCCACATGCTCCAGCCAGGGCTGAGCACAGCTCTGTCCTACTCTCAGCCAATTAATGACTGCAGAATGGGGAGAGGGGAAGTATACACACTGTGGGTCTTCTCATCAGCACTCCCACCCCAAAACAAAAGCCAGATTCCTACCCAGTGTTGGGAAAGATGAACACATCTGCTCAGCCTGTCACCACACCTCTCATGAGCAAGGGCAGCGAGACCCTCGGAACAGTAACTGGCTCATTACAGAGCTGTAATACACACAGAACAGATTTCAATTCTGGTTATTCACGGATGGCTGATTTTTACTGATACCACACCTCTGCCAAACCCACCCAACAGGCCCAGTTTGAACCCTCCAATGCTGCCAGCTTCCCATGGACATACCTGATCTTTGCTAACTAAGCTCCACCCTCCACTCTTTCATCCTGACAAGGGACTAGGTTGTCCAGGATGCTCCAGGCTGATAAGCAAACTCCTTTTGATGATTGCTGATCGTATTAATACAAGCAACACTTCAGCAGCTGGCTCTACACCACACAGAAAGGTTGAGGGGAAAAAAAAAAAAACCAAGCAAACAAAAAAACAAACCCCACACCAATAAAAACCAGGGCCATTGATAGGTGAACCACCTGGAGAAGCAACTAATATGCCAGCTATTGGCCTGATTCACTCTGCTCATGCAGCAACCCTTTCTGCCTGGTCTCTCCCGACAGATACCTTTGGGGCAGGGACTGCATCCACATTTTTTGGTACATTGAATCCTCAAATTCTAAACACAACAGAGATCATCCAAGCTTGTGGAAGAGAGAATGCTTGCAAGGAAAGCACTGGTTTGTAAACAATCTGAAAAATTTTCCTGTAAAAGAATCCAGTATTTTTCATATATATATATATATATATGAAATATACATATTTTCATACATACATATGAACACACATTTCACAATTTTCAATCACACCTTTTCATTTGCTTTGGCCCAATGCTGTCTGGAAGACAGCCACACTACTGAACATTTCATAGTTTCCAGATCTAGACAGAACAGGCCTAAAGACAATCTGGATTTAATTCAAAAAGCAACTTTGCCTCAACTGAACTTTATTGGTGATTCTGCTTGTGAAGAGGCAACCTAAGAGAAGGAAAGGCCCACCTCAGCTTTACGTTCCACTTTGACCGCAGAGACTTTCAGCGTGAAAGTTTTGCTCCGTTTCCACCACCAAGGATAGAAAAGCAGTATGGAAAACACACTTGAGAGGCAGTAGGAAAGAAGTATCAGTACTGTTAAGTTCTGAAGAAGGGCTAAAAACAGACATGTGAGTTATGAGGACCATATCCAGCCTGTTGGTAGTTTTGCTGGAAGGACAGGTTCTATCCATGAGCAATTCCAGCATGCATCTCCATGCCTCACACTACAAGTTCAGGTCTCCCAACTGAAAACTTTACACACCTGCTGTATCCAAGCTTGAATTTGGGCAGACTTCTTGTCCATGCTTCCATGGCTAATTCAATCAGTCCCTGACTGTATCTTCTCAGGCTGCCATAGGCTGTGCCATGGCACAACCCTAGCTTGATGTCCGGATTGCTACAGCAAGCCAAACCCACTGCTGTATCTTTCTCCAGTTAGGACAGTGTTTTTTTGTGGCCAGATAAAAGCGCTTACTCCTTGACAGCCTCTGAGCAATTGGGAGGAAGTCACTGCTAGTTCCTGCGGGTCACTGACTATGGTTTTCAGCCTCTCCCTGTGGGAGTCTAGGTTGGGATTCATCAGGTTATTGAAATAGCGGTAATGCTGCCAGCAGTTCCACAGACCAATATTAACAAAATTAATTTCACCTTAACCTTTTCTTGACTGTGGGATATCAAATGTATTAACTGGTTCTTCTTTTCAGTTCTAGCTAAAC